>WHUZ01000094.1:0-222769 GCA_015179045.1 Kalaharituber pfeilii | reverse complement strand
GTTCATTCATTCATGTTCAGTTGAACAAACAAAAGAAAAGTGGGGGAAGGGGGTCGTAACAGATAGGGATACCGAGTCGTGGGGCGTTGAGGGTAAGCGAGTGATAGGTATGGGAAAATTTTGAATCTCTGGTTACTTACTTAAGCTTATTTGTGTAGTGTATGCCGAGCAGCAATCATATGCAGGACAACCGGCGGTGCGTCTTGCGGGGGGCGCTTGTTCACGCGTGCTGGAGTGTCAATTTCAGAGGTGCTGCCGCCCATCTCGAAAAAAAAAAAACAAGTAATTCACCACCAGGCATATAATATGGTCAGCAGAGGCAGCCAGGGCAACGGAATTCCAAAGGCAAGAGAGATATGGGGGTTCTTCAGTCGATTCATTTTCGACTGGGACTGACGGTAGGCAATAGAAGTGGGAAACAGGTATGTTGGACAGCCTGGATTAGTGCTTTCTTTACGGTGGCCTTTTCCCTTTCCTGCTTTCTTTTGAGTTTTCGGGTTTCTTTTCTCTGTTAACAGTTCGGATATTCACAGGTTCAGGGTAAATTCCACTGAACACTGCTACAAACGAGGCATTGTGTCGACTGAACTTAGTCTCAAACTTATGGAGCTGCCCCACGGCTTCTGCTTGATTATGGGACTCGGCAAAGCCATTGACTTTGAACAGTGGGGTGCAAAATTCACGAAGCTGATTGCTAGGGTGGGGGAATGCTCTCGTACCCAGTCTAAAAGAGAAGGTGCGCTGCCAAGAAAGAGATAGTATCTGCCACAGCTGCAAAGGCGCAAATAATAGTAATAGTGTGGACACGAGAAAACGAGACGACAATGATGCATACTATTAAGAGGTCTGACACGTGACGTACATATGTTTTGCTTGCTTGGTCATGATCTGCTGAATCGCATATGCACCTGTTGTTCCTCAGTGGAGAAGAGCAGTATCCATCAATTTGTTACTTTCTACCAATGGCTATTGACTCATCAGTTTTGATATATGCAGCCATAGTAAACAAAATCAAACCGTAATAAACAGAAGGTACTATTACTTACGGTCATTGCAATAGACTATCGTGCCATAAACTCCGAACCAGTCCTCGCTCTTCAATAACAGTGCTCCGTCCAAGGCTATAATCACGAGGAAAATCAAGAATAAAGCCAAGGGATTTTTGGGCAACGTTCGCTCGCGATCGAAGTCCCCCGAGACCCTCTTAACCAGCTGCCACCTGCACTCACAGCTTCTGTAGCAGCGCCGAGCCCGAGTTCCCTTCAAGTTCCATCAACCAACAGCCTCCTTTTCCACTATGTAAGTCATGCCCAAATTCAGCTTTGCATAGCTACTGAATACTAACGGTTATGGCTTACCACTACACCATTCAGAGCAACTGCTTCTGTCGTTGATGTCCATATTGAGCCACATGGAGTTTCCTCCAATTCTCATTCCACCTCGCAGCATCTTTACCCAAAGAATGGGCCTTCTACAAAGGTGGGCGGTGGTACTCCAACGCCGACAATACAATATCGCAAACACGCAATGCCCCCACAAGCTCATGTAGCATGGTTGTCCCCAGTATCGTACCTTTAAATCCTTTGGCTGGTGACGAAATTTTCCAGGAACAACTCTCTAGATGCCAGAATATGCTTACTGGAACACAGAGAAAAGCATTTCAGGGCGCGCCAGCAACCAGCATATTAGATATGATAGCGGAGCTTGATAACCAGCATTGCCAGAGCAGTATTGTTCTAGTCTGGCCACGGACATTGTTGGTTCACAAACCGACTAGATTCCAAAAAATACGTGGCGCTCCTGAGGAACACCGTCTAGCTGCGAACATCCAGTCTAGTCAGGATCATGAATGTACCTAGAGGTACTGATATGTATCTATATACTCGCTAATGATTTAAGGTCATAGTAAGCTACCATAACTATCTATGAGATAACAGTAGTAATATATATATCAAGATCATCACTCTCCCTCTGTCTAATTAGTATAATTACCAGAATTTCCTTTATCACAATGATCTGGACATGTAACTTCTGGAATACAATTAATTAAACCTAAGGATAAAAAATGTGACAGAAATTTTACCTTGACATGTATCACAAACTCCCAATCACAGACATAGCCAATCTAAGAGTCAATACAGTGTATGAAAACTAATTAGTTCAATAGAGTAGCATTTGCTTAAAGTTCTTAGGTTTTAGGTATGGCTAGATGTGAGTGAGGTTGGGACTGTGAATACAGATATTGAGAAATTGGAACTGAAAGCATGTTGACTATGGAAAAAAATGGAAAGAGGTTGGTATACACTGCAGCGAGGCAGTGACTCACATGTACCTAGATGATTAGAATAAAACACAGACAAGAAGTGATAGTAGAAAAATTCCTTAATGAAATAACTACTTCAAGACTTGCTTAAAATGTATACTTTGCCAGCGGCCGCCTTTATGTGGGGTTACGTGATCAAAAAAAAGGATACTTGGCATTTGCAGAAGCATCTTAACTACCCTTTCTGGCAGTCCAACCACCAAAACTAAGATACTTGGCATCAATGCAACCCCTGTAATTTCTACATTTATACATCTGGAATGGCAGAGGATTTTGGATATCTCTGTCTATATAGATAAGACCCTGAAATGTTACTCAAATGAGGTACCTAATGGTACTTGTGCTGGGGCGTTGTTCCAGGTTCACGAGTGGACTAGTTTATTCAGGAATCAGTCCATCCGCGAACAGACTCGTCGCTTCGTGAATTAACAATATCCGTGGCCAGGCTAGAACAGTTATCACACGGAAATATACATCAAAAGTCAAGGGCTTTTTAGCGGTTTCCAATAGTTACTTGAATGCCCAGGGATTAATGACTCAGCGCAGCCCGGAATTTTCCTCCCTCGTTGTCGGGGGATTACGCTTCTTTATTGACGTGAGTTTACATTCTGAGTATATGCCTCAACTGGTCTCTGCTCTTGCTTTCTGCTGTGATTCTAATTATTTCTGTATAGACTGGGATACGATATACAGACTTTTTGATAAATTAGAGGAAGCAATGGAAAAATGGATGCGTTATCTAGGTTATCTCTTGCAATACGCGGAGCTATGTTCCCACTACGACGGAGTGAAGAAGATAAGCTATACTACCCTGCTTTACAGTTACCTGTACTCATTAGAAGTCCATAGGCCTTATGCGTTGCATATGGTGACCTGATTGAGTTTTTCAAAAGTATTTGCGGGCTTTTTATGGATGGGAAAGGTGCACTTAACAGCATATGTCCGCCGGTTCAAAACAAATATTCCCAAGCATTCCATGCTTACCTTATGTAGGTAAAATCTCAGGCACATTTGCTTGTTCAACAGTTGATACTGCTCCTGGAAGCCAATATTGCAGCAATCATGGCAAATCTCAATGAACATAGTACATTCATAGAGAAAACAACCAATATTCTAGAAAAAAAACAGCAGTGGCTCAAACAAAAACAAGAAGTGGAGGGGAAAGAATCATCAATGTGCTGAAGTAGATGTTCATTGTTAAGGTCAACCAGGTTTCTATGGGCAAAATGTCAAATCGATGAATTATTCGAACAGTCTTCCTTAGCTGACATCAGAATTGCTCTAAAATCACTACCATCAGACATTTGATGCAACATATAGGCACATTATAGGCAAAATATCCAAGCAGACATTAGCCATGAAAGCCCTTGCTGGCTGGGCATTGACTTGGGTGATCATAGCAAGGAGACATCTAAGCTGCGTCGAGTTTGCACAGGTAGTTGCCACCAACCCAGATGAGGTTGTTTTCCTCAAGACAAAGTACTCGCCACAAGCAGTTGTTGATTCCTGCTGCGGCCTTATTGCAGTTTAGCAGGATATAGTGCAACTGATATATTACACAGTACAGGGGTTCTTATAAGAGAGTGGCCCTAGGACAATGGGTGGGACTGGATAAATGCATATACACAAATAGCACAGCATTGAAACAATATGGGTAGGCTTCCGTACTATGCACCTATTTGGCCGTACTTCCAATTTCCTCAATTTCACCGGGGAATTGTTCCACTATATTGCTACTTCATTTCCATTTCATGTCAAGTTATGTTCAGCAAAGATATCTTCTACTAGTATTTTGAAAGAGCTACTGCAGAATATTTTGTCTGATGAATTTCCTATCAACTCCTTACTATCCATATTGCATGCATGGTACCTTGGTAATGACTCTCATGACGGTTTTGAGGATACTGTCTCAGCTATCTGGTACTGCACTGTTGATATGCTTCCTGTTTACTAACAACTTTTCTCCAGCAACCTCAATCAAGAAAGGATCTGCAAATCTGTGAGCCTTGCTGATGCAGCAAGCACAGGATCAATTCAGTTGGTGAGAGGTCTACTGGATCTTGTCGGCGATGTCAATATACCTGATCAAGATGTGCGTTATGCACTTCGTGGGGCAGTTGAGGGTAACAACCTGAAATGGTGAAACGTTGACACGGTGCACAAGTAGATATTGTCTCTAGTAAGGCTTTTTTTTTTTTTTTTTTTTTTTTTTTTTTTTTTTTTCACGTAACCCCGCATGCGGCTGTTCGCCATGGCAGGGCCTCTAGTAAGACTAATTACGGCAAGTGCAATGCAGGGGTCAGTAGAGATTGCTCAGATGCTTATTAACAGAGGAGCAAATCTTACTGTTCCAGGTAACGAATTAGAGCTCGAAGGTTATCCATATACCAACAGCTCTTTAAATCTAGCAGCCTTCTGTGGTCAACAGGCTATGTTAAGGTTTCTACTAGACCAAGGACTTGACATTAATGTGCAGCAACGATATTATGATACTGTGCTGCAGGCAGTGACATCCCCCAAAGAGACTATTGATAAGATACTGGTACCTGACAAAGAGGCTAATACTGAAACTAAGACTAATATTATAAAGCTCCTAATAGAGCATGGTGCAAAAGTAAATGCGGAGGGAGGAAGCTATGAATTCGCTCTTCAAGGAGGAGCCCTGTCAGAACATGATGCTATTGTGAAATATCTACTAGATGCTGGAGCAGATGTCCACCTCGTTGGCGGGCAATATGGGACTGCCTTACAAGCTGCTGCTGCTGCTGCTAGGGGAGCTGAATCCGTACTCAAAATGCTGTTGGATGCAGGAGCAGATATCAATGTTGCCAGTGGCCACTCTGGGACTGCCTTGCAAGCCGCTGCCCGTAGGGGCGATGAATCTATAATCAAAATGCTGTTAGATACAGGAGCAGACGTCAACATTGTCAGTGGCCAATATGGGACTGCCTTGCAAGCCACTGCCTTTAAGGGCAAGAAATCTATAGTCAAAGTGTTATTAGATGCAGGAGCAGAAGCCAACATAATGGGAGAAATGTACGGCACTACTCTACACGCAGCAGCATTGAGATCTTTGGAGGTCTTCATGATGCTTCTGAATGCAGGTGCAGATGCACATATAACGGCAGGACAGTATGGAAGTGTCTTACAAGCTGCCACATGCTCTCTAGGGCTTAGTTGTAAAACTAATATTACTAAAAAAAAAAAAAGGGGGGGTGCAGAGGTGAATGTAAGGGATTTTTTTTTTTTTTTTTTTTTTTTCCTCACGTGACCCCGCATGCAGCTGTTCGCCATGGCAGGGCGAATGTGAGGGGTAGAGAGTATGGTACTGTACTAAATGCGGCTGAACAACTTTATGTAAGTGAGGTGAGACACCTTCAAAGGGATCCGGAGAGACTGGCTGAACTCGAGTGGGCAATAAAGCTTTTGAAAGATCATGGGGCAGAGATGGGAGCATGGAGGGTTTGAAATTTAAGGTTTTGTGCAGTTAGGCCTGCCTGTGATTGTGGTATGGATGTGGAATAGCATACTTTCTTCACATTATGTTCTGAATTCATAAACTTGTACTGCAGCAATTTTCCTCAGCTAAGTCACTTTGCACGAAATGCTGAATTCCTTCTCTTTCTCCATCTCTCTCTAGTAGATTACATCAATATTGATGAATGTACCGTACAGCCTATACAATATCGCTGTCTCCGAAGACGTATTGAGTTACAATTTCTTTTAATGAAATGTGTTATACAGTTTCCATTCTCTTATATCCCTTATAGCCCTGTATGCATAGCTGGCCATGCACAAGCTAGCCAGAAATTGAATATCCTTATCGACAGTCATCAATGGATAACTAGCGTTGCCCATTCACCACAGCTACAGGCACCACTGCCCCTTGACTTGAATCTCATAAAGGCGTCAACAAGTTCTATCATCGGGCCGGGCCATGACGGGAGCGGAGCAGTCAGTCTTATATGACAGAAGTACCGAGGCGAGATATCAGTCTAGATATAGAGTAATAACGACAGGCTTTGATTTGAGCGAGCAGCGCGTGTAGACTGCATAGCACATGTAATAATCCTTACGATTGATGAGAACAACAGAAATGTGAATGACCAGATGAAGCGATTAGACAGTGGACACTCGTATCGACATGAGTGTCACCTCTTACCCTCATATCACTACATAGTGCCTTGGGACCATGAGGTGCCAGAACCCAGTGCGACGCTACAGTAATACGAAAGTGCAATGCTGCCTACCACTCCGGAATGGGGTTTGCAAAAAAGCCAAGTAAAGAAAATAAAGAAAATAAGAGAAAATGAAATTAAAAGAAAAAAAAAAAAAAGAAAAGATATTTCATCTCAGCATATTAGTAAGTGCTTATGTCAGCATGTCCAGTGTCTGGCTAATATAATGCATGAAGCAAACTAATGATTTACAGTATGTATGCTTTTTCTCACGATATTTAATTTCACTATTAGGTGTCCTTTCGACCTAATATATAAATATGCTTTTATTTTCTGGGGCTTGAGTATTTTCTTTGCTTTCCTTTTCTTTCATGATACTTACAAGTATATATGCAACTTCTTTGTACAGTAGTACTGGAGGTAAGGAAGTTTCACATTGCATACAATGTATGATGTAGTATAGTAAGCTTTAGAATTAATAAGTAAGCAATTCACTCAGGGGTTTTACAGTAAGGTGTGTTGTCTACTATATACAAATAGTTTACACTTTTGTAATCTATATATAGGATGAAAAATGGGTGAGCTGTCTTGTATTTTCCTGCGCATCACCGGATAATGAGAAAAAGTTGATCCCAGAGTAGAAGTTGGTATTTTCTCATCCTCAACACCATCTCACCGGATAACTCGATACACATGTGTGCGTGTTACTCTATGTAACTTGTATATCTTACTCGTATAACCCATAACCGACAGCATGCTTAGATAGAAATCAATAGCAGCATATTACACAGGTCACAAGGTGCTGCATCGTAAACAGCCTGGTTTATTTTACCATCAAATTTGCAAGCCAATTAGTTTTCCAAGTTCCATAAGCGAGAGCCCCCAGGTCCTATACCAGTGCTCTAATTGGCCTGTGGTGTTCTGGCTACTGGATGATCCAAACACCAATCGTTCCCTCAATTTGTGAGTCGACGATTCTGTTATGATAGTCATCCCCAACCTCCTAGAATGAGATTCGGAAGCTGATCTCCACCGCTCGGCCCGTCCCGAACCTCACTCCCGCGGATAGCCGTGCAAACGTGTTTGGTACTCTCCAGCCGAGATGCAGCGTATTCAAAACAGTGCAAACCCGGAAAACACATCTAGCCTCAGCCGTATTGTACCATATTAGCAAATCAAAACTGCTGGTTATGAACGGCCCAATATGCTCCTGATCAACAGAAACAACCAACGTCCAACCATAACCCGACTCCACTCCAGGCCGTAACACTTATCCTTCTCTGCTTCGCCCAGCCTTAAAGCTACCCAGCCTCCTCGATCATCAAGTTTACAGCTCTCCTTGCTGCTTAGCCCTAATTGAGGTAGGCCGAGATTCAGCCCTTACACGTTCACCGCCTGACACTTTCCCCAATTATAACGCCATTACCTCCCCCATGTGATAATCTCATCGATATACCCACTCGGTCCGACGCCCAACCTTCCCATCGGCGTCTCATGCTCGATGACCTGATACTCCATCTCATTTAGCGCCGAACGTACGGAGGAATAAGACCTGATGCCCCACGCCTCACCAAAGTGAGCCCTTCAAACTCAGCACCGAGCATCAGTACCATCAAGCTCAGGTGACCTCGGTCCCCATAAGGACAAAGCTGGTCTTGAAAGCAGGAACAAGGGCACACCAGATGGATTCTCAATGGGCCATACAAATGCAGTCGATCGCCATCGATCGACGATCGGGAAGATCAGGAAAAAGGGGAAAGCTGGGAGGAAGAATGCATAGTCACGGTATCCCAAAACCACTAATAATAAAAGGAATTCAGTTACCGGTATCAACCTTTAGTTGAGCTTGCACTAAACCATTATTTACAGTATTTATTTTCTGTTTGCAAATAGAGAAATTGAAATGCATGGGTGGCTCCCTTGCATGCATATGCATGCATGCGTGCAGCGACGTGGCAGAGCTCGGCAAAGTCACATGCGGTACTTGAAGCTGTGAAATTGTGACCCCACGAATGTCGGTGTCGTGTCGCGTCGTTCGCCTTGTGTTCGGTCAATTGTGCTGACGGTCACCTACAGTACGCAGAAACATCTGACATGGGTTGTGCACATACCAATTCGTGTTTGTTGGACGATGACTTGTCTCTAGTCTCGGCACCACTTGTGTCTCGTCCCATGTCTTCTTGCCCGCGGCAGCCTCCAACTTGGAAAGGTCCATCCGAAGGGTATAGCGCGCGTTTAGCGAAGGCCTACACAGTAGGGCAGAGGAAGTGTTCGCTATTTCAGATGGTAGCCTTGTGGCGACGTTAGCGTCGTGGCTATGGCGACCTCCACCTCTCTTGGTTCTGTACCTGCTGAAAGTTGAGATTTGCTTTTCTTCCTTCAGCGGCGCCCTTCAACCCGGGTTTGGATCTAAAACCCGCTAATAAACCCCTGGAAGATCTGTGGGAGCTCCAGAGGAAACTCGAAATGCAATGCAGTGGCAAGAGGCGTCCAACATCTGCATCTGTTGCATGTAGCGTACTGTGGCTTCTAATTACTAAAAGAATAGCGCTGCTGAAACTGATGCCCGCCGCGATGGCTGGCCAGCAGAGCAATCCTCAAGGAGGCAGAAATGTAATTGGTGGAGTGGAGGCAGCGGTGACGCTTGGAATGCTAACCTGCATGCATGGAAAAACAGCTTCTGGAATGCCTGTTGGATTCATGCGGGAGGCGAGTAAATCCTGGGTTCACGCACAATTGTTGTAAACAGACGCCCCCGACCTGGAATGAAGTTTGCTTTCAATTTGGTCCCTTGCAGCCCCCATGCACTGCCCTCCGTATCGATAAGCCAATGGTATTTGAGCTTGCGCTTCAATCCATGTCTATAGAGAACATTCAGCGAAGCTTCCACGGAAGGTACGTACAAAACGTGTCTGCAGGAACATCGGACCGGAGTGCCGCCCAATTGATGCATCTGCAGTTAATGTCGGGGAAGAAGCAGCAAGGCTCTGCTTACCCGGAAAAGCTCAGTCCGCTTGCCCACCACTGTGTGCGCAGGCGACCATTTCCGGGGATACTGGCACCCCAGGATCGATCACAAACCCAACTAGATAGAGAGTATCACCATGGGCTCCCAAAGTTCATCAAACTGTTGCAGAATACATACCATATTTACATCCTATGTATTAGCAATGCATGCATGCCGCGCGGAATTGCACCCCCAGCTCATCTCCAACACCCCATCTCCCATCTCCGCCTTACCTTTTCCGCAGCACAGATCTCGATCACTCACGCTTGGTTGCCTTTCCCTTATGCATATGCTGTTATGCACGTTCGCTTCCATCGCCCTTCCGGCCCACCGAATAACCATAACCGATGGGGAGCTCCCATTTAGCCTGTATGGATTATTCCGATCCAGCGCCCTCGGCACGATCTCGGCACCCATAGTTGACCCATCTCACATCTGCACAAAAGCAACATCCGTTCCCACATGCTGCCCCCGGCGGGTGATCTTCCTGGGCTGGGCCGTTCCTAACTTTGTTGCTTTTTGGATGCCCGCAACTTCCAAGCTATCTTACTCTTCGGGTACATTCCAAAACGGGTTTGCAGATACTCCAAACGATGCCCCACTAGTAGAATGGGGCAAGAATCGCCTTACTGTATCTCTGACAACCCTAGTCTGCCGGCCCCTTTACGCCCCGCATTCACCAGTGCCCCCACCATCGCCCTCCTCGACCGGTACCAGATCGAGCACGCGACACGAGAAGCGAGCCACGACTATCCATCACCAGTTTGAGCTTAACTTTGTCGTCTAACTCTCGGCGCCTCAACCATGCCAAGTCCCAATCCTAACCAAATTTGGAGATCACGTTCAGTTTACTCATTTATCAACTTTCACACTTGGCCATAAGGAACCTTACGCCAGGACAGACATCAGGACATCAGTCCACTTTGGATTGCATCAACATCACAGCCCGCTGACCATTCCCGCCCCGTTCCGTACGTTTGTCAATGGGGACGAGTCTCAAGTTCGGGTTCGAAACATGTGCTCCATATTCCCAATCAGGACAAAGAAAACATACCCCCCATCCAAGAAGTGCAGCGTCCGCATACTGTCTATGACCGTTCAATGGGATACACTAATTTTACTTAGAAAATCATCAATGCACGCCTTGGCCTCAACAGCAATTGCTTGAGTTCTGAGCAGACTTTAGCTAACTTAGTTTCGCTGTCCATTGAACAGTCTGTCCCATTGAGCGGTCATTGACAGTACATGTCATAGATGAGGTTGAGATGAGATGGTGGGTGGAGCTCCGACCAACCAACCAGTCGCAATTGAAATGTTTGCGATATCTAAAACGATGACCACCGAAGATATCCCTGCTTCAGTATTTTTATCGCTGTACCTTCGCTATGGGGCGGATAGGGAGAGGCGTAACACCAAGGCTGGAGACCCCAAAGGACAAAGCCGTTCCCCATGGATGCCCTGTAGCGCTTTACATCGGCCTCGTCTCGGCCTATCATGTTAGCCTGAAATTAAACAAGTACGACAAAACGTCAAAAACGTCATAAAGGCACCTTAGCCCCAGTATCTCTAGAACAATCCTGGCCTCGTACTAACAATCCCTCTTCCATTCAACTCGTTAACCATTCCAAGCCTAGAGTTTCGTTTCGATGTTATCAAGCCTAGGCCCTACCTCCTGGTTGCAATTGGGAGTTTAGTCTCACTCCAGGGCCCTATTCGAAATTTCACATGTCATCCGCATTTCAACCCAATTGCCATGATTATCATTTATCTTCTTAAAAAAAAGGCTTCCATGGGAATGCAAGGTGTGCGGGGTCGAGCACCGGCGAATATTTGTAGAAAACGCAGCTCAAGCTTCAAAGCTGTGAAACGTAGTGCAGTTAGAGTTTTAGCTGAGCTGCGGTGTGGAATGAGATGAGAGATGATCATGAGTCATGGGATGAGGGACAGTACAGTACGTATGTAGAATATGCGTACATCCTTCACAGACCTTGTACATCATTGAATCTGCACATCAAAGCTACTACATGCTTTGAGCAGGTAGTAGAATAAAGGCATCCTGAAGCAGAGCAGTTAACTTGTACGTTCGGCAGTATTGTAATTTCGGATGATAATTCAATGTATGGATACATTCGTTCAAACAAAGCTCCTGCATACCCGGTATCCTTCGTTGCAGTAATTATAACTGCCGGGGTCTAAACACTGCACGTATGTACCATGCAGGGTTTCATCTTGCAATGGCCGCTATTCTTGATGTCCCCCATCTTAACCTACCAATCATCATGCATTGTAAAACTTCCCACCTGTACAAATTCACGTGACATTCACCTGCAAAAGCAAAACTCTGATGATCCTTCCATAAAACATCATCACCATGAGCCGATTTTTAGTGTTTCATAATTGCTCAGATCATGTCAGAGTTTAAACAACATAAACAATTAATGATCATCCTTACGTAACGTGGGGGACCCACCTCGAGTAAAACTTAATTTCCCACTGGCATGAGAATTACCTCTCCACATCCCCTTCTATTCTATATTATGCGCCTGCACATGTACCGCATACATATATACTAGATTGAGGTACCTCTCCGTTCAATTTCCACTATGAATTCTTGCTTCGCAACGAAGGAGGGGGTATTGATGTGCGGAGGATGTACCATGCAATGCACAGCAATTGCGCAAGCTCCTCCCCCGCCTCTCCCGCCTCTCCATTCCCTTGTAGTTGATGCGGGGCAACTCGAGGTCCAAATAATGAGAAACTAGCAATATGGAGCTTCCAAACTTGGGGCGGTTAGGTTCAAGTTAACGCCACTACATGTCAGTAATTTACAACATCTTCAGCCAAACTATGCTCCTTTGCGCAATGTACTGGGGTATCTGAAGCAGAATTTCTAACTAAAGTGAACAAAAGAAAAGAAAAGTAAAAACTAAGTTTCAAAAAAAAAAAAAAAAAAAAAAAAAAAGCAACAAAGGAGAAGAGAAGTGTTATGCAAGACCAGCTACCTCTGGTCTACCCAATGCGATATGATGTGGTATGCTCCCTATGGCAGGTGCACGCTTGCACATGTGGATCTCTATGTGATACGAAACGGATAATTGATAATTGGGAGGAATTTTTTTTTCCATGGTGTTGACTGTTGTGATGAGGAGTCGTGGTGCGCAGAGCTCCTCCACATTTCGGGGATATGTGGTTAGTGGGTTTATGACGGGAAACAGGTGCTACCTCAACTTTTTTTGTGACACAGAACTGTGACTTCGGATAACTCTGGGCGGCTCAACATCCTCATCTAACCGTAGCTCTGACTGGCTTGCCGGATAGAATATTTGATGTACGCGGAAAAAGCAAGGAACGTCTGAGTGATCATATTCTGTATGTTGCTGAACATTGCACTGTTTCCCAGCTAGGACTTTCCTTCTGTGGAAGTTATCATTGCTCATCTTCAATTACTGCACTATTCATAAACTGAGATGTCTTTCCTGCCTCTTTCCTTTTGTTGCATAATGATTGAGAATTGAGATTCATTGCTCATGATACAGTATCCCGCCCCATAATCCTTGTTGCTAGTGAAGAACAATGCAATCCTAATGACTATATAACCCTGTTGGCAATTGCTATAGAAGCTCAAGTAGGAAATATTTCGGTTGAAATAGTCCGCTTTACCAGAAATCGACTGCGGTGCCCAGCTGCTGTACTAGTCTTGATGACGGGAGTTAGAGCAGATAGACAACCTGAGCAGCGCCAGAAATATACGGTAGCAAGGTTCGAGACCGAGTAATATATGTGGGGTTAACGACCACAAGCATCGTTACTTGCTCACGATCCCAGAATAGGAAAATATTGCTGATTGATACTTCGATGTGCATACTGTACCACTAATTTTTCAGTGCTTTAGGATGACCTCCACGCATCAAAGCGTATATGCATAATGAACTGTTTGAAAATTTTGCTATTGCTAGTACTTAGTAGGTGAAACACTCATGCGTAGCCAGCCGTGGACTCATGTGAAGAAGAACTTCAGAACATGTCATCGCATGCCATAGAAGAACAATGAAATCGGACCTCATAGCTCCAGATATAGCCTAAAAGCTGGGCCGAATGCTGCCTGCCCATAAGCCACACTTACTGAACTCAAGGCAAAGGGAGGTATTTGAACGTCATAGAAAGACCAACATCGACCAATGAACAGTCGCCATCCATTGGAATGTCTAAAGGTTACGTACAAGTAGTTGTAGAATAGCACACATGAGCAGATGCAGACTAGTACTTAGCTGCAGAATAGTTTAATTGTGCCTCCTTGACTGTACTTATGTAGTCTGTTGACTTAATTGAACGCATGTGTGCACGTTCTTTTGGCTGGTGATCCAAATAAGTTGGACCATCAAGCGCCAAATCATCAATCCGAGCCCACCGTGATCGATGCTTGTAGAGTGATCGTAATCAACAACTTGTTCATGGGGTATAGCGTCGGGGGAATAATCTGGGGTTTGTTTTGTGCTTGGTCTACTAGAGTCACAGAGCTACATTCAACCGAGCCTCGTAGATTGCCCTTGGTAAGGGACTAACCCAGCCTTATTAATTCGGAAGCACACCACGTGGACTGCAAGTATGTACTTGTCTGGTACTTAAACCTTGATTTAGAGGTCACCTGGGGGGGACGAGGCTACCTTCTGGGTAGTTTCGTAACCCTTCTGGGCACAGTAGATCCACCCTTCATTTTCTAGACTCACGTGACGGTTCATTACACATCTAAGTTTACGTAAGCAACAACACACTTCCATTCCCGGTAATCGTCTCTCACCAGCCGAACCAGTTGCAAAAGCTTCGCGTCCCTGCCTCCTCTATACTGCACATCCTTCGCCCTCCTCTCTCTCCAGCAAAAAGCCAAGTTTCTTAAGGCAACATTGCAAGTGCTTATGGTACAAATTTTTATACCCCTAGCGATCGATATCTCGTGTCACTTTTCACCATGGTACATCCTTTTGGAAGGGCAGTAAAATGCCAAGTACTCACATCACCAGCGTTGCCATACTTCTCCCTTCTAGAGCATCACTTCAGGGATATGGCGATTCGTTCTTACAAGGAGACATGAAAGCGTGATGAATGACAAGTACAGGTCCCTCTACTCGAAAAAGAAAAAAAAAGAAGCAGACTGCAGGACTTGTATCGCGTATAGCGTAAATGGATACTAGCGGCTCAGCGTTCTACAGGATCGTTAGTTCGTTCAGCTCACGATCGAAATTCTAGTCAACAATTGTTTATAATTTTTGAATAATTATATTCATATTCATCGCCAGCTGTCAAGGCAATTAGATCCAAAGCATGTCTAACTTCGGTGAGGAGTGCACTTCTTACCTCAAGTTGCCATCGTTTCAAGATTGACGAGGGTCATACCTCCATCTTGGATACACTCCTTTGTAGCTTGGCCACTCATAGATAAATGTCCTCATTTGAGACTCACGTTCGACGACTCCCGTCACTTTAAGCTCTTGGTATGATCGGTTTACTTGAATTTGACAATGTGAAGCATAGAGGTAGCCTGATCCGCTAACATCAACTCTTTCTAATTTAACGCTTGAGCAGCTGGCCCCGACAGGGAGATAGTGCAACCAGACGAAGCAATTGGAAGGCAATCCATGATTTGGGGCCTATCAAACTGTGGTAGCAAGCGGCTGCGTGTCCTTGTGGTGTCATCAAGCTTAAGCTTATGCGGTAAGGACCCTGCAGCTGGACTCTGGGTACGTTTCTTCCCTGAACTTTGTGTGTGGTATATAGCCGACTACTCGTGCAGTACGACCGATGCTTAAGCTAAATGTACAGGGAACTTTGTGTCAAAAAACAAGTTTCGCTGGAACCGACCATCATACACACCGGCGACCAGCGAGAAAGTCTAGTATCAGGAGGGGCCATATGTGATACTTACGAGAGGACCTAACAAGGTTTTTGGCTTGCAAGTTAACGGCAGTCAGATTACAAGAGTTAGATTGGTGCGCTCCCGCTGGTGCTTTCCGAAGCAGCGCAAGCATCGTTTCCCCACAAAGCTCAGTGACAGTGCGAGATTGAATCATGCATGATACTTACATGCTTCGATGTACGAATGCTTTGCAGGACACCTGCAACAACAGCTACTGTCTGCGAGCAAGCCATCTCGGTGGAATTCATCGCGCTTGAGTATTACAATACAATCATGAGGTTTAATTTGCTGATGGTCATCTCCTAGCACTAACATGCGGCACTAACATGCGCATCGCCCTGCAATGTAATGCATAGGAACCAGGAATTGTGATCGCAATTGCAGAAACGAGTACCCACTCTATGTACTTTTTACCTTCTTGTTGGTACAAAAACATGTTACCATTATGCGAAAATTTCAAATATTTGATTTAACTTATCGGCAATTACGGCTGAAGCACCATAAGACGTAAGGGGATAGATCATGGGGTATTCCATAAGTTCCATACATATGGGAAAGTAAATGGGGAAAAAAAAACTGTGGAGAAATTATTGTCCCTGGAGATTAGGGGCGAAAACAAGAGGAGTAAATTGATGATGCTGCCCAGAGCTGGTAAGTGAGGAAAAGCCAACCACGATTCCTCTAAAAGGGCAAAACACATTGATTTATTCGGGAAACTAAACCCAGAAAGATAGACTCTAAAAGTAGTAGAGTGGCCGTGGGTGTGACATTCAGCCAGAAAGCACGTTCCTTTCTTAAGCATGAGGTTCCTATGGTACTGCTGAACTCTTTCTTTTTCTGCGTTGTACCTTCCTTCATTCTATGCATCGGCGATTGGATATTCAGTGAGACTGCAGGACACTTGGGCGATCAGCTACATGAATTGAGATTCTTGTGTTCAACTCTTGGGATGTGAACATGAGATGACAACCCCCTCCCCCACAGGACTACGATATGCAGCTTTGCTGCAAGAGAATGATCAGGAAAATGAACCAAGATGCAGCGAATGAAGTTACTGCATTGTCCGTCATGTCACCCCCACCTCCAGACCTCTTGGATTTGCCTACGCATGTGGTTAAACTGTAACGCAGTCTAGTTTACGGAAGTTACGGGCTTGGCCGCTGATCCCTGTGTAGATTTGTGGGAGAGGAAGGCGATCTCAGCTTAGTCGAGACGCATAGAATCAAATGCACCAAATGTGACTCGTCTCGTGAAGTATATCTGCAGTTGCATATTGTGATATATCAGATTATTGCCTTTCGAAGATATAGAGGGTCCCAGCTTTTAAAAGCTGTAACTACTAGTATTGAAGTACTTACTGATCACAAGCCTGTCATGGGTGGCGCCAGTATGGATTGGGCTCAGCATCTCGCATATCAGGCTTATTGATACCCTCAGTTTCAGGGCCCAAATCCTGTCGATGTTTGATCAATTGGGAAGCATATTGCTTTAGGGTTGCTACCCCTATGATAATAATCGAAGTTCCTGGCTTCAGTGACAGCGCCATATGGCGGTTACTGGTATTAAGCCTCGGTCAACGGCCTTGTTTCTTTTTCGTTTGGCAGGCAGGAATTTTACCATTTCCTCCATACCGTTTTCCACCCACCCCCTGCCCTGCTTATTCTGATGATGACTCTTCACTCTCGTCAAGTGCATAAGTCGAGTACGAGCGTAGCTAGAGCATGGAAGCTAACGACCAATTTTTTGCTTCTTCAAATTTGAAGTGCATCTTTCTGCACGTACAGTACAGCACGGGAGACGAAACTCAAGATCTCATACCACGCTGGATCGGATTCTACCACAGTACTAGTTTCGCAACCAGACTTAGACAGCGGTCGCATGCCACAGTACTTGTTTTCTGGCAATGTTCGGCTCTTTTCGAGCCTTTCTTGATCATGATCGTCGCCGTCTTGGATGTAGAGCACATTGAACATAGGCAGGCACATCAACGGCTCTAAGCGTACTGCCCGGCCACTCGCGCTGCCTTGGCCCAGCCTGCCAGACGACATCATCGCCGTCGCGCGCAGCCTGTCGTAGCGACACAATCCAATGCAGCATTAAAACTGCGACGCAGCGCAATATCAACCCGACGGAAGAAGCAGCGCAGCAGCAGCACCTAAGTCATACGTGCTGAAGCCAGCAGCCGCCCAGCGCCCAATACGCATCTGCCCGTGCCAGTACGGGGGTTCCTCCTCCACCGTCACACATTGGCGGGCGAGCCCCACACTTGCAGCCCCAGCGCGATTCGCCCGCCTCGGCGTCAAGAGCCCACGAGTGCCAACAGCATACGCCCGCCCGCCCGCCCGCCTGCCCGCCGCCCGCAGCTGGGAGCGCAGCCCAGCTCCTGCTATGATAGTCTAGGGAGGAGGAAGGACCCTTTGCAGACGACATTTAGCTGCAGCCTGGACTCTGCTCCTCCAGCGCTCGGCTTGCTCGCTCCTCCACACCCACACCAGCGCCCGCACGCCTAGCGCGAACGGGGGATAGCGAGAGGCACCCCCCTGCGCCTGCAGGATTACCCAGAGCGCAACCCACCACAATCACATTGTCGGGGCGTGCCCTCGCATCTTCCGCGAGAGACCTGTGCCCGCACCCCTGCGCCCAGCGCAGCTTCAGCTAGTGCTATTGGACCCTTCGACCCCCCCCCCAATTCGGCCTGCCCTTCCCAGGGTTCACGTTCGCAACCCCCTGGGCCTGACCCCCCTCTCCCCCCCCCCCCCCCCCCCCCCTTCACCCCCCCCCAGTCGCCCTCCCCCTGCCACCACAGCACAGACTGCACTGCTTTAGCTTCGGCCGTGGCGGCTTCTGCCCCTTCGCACGCCGGCAACGAACCCATGTGCCTCCCTCCCATTAGGGTACTCCACAGTACACCACACACACGCTCTACCCACATTGAATCTTTATATCCCCCCCGCCAACGGTTGAAATATCGGACCCCCCCTCCTCCCTCTACAATGACTTCACTATCCGAGCTACATATTTCATCTCCTCGCCCTCCCACTATCCTCAATTCTGGATCACGACCATCACCATCACCATCACCACTTACCCTGCCCAAACACAGCTCAGCTTCGCAGCCTACACTACCAGACAGCTCTAGTTGCCCCGAGGGCCACTCACCAACAGAACCAACCATGAGGCATCACACTCCTACATCATCCAGAGGCAGCTCAGCCCCTTCAACTCCGCCCCTTTCCAGCATCCTGACACCAGACGACAGAGATGTCTTCAAGCTCGCACCAACAGTTGCCTTGACCCTTCTGGCAAGGTCAATAGAGGTGCTGGTCTCATTCACAGGCGACGTCCCACCGACCCCACCACTGAGCGTTCCATCCTCCCCAGAACTGACTGCCGTGCATGACAACACCCTGCAATCACCATCCGACTCTCCAAACATGGACGCTCAGTCTCCACTAGCGTCAGGATTCGCCTTCCCCTCCGAAGGGGCTGATGATGTGGATGGTGTCAAGGTCAAGAAGCGACGAGCTCAGAAATTAGAAGAGGAGGAAGAGGGAAAGTTCATTGCCGCTGGAGTCGACAATGCGATCCAGTATGGTGCCATTACACGGAAATTCTGGAGCAAGTCGGTGCCAGAGATCCCAATTGAGGAATACATCTTCAGGTTTGTATTCCGCTTGTAACTGAAGTCTGAGAGTTTACCTAACCTTTGAATATAGGATACATCGCTTCTGCCCGATGTCCACTGCTGTGTACATTGCTGCCTCAGTATATCTTCACAGACTGGCCGTCATCGACCGAGTACTTCCCATCACACGTTACAATGTTCACCGATTAGTCCTTGCAGCGTTAAGAGTTGCCAGCAAGTCGTTGGAAGACCTCTCACACTCACATAAGAGGTTTGCCAAAGTCGGTGGACTTAGCGAGAATGAGCTGTCGAGGCTCGAAGTCAGTAAGTCACCTTGACAATCCAACATTCTTCACCGTGATGACAGTAACTAACAATCCTTCAGGCTTCTGCTTCCTGGTCAACTTTGAACTCAACGTCGACAAGGCAACAATGGAGCGACAAGTACAGATCCTACGAGCCATCGCGGCAAGGCAAGTCATGCTTGGAACACCCGCGATACAACCACGGATGCCAAAGGAGTTCCATCGACCGGCAGCTGTACTTGCGGGTGTATAAGTTACACCCACAGCGAACGCCTTTTCCTACTGCTTTTTTCCTTTTTGTTTGACTATCTACGGAGTTGTTCCGAATAATTGGAGTCGCAGCATTAATCGGGGAAAGAAAATTAAAAAGCACCAATGCGTTCTTGTCCACGAAATTCCAACACGGCGCAACTCATTTAGAAAGATTTGCTCATTAACGGTCATGATCATTGTACTGTCAACATTATTGCCACCTTTATCATTTCATTTTTTCTTCCGGCTGTTTTGGGAATACCACTTAACGATTTTATTTCTTCTCGCCATTTGTACTCATATAACTCTTTTCTTTCGCTTCCTTTTTGCATCTACCACCGGGGATTATATTTTTTTTGTATTTTTTAGTACCCTTTTCATTTTTTCTGTTGGGGTTTCATTCGAAAGGCACATGCTTTTTTCCCATTTTACAAACATCTCTCTTTGCAAAGGGACAGGGTTCAAGAGAAAGGAGTGAGCGGTCATAGGTCCACGAAGTCACACTAGTACTACCTCTTTTCTGCCTCAGCCAACAAATATGCAACTTTGCAATGAAGGAAAAAAAAATTCTTCGGGGATATATAAAGCGTCTGGGCGTTCCTTTTTTTTTTTTTTTTTTTTTCTTGTCTAATATTTTCGGTCGTTTAAAATATTGGAATTGTAATTCACATGCCCTTTTTTTTTTTTTCTTTTTCTTTGTCTGGGGTTCATGGGGAATTTTTCTTTTCTTTTTTTTTTTTTTCCGTTTCTTTTGAGTGGATGAAGGATATGTGTCTTTTTTTTTTTTTGGTTAGGTTACGGTATATGGATGGTTTGATCTTGGGTCGGGGATATCGAAGGGGTTGCGTCCTGCATTTTGGATGGGAAGGCATTTTTGGGGGGGGATTTGGGGATTGTAAATTTCTCTTTCATTTTTTTTAAATTTTTTCTGTAGACAGGAAAAATATACAGAACAAAAGAGAATCTTCTGTAAGAAAGATTTTTCGAGAATAACTCTGATTGCGGAGAGTGCCATTGCGGCTTGGAATGAGACTACTCTGTGCGATGCTTGAAATGTAGAGGCCTTTTTTTTCTTTCCAGTTTCAATCATTTGTTCGATACGACTTTGCTTCCCCCCCCCCCCCATGTAGCCTCAACTTTTCCAACGCCGTACGGTTATGTCACGTGACACGCTTCTTTGGTAGTGTGAATCTTTTGACCAACTTTTTGCCAACTTTTTGTCTGTGTATAAAATTCTACTATCTATTCATGATCTCATTTGGCTTAATTAATAGATCGACCCAATAGCTATCACCTATTGGTACGTCTCCGCACGTATGTGTGCCATCTAACGACCCAATCCCCCCTCCACCTTCATCCCCGATACAACATATACATAGCTACATGTACTCGCGTACAGGCCTTCTACTCTCCGCTACATATCGATCCCCAGTATACCAACCAGATCCGCATAATTGTCGAAAAGAAAAAGGCACGGGAGGGAGTGGGGGACACGGGGAGAACGTACTTTACAATTACCTATACACTGGGCCTTACCCGCTGGCCGAGGCGCGGCAGCGGATCGGATCGGAACTAAAGAACATGGAAAAGTAAGACAGTTAAGTAGCTTATGTATCCAGGGCCCCAATTGGTCAATTGGCCATTGCTCGATTTGCCTGACATGCACGTGATTGTATCTTGTTGTCTTACTGGTCAAACTTCGAGAATTTCGTTTCGCTAGGTAGCAATTAGCAGTATACTGCAAGTGCAGCCATATATAGATTATTGCCATATATATTTACACGTCCACCTACGGGTGGACAACCCCCGCCCCGAAGACCTAAGAGCGTGCTATGGAGTAGTGCGGTACTGTACATACCCGCTGTGATACTGCCAGCTATACCTAACATAGACAGCTTTTACCTGCAAACCTCCAGCTTCAGCGGGCACGAGCTTAAGTGCTGTACAAACGAGAATCACTGCTTTATATTGTTACAATATGGCACAAATAGAACATACACAGATGTTCCAATTGGCAAAGCGGTCTGTTCTTCGAGGCACGAGACTTTGTACATCTGCAACTATATTATATACATCACATTAGCAGTCTTCATACAGTACCAAGCCGCCTTCATATACGCACTCCACAGTCCGTGAGCGAGACCACTGCCTCCACGCTGCACATTGTAGATTTATTTGCCATAGCGGGGTAAGAAAGTGGGGGGTTGAAGACATATGCACTTGATAGTGCGGGATTCCCATGTTAGCCATCCCAATTGTCGAATCAAATCTACCTAGTTCCACTCCCGCACCTCGATCACATACATAATCGCGATATAGCCATGGAGTGCTATAGGTAAACCTGCTGTGCGTGCTCTATATGTACATCTCTATGCAAGTAAGAACACAATTAGCCTCGTCCCGAATATAATATCGCGCGGATAGAGCACAACAAGCAAGTACTCCACAATGCAGGCCTCACGCAAACGCAAGCGCGCACGGCGCAACGCACGCACGGCTCAGCGCATCGCAGCACGAGAATTGTAGATTAGGGGGAGAAAAAAAGAATTATTGAAAGGAATTAAAATTCTAAGTACCCCCCCCAAAAAATTACACAGGAGAGAGCTTACCAGCATCTCTCAACCCTCATTTGCCTGGCACTTAGAACGAGGAAGTTCAGTATACTACCCGTACCGTACTAACTTCCTAGAATCAATCAGCTTTAAGACCTAAAGAACAAGTAACTCTGATATCATAACATCTTCAGTGCTGCCCAAACTTGCTTTTCCGGGGCAGCGCGAGCACCACTCCACCTAAGTCTCGGTACCACTCTCATTCTCGAGCTCAGTCTCAAGTGGCTTAACATAAAACCAGACTAACACGGTAAGAACAGAAAAAGGGAGGAACTCCTACCTAGGTGCTCTGAGGCTGTATGAGCACTTTTGTGTGGGGATTCATATCAGGCGCGGGAAGTAAAGTGGGAAACTCCGGGAATAGCGGCCAAGGGTGTAGTTTTCTAAGACAATTGGAGCAGGACCCTGATACATATTCAGCTGGTATGGAAAGCCATTGGATTGAGCTAAGTACGCATCGAGGACTTTGCCGCCGGGAGAATGCTGGAAGGTGGCTGCCAGGCTCAATTGAGCCGCGGGGTAGGGGGGCCTCAGGAATGAGCCGGTGGAGCACAAGACAGTGTAGAGATCCACAGCGGTCTCAGTATCTTCTCCATCGAGTAGTGGCTTGAATGACGGTGGACGGGTGTTGAGGCCTTTTGCATTTCCTGGTTCCTCGTTCTTCCTTATTCTCCATCTTGGTGCCTGATACGATCGAAGGTGTTCGATATACGAGGGTACGGCAGATAAATGAGGGAACGGAAACCGGAAACGTATCAATCATCATGGGAATGAAAACGGTTAGTATTCCAATTCTTATTTCTTTTCCTTACGATTGATATTCAGGAGATTCAATGGAACTCTTTCTGGATACTGCTAGTTGGGCCCCACACGACTTATGTGAGAAGTGGGATTCGTGAAACAATGCTGTTGGATACGTTTTGATAATGAGGTTGTAGGATCGGGGAATCGGTAAATCGGTGACGATCGGTGTATTTGTTTCTGCAGGTACTGGGATGTTTCGTAAGCTGTACATTCCAGTTTATGGAATCAGCTGAAATTGTCCTGTTGTGAAACTTGAAGCCGAATAACAGGCTGATTAGAGAGGCAGAGAAAGAAATGGATAGAAGTAATCCCTACGGGCTCAAGAGGGTCTTGTGCTATACGGTACAATGTGAGGAAGTGTTGATTAATGCATCGATACACAGGGTGGCAGGTTTCGTCGGTGTGACACGTACCATATGCATCGTTCAGCTTCTATGCAGCTTCAACTTCACCTTTATTATTGCATGCAGCGTATACGGTGGACTAATTAGGGCTGATGAGTATGACCCATACTGCAATCTGTATCAGACTCTGCACTATTCTGAGGGTAAACCAGTGTGATATCGGAGTTAAGCGTTGATCGGTCCTTGCCGATGCCTCAGTCGAGAGAAGAAAAAAAATGGCATCGATATAGTCGACGTCGATGCTCTCCATGTTTCGAGTCATATAAAATCATCACATGTTTGGTATTATTTATGCGGAAATGCAAAGGATGCCTCATGTCTTAGCTCATTAGCCAGTCGTTATTTGAAGACTTATCTTGACTTGGTTCAATGTCAATTTTCAACGTGAGAAACAAGGATGCCACCTCCAGAAAAATGTGATGCAATCTATTTCCGTTTTCTTATCCGTTATGTCAGGGGGGAGAAAAAACATTCTCACAGTAAGCGAGCGACCAGAGAATCGACGCTCCAGATATTCTGAAGGTGTGCTTGTATATGTAAATTAATGTACTGTAATATAACTCAACCTGAATTTGATAGTAGATCAAGAATAGAATATCCCTCTCTACAGGAGATGTAAACCATGGACGCTGCATTTTGCTGGAGCTTTGCCCGTGCGGGCAAATCTCGGAGGCCAATAGGGAGGGTTCAAGAACTGAGGTCAGACAACATTGACATAAGACTGGGGCAAATATATTCTGGTTCGTAGGGTATTTCCAGTCAGACAGGCTTCTGGCAATGCGTATGGGATCAGTGAAAATAAGCCGTGCAAGCATTTCCTGAAGCATGAGTAATTATGCAATATCCAGTATATTCTTAATAAATGCATGGAACTGGAGAGAAAGTCTTGGGGGCCGGCAGAGATAGAATTTGCTGCGTTAAGTAACAATGGAATATTAGATAGATTGTAATGTTAGGTCCAGCGTGAAGCATATTGAAGCCGGTGGGTAAAGCTAGAAGGGTGTGGCGAGAAGAGTATGGTGAGAAGAGTGTGGCAAATACTAAGAAGGTGATTAAGAAGAAGGTGGATATGTAGTATGTTGGGTGTAGGCACTTACATAATGGACATGTAAAGTACAAAACTATATTATTAAGAAGTACTAGTAGAATAGTACTATAGGAAATAAGAAGTAGGAGTTAGCTTTTTTATGGTCTCTTATTAGTCTCGTAACCAGACGCTGACTAAGCGGACTTTCATGCATGGGTGTTGCTCCGCTTAGGAGCAAGACTAGTCTCTTATAGCTGTTAGAGGTATTTAAAGTTAACTTTAAGAATTTATTAAATTCTATTTTTTACTTTTTTACAGCTATATAAATAAATAAAAAGCTATAGTCAGCTCATTGTGCATCATCTCATGCCTCGGGTGGGGACTGCCATAGGTGTCAGGTTCGGCTCATTCTGCCTCATCTTGTAGCATCAGCTCGAGCCTACCACATCTGTCAAATTCAGCTCATTCTGCATCATCTTGAACCATCGGGCCGTGCCATCTATACCGGTCAAATTCAGCTCATTTCACGCTGTCGGGCCGTACCAGGCATACTTGTCAACTTCATCTCATTCGCGCCATCGGGTTGAACCTGCTATACCTGTCAAATTCAGCTCATTGTACCTCATTTCACGATCTCGCACTGCAGCTGCTATACCTCGAGAATTTAGCTCATTCTACCTCATTTCGCGCCGTCCGGTCGTACCAGCTATGTCACGCCGCAATAGGAATTAACAGGGGTTACTTCCTGGTAACTACAATGCAGTGATCGACCCGAGCCACAGAACGCTCTCGAACCGCGCCAACATCCACAGCTCTACAGCGCTCTACATCATGCTACAGCATTCTATAGCGCTCTTCCATGTCGTCATGTCTGTTTCTATTTTCATCATGTTCAAGTTCATGCAATAGTCGTATTTGCTACTGCTGTTCACTCTCTCCCGTCCATATATACCTCTCCTACCTGCCTGTATGTAAACTTTCCTGGTCAACGCACATTCGTTCTCCCTTCCACCTCTCCTCTCTCTGTGTGCCTGCTGCCTCGTAGCACCCGCAATCTTTGCCTCCATTCTACTGACTCCTCCAGTGTTGGCCATACCTGTCGAATTCAGCTCATTTCACGCCATTGGGCCCTACCTGCTATGCCGGTAAAATTCAGGTCATTCTATCTCATCTCGCGCCCGAAGGTCGAACCTGCCATACCTGTGAAACTGAGCTCATCCTACATCATCTCATGACGTCGGGCTGCACTAGCCATACTTGTTAAATTCAGCTCATTCTGCCTCATTTCACGACGTCAGACGGCAGCTGCTATACCTCTCAGATTCAGCTCATTCTACCTCATCTTGCGCTGTCGGGCCGTACCAGCCATACCTGTCGAATTCAACTCAGCACATTCTGCATCATTTCGTGCCCTGGATCAGGCCTGCCATCTATGTCAAGTTAAGCACATTCTACCTCCCCTCGCACTGTCAGATCGAACCTGCCAAACCTGTCAAATTCAGCTCATTCTACTGCAGCTCGTTCTGCCACATCTTATACCAGCGGGTCAGATCTGCCATAGCTGTCAAATTGAGCTCATTCTACCTCATTTCACGCCATCAGCTCAGACCTGCTCTACCTGTCAAATTCAGCTCATCCTGCATCATCTCGTGCCGTCGGATTGGGCTAGCTATACATGTCAAATTCAGCTCATTCTGCATCATCCCGTGCTATCGGATCGGGCCAGCCATGTGTGTCAAATTCACCTCATCTCACACTGGCAGGCCGGACCTGCCATACCTATCAAGTTCTGCTCATTCCACACCATCAGGTCAGGCCTGCAATACCTGTCAAATTCAGCTCATTCTACCTCAGCTCCTTCTACCTCATCTTATGCTGGTGGGTCGGATCTGCCATACCTGTCAAATTGAATTCATTCTGACTCATCTCACGCCGTTGGGCCGGAGCCTGCCATGTATGTCTTTTTTTTTTTTTTTTTTTTATGTCATTACTCGCATGCCGCCTTGTAGGCTATGGCGAGTGCCATGTATGTCAAATTGACCTCATCTCACACCGTTGGGCCATACCTGCTATACCTATCAAGATTAGCTCAGCCATGCATGTCAAATCACCTTATCTCAAGCCGTCGGGTCGGGCCCTCCATGCCTATCAAATTCAGCTCACTCTACCTCATCTCGCGGCAGTGGGTGGGGCCTGCTATACCTGTGAAATTGAGCTCATTCTTCTTCACTTGAGGCCGTAGGGCCGGACCTGCCATATCTATGAAATTCAACTCATTCTGCGGCATCTCATGCTGTTGGGCCGGACCTGTCATGTCTATCAAATTCAGCGCTGGCGAGGGAGACCTATTATACTTGTCAAGTTAAGCTCAGGTTGTAGGACTAGTTAGTGCTTCAGTCCTTTAGCTTTGGCCCAAGCTATATTAAATGCGACCAGGTTCAATCCGGCGCGAGGCGTAACCAGCAGTACCTACAATGAGTGGCCGTGATTCCTGTCTATAATTATATTTATTATAAAGAAAAACTCTATTATCTTTCTAATTATAATAAAGAAAATAATATTAATAGTTTAGTAAACTTATATAGTTCTTAAGTATTAGATCTATAGGTCTTATTAAAGGACTCTAATTATTAAATATTAAAATACTTCTACAATTTTATTACTATTTATAATATATTTATATTATTAATACTATTACTAGTTTAAGTTAAAAGTTAATTAGATTTCTTGTTACTAAGATATATTAATTCTTATTAGTATTTATATTACTTACAAGTACTTGTTAGTTTAACTTATTGGTTTTTTAGTGTAAGTTAAGTTTTTTTACATTTAAAAATTTGAACTAATAAGTTAAAACAAATACAAGTTGAAAATTTAATATTTTACTATATAAATAATTTTTGTCTAAGTTGGTTCTTAGCTCTATTTTCAAGTTTATTAAAAAAAACAACTTGGTAAAGCAAGTTAGTGTTAGTCTAAGTAGAAAACTTGTACCAAAAAACCGACTTGGACCGACTTGGACCGATGTGAACAATATTTCTTGTTTATGTCAACCCTGCCGCTGCGAGGTCTTTAGATCCCTTTCACCAAGGCTTTTGTCCAGTGACTGTACATTTTCTCCTGTGCAGATTCAGGATTCATGCTGGTTGAACCGAGCGGAACCGGAACTTTTATGGACCAATAAAGCGACACTAATAAGTACGATAGTATAATGTTAACAACATATGATAAACAGTTGCTGAGGTTAAGTAATGGGCAATCCACATTAAGCCTTATATCTAGAGGTTTTGACCATTCTATAGTGAAAGTCTACTCAAACATGTGCAGACAGAAGCGGCTCGGCCCGTTCTCACATATGGCTATTGCATATTCCTGGGCAAGTCGATTAGGTAACAGCATGACGCGGGACTTGCGGATCCATATTGGTGGTCTATAAATATTAAGTGCTAGATCCGGTAGGATCTGGCGACAGAACAGGCAGCCATCATATGATCATGCAATATGAGGTATTGCAGTGTAGATTTTGATCAGTGAATGGAATGACTGGTTACCTAGAGATTGCATGCTCAGGCTCCCTGCAAAGGTGAGTCAATGTGGGATGCTGAACATATGATATACTGCAGCTCTCAGTCCAAGTGGACAGCTATGCTACTTTGAGTGGCTCGACAGCAGAAAAGAATAATTAAGGGTCAACAGATGGACGCCTTCTCGGTGAAGAGCATTTTCCAAGAAGTGGTTGCGCCTGGAGTTAGCTGAGCAATAGGGGAGCGATGGTTTTGACACAGTAATTGTGGATTAATCCGGTGCGATTCAATTTACAGGACAATCTCAATTAATACCAGGAGTGGAACGAATGGATAATAGTCACATTTCACATCCATATCCAGGCTGATCCTATCAACTGCATGATACTGTACGTTGCAATATCAACCGACAAAATCACCCACTGGTGTCGACGTCATTGCCGACGGAATGAGCGGGGAAGCTGGTCAGTTTCCAACATGGATCTCAGAATGTTGCAAATGCTACTGTACAGCTGTCATACAGCATTAGGTACTAGTGTATGTGCAGTCCATTCACAAAGTAGAAGAGAGATGCAGGGTCCTAGCGCCCTGCATGAAGAGCATCATAACCCCCATCAACTACTCCGCTGTTCTAGACTTCCTGTAATGCTTCTCTAGTCTACCTGGCTGCATGGCCCTGCAGCCATTCTATTACTCTACTTTCTCGATTTATATCTGCAGATCAATAACAGCGACCATGAGGAAGGAACTCATGGTAGTGATGAGACAAACCTCTGTGTAGGGTACCTTCGGCGCATGATGATGAGTTGTTCATTTGTCTAGGGTACAGCATCAAACATGTTTCTTACCATTGCAGAATGCAAATCTATGCATACGCAACTGTCAGTGACATAGTATACGTGACATCACCAGAGGTGGATAAGTTTCCATTAATAGATTGCTTTCAAAAGCTGTCAGAGGCGTGTGTGTGAGGTGGGGCAACTACTTGGTTCAAATTGGAATCGCGCTCGGAATCGGCAAATTACCGTAGCGACTGTGATATTTTGAGTTACACTGTCATAAATAATACTAGCAGATGATCTTGCCGCTTCCGGGCAGCAAGATTTACACAGCAGGACACTGGGGGGTGTTGTAAAGCCGGGCATGAGAGTAGGGTATTGTCCTTCAAAGAGGGAGCAATACTTTAAATGTGCCCCCCGTCAACACAGTTGTTAACGAGCACCTATGCACAAGTATAAGAGAAGGAGAGGCAATCGCAAGTCATGGTTCATTTCTTTTTCAATTCAGGAACTCATGTTTGCGCCTCTTTGTTGAACATTGATGGAGACTAGTACCGTTAGATCTACGTATTATTGTTAAGCTAATGGTATGGTGCATGAGCAATAACTACTGTTGAGAGAAAATGATATACATTTGATGGTCCCAGCTATCCTCGGGCAATTGGCAGTACTGAACTGATGTCAATGCTCAAATGATCATTGACATGTTATTCCTCGAAAGGGAGTAATTGGGCAAGCGTCTTCTGATGATTGTGTTCAATGGAAACGTTTATTTTTATGCCCCGTTTCCTTTACAAGTAACACTTGGTGCAACCGTTCTGACATCTGCGATATTCGTTGTTTGGGAGGAAACGTACGAAAAGGAACACAAAGGAAACATTATTTTTTTTACTTTATCCCTCGAAATCGCTTGACCAATGGCCATGGATTGAGCACTTTAATATTTCGTACTACCATCACAGTCGTATAATACCTCTAGTTGTCGAAATCTATGCACCCCTAATGTGGTAGTCAAGCTTCAGGGAGAATGTAAGATATCGGAAAGCATAGCACCGTAGGCAAAACCTCACCATAGGGGATTAAACTTTGGTTATCCTTGGTGCAAGAAGATCAATGCATGAGGGTTCAATGTGGTAGCAATGCTTATTGAAAAACACAATGAGAGCATTCGCATCTGAATTCATGGTTTGGAAATTCGATGCGTAAATCGGAGCAAAAAAAAAAACATACGTATCAGACAGCATTCACAAAATTATCGGATTGTAATAGCTCTTCGGGGAGTAACAAAAATCCGTAGAAGGGATGGCCGACCAGCTATAAGGCATTCTGGACGTACTCAGAATCTGCGTTCATAGTCTCACGGAAATGAAAGATGAAGTTTCCATACTGCCAGCTTTGAAAACCTATCATTTGGCCCGTTGCTCCCTCCATCCGTAGGCCACAAAGCTCCAGAGGTGAACCGGATGAACCTCTTAGACCAGTCATGTTTCCCGAAAGTGTCGCCATAGAAAAGAGCGAGTAATTGTGGCAACAGCTGGCTCCGCAATACCCTGAGGGGATTTCTTGAAAATCCCCTGGCCAATGATGTTTCCCTAATCAAGTGGATTTGATTTTCCTGATAGCTCATCCCTCAATGGGTACGGGCTGATTATGTGGATGGGATGGTTAAATGAGGGGTGTAATTTTGTAACGCCTACAAAGTGCAGGTCATGACTACTGTATAGTCTGAGACTATTTGTGAGGAGGTTGTAAGGAGAGACACATATTCTCCCAGGAAGTCGCCAAGCCCGGGTTCCAAATCAGCCCCAATTTCAATATCAAAACATTCTACAATATTGGTGGAGTTAGAACCATATGCTACTATTAGTCATATGTATTGAGGATCAAAGCTACAGTGGTGTCAGAGCCAGGGAGATAGAGAGGTAGACCTGGGTTGGACTCCAAGTCCCAGAACAAGCATCCACGTACCTCGATATAGAAGACTTCTTTGGCTGGCTGTGGATCACTCCAACCATGGGTAGTTGTTGTTAAGAGAGGCCTGCCTCTCCAACGAACAACCACTCCGCATGCACTTGTGAAGACAAATTTGTTAAATGTCGTTAGCGGTTCCTGTGCATTTTGGTCCTCGCCTTTCAATACGATGACCGGGGGTTACAGATTGTATGCCGTTATCTGCTGCATTATCTACAGATACCATATGGCAGAAATTGGAACTAGACGTATATGCTGTTGACGGTATAGCCATCTCATCTAATTTAGATTCCGGTGGCAACACTACGATGAGTGTCCAATTTAGTAGAAAGAAAAAGGCTATCGCGGTAGGCATACTTCGAGATAAGCGTTTTGCCACTTCTTCCGACAGCCAAGTCACAGGGCTCGATTTCGGAAGTATCGAGTCTTTTGCATATAGTGCAGATCGAAAATGTGGAAAATCGACTAGTTCGATGACAACTGCCTTATTTGCGATTTGGAAGGGTATAACTAACGGGGAGAGAGGATCAGGGGCGAGCCATGTTGCTCTCAGGCTAAAGGGCCACGCACTTCCTTCGAAAGCAAGGCCATATTGCAGGTATTCAGGCAAAGAAAGTAAAACCTCATGGAAGCTCGAACTATCGGCAACCTTGTCTATGAATTGTGCGTCAGACATCGAACCAAGGGAGTCTATGGAGTTCTCCAGGGATTGTTGGTCTTCTGAGGCGGAATTGTTCAACAATGAGTGTGAATGCGTGCATGTGTCGAAATCTGGCAGCTGGACTCTCAGATTAGATGTAACCCGATCTGTTTCTGAAGGCTGTTAGAGTTCCAGATGACGTACATGGTAAGTAGTGAATAAATGGATAGACCTGTCACATGTGGGCATCGTAATGTTAATAGACGCGACGCCCTTAATCTGGTTGACACCATTTCGAAGCCTTACTTCTTAAGAGATCTATATCGGACTGAGTATTGGTAGAAAAGAAAGAGGTAGAGAGGAGAGTGGGTAAAGAGGAATTCATCCCATAATTTTAGTCCTTCATATTTCCTCCCTTGCAATTACCTTTTTCGTAACTTTTCTTACCTAATGTATACGCTGGTTGCTCTCGTCTGGTTACCTCATTCGGTTTCGTACCAACATTGGGTAATAGGACCAAATTACCCCTGACATTGGTGCTCAAAATGTCACCATTTTGACCAACTTCTGGGCTTGGTAAGCTGGATTCGAACATTTAAAAAGATAACTGATTACGAGCCCTGCTATGGGTGGCGCCGGTACGAATTGGGTTCAGCATCTCGCATGTCAGGCTTATTTTATTTTATTTTATTTTTTTTTTTAAATCACATAACCCCGCTTGTAGCACGTGGCCATGGCAGGGTATGTCAGGCTTATTGATACCTTCATATCTGGGCCAAAATCCTTCGATGTTGATTGATTGTATACCGCATGTGGTTATTGATTTTTCGTATGGTGAAGGTGCAAGAGAAAGTGCTTGCGCTCAAGTACATCATCGTAGATATACTTCACCGTTACATAAGGGGTTGTCATTGAATGATTAAAAGAGGAAGTCCACCAGTCAATTAGGAAGGAGTCGTAATTAGCCCCTTTGCAGTAGGGCCTTGGCCCCAACGCTCATTGGCCGATTTACTTACAGAAAAACATTATTCTTGAAGTGCAATAAATTATGCATTTTCATTATTCTCGTACCCAATTTCCATCACATTCGCTGCCTCAACGCAGCAACGTACCATGGGCGAGGTAGATCTGATCGAGCTCATTGACGGTGCAAACATCATCATCGGAATCTTCGGACTCCCAGTTTCACTGCGAATCTGTATTGAGCTCATAAGCATCCTTTTCTAGTGTTACGGTACCAAAGTTTCTTACCTCTTGGAGTCGACTTCATTGAGTGTCCATACTCCTTTCGGTATTCTTACTTCTTTCGGTATCCCTACGTCCTTCGGGATCGTTACTTCTTTTCGGAATTTCTACTTCTTGAGACATTGATTATCTCAATAATTCTGTCACACTGGATTGAAACGTTCTAGAATTAGCGGATTATTTGCCGGTCCAGGAGGTAGCCAAGTGCGTATGCTTTTTTGCCCAATTGCAGGCAAGACAAGAGGCTCTACTTTGTGAGGAAGATATTAAGACTTGCATTGCGGTTTTATCTGGTACTTGTATTGTAGATTCAAGGGGAGCAGGAAAGTCCTTTCCTAGTAAGTGGGTGATCGATCCTCCGTCATTCAAGAGAGTAATCAAGCGGTTCAGAAAGGCAACTGGGGTATCCTACCCCAAAGATCGCGATTTGACGAATCACTTAGGAGATCTATCGAGATTCTTCACAGAACCATTCCATCCGGCCGGGAGCGTTGAAACTGGGGATTCCGATCAAAACGAGACCGAGATTCCTGTTATACCCAAGGTTCACCTCATATTATCGCTGATTTATTTCAATTGAGAGTTCGAAAGGTACCACCGAAACACTCATGCCTACATTGGCTAAGTCTGAAAACGCCACAGAAACTTAAGTAGAGTAAGTAAATTGTTTTTGGAAAGACTATCATTTCACCATATGTATGAATAGGAAATGGGTAGTATCCCGGTATTGACTGTCAAACCTGATAACTGTGCAGCAATACTTGATCCTGTTACCATGCTTCCGATCTCAGCTGCAATACCATTTCTGGAATCTGCTGAGTTGTCTTTCCAAATGACTATTTTGCGAATCACGCGCACTTTCGCAGACCTTTCCGGCTTATGACAAGGCCTTCAGCCTGGATGCACAATCATGGCCATGCCGTTAGTCTGCCACAGTAAACGACCATATCTCAGGTAAGATAGTGCTTCAAGCGGGCTGTAAGCGTAGCTAGCATCTCAAGACATGGCATCAGACCTAGAAGGTACCTCAACATTGCACTGCTGCAATAGAGCTTCATTCTAAGGTGCTACAGATGAAGTTCAGCTCACAAACTCATTACGGTATCAATCATTCAAACAAAATGATGAATTACTACTTACAGGTATTTGGATACTCCCCAATTAAATTATAGTAATTCTCAGTTATAATCCGCCCAGTAAATCATGTCAAGATTCACAAGCCAATTATGTGGATAGAACAGAATCTCGTGTTTGAGCAAATAGCCACATGACGGCACCTTCAACTTGGTAACTGCAGGTCATCCTTAAATGGATTGCCAAAACTCAATAACAAAGGAAAAGTGGATAACGGTGGCGGGAGTGGGGAACAGGAGGCTGCAGTCCAGTTCTCAAAGAGTTGCATAATTGTCACTGTCTGAAATAATACATAAACGACACTTACTGGAATGTAATTGGTGGATATTGTATCATGTGAGGCATCTGATTGCATCTTCAAGGTTGCAAAGAAATGAATAGCTTACAATCAGGCCTTCACAATGAGTACCTATGTAGGTAAGTGGCTGAGTCTATCAGGTGGTCGAGTATATTTGGTTGATAAATCCTTGTCTGGCGGAGGGCAAGTTCATCACTGGCATCAGCTGTTCCGTATCGGATAAAGTTTCCTCGAGCACTTACAATCCAAGCCCAATAAATGACCGAGAGAATGACCAATCAGGTGAATCCTTCTGAGTTTCCTTAAACGGAGTTTCAAGCCCTCAGAGTAGGAGTGCTGACAGAAAGCACGACTAAAAAAGGAAAAAAACGATTTGTTAAGATGTTTACAAGCGAGCGAAAGAGGAGCCGCATACGCGGCTCGTACAGAGTATGCATGCACCCCACACTATTCTCTGACTGCTTGGAAAAATTTTCATGACACTTGCTTATGCTTACGTTTCTGGTAGACATGCATGTATTATGTCATGACCTTGGGCTGCGAAGGACTAAGGCTGAGGAATTGACAATGATAATAGTGTTGCTAATGTGGCGATGAAGATCGTGGGGCTGCTTCAGTGCAGCAGGGAGGCAACCACGTGAAAGCGAAACAAGACATAGAGGATTGGATGGAACAAAATTGCGAACACCAGCCTAAGTGTTGATGGGCCACATCATGCATCATCGCGGCCGGACAGGCAAACAAACTAGTTGCGCTCATTCAGGACTGCATTGCTGTCATCTCGACTCTGCAGTATGGCATTAGAGTAGTTTTGCACTACTTTGTTTTACGAAACTCTTTACTTACTCGGTATCGTTTAGGTTACAACTGCTGAGACCTGCCCTCAAACTGCCCAACATTCAATTGTTCGCTAACCAGCGGGATTACCACGCGGCAGGACCAAGAAACGCATCACCGCGCTGGTACTGCGTGAGCTTTGTAATCTGTGGCATGCTCTTCCGTTTGACGTGCCTGTCAAGAGGGCAGCTGGGAAAAGAGGGGTACATACATATACATATACAGATACATACAGTATACATAACGGCGATAATATGTGCGTATGTCTAGCGGGAAGCCCACGGCATCAAGGACTAGGAGAGTAACAGAGCATTATTTCCCCGGCGCGCATGCACAGCTACATGTTGCGGAGGAATCAAATGACGGGATTGGGTCTCATGAAAGCATGGTCAAGGCGAAAAGCACGCGCTTGTGACGTGGCTCGTATCGACTCGAAGACATCTCGTCTTCTGCTGCGTAACTTGAAAGGGTCGCCGCTTGTCTCCAGTCAGGTTATGAACGAGCCTAACATTCAAGTGTGGGAGAGAAAAAGAAAGCGTGGGGGCAGGAAACACAGGGTCGAAACGGAGGTCTTTAGGCAATGTGGGCGAATTCTTAGCTACAGTGTGGAGTATGCAGCTGAGCATGGGGACGCTGTGTCATAACAGGAATAATCTCGATTTTAAATCGGGGATACAAGATGAGCATTGTGCCGGTAGAACGGAATGGGGAAGTGGGGGATGGCATACACACCGACTGCGGGTATCAGGTAAGTGAGATTGGATGTTTTGATCCTGTAACCAGTAACCAGGGAAGGCCAATGCAGTTACTGATTCATGCATGCAAGAGTTAGCGTTACGGTCGTCAGGATCGAGCTGAAGAGGAGGAATCATGATCATGATGGTCATTTGATAACGGTCTCGATATCGATATCGATTGAATACATACATACATACATACATACATACATACATACATACATATGCATACTTCTCCCAGCTCTTTCAACGGTGGATGTAAAAACGGTTGTGCAAATTATTTATGATAGAGATGGGCAGGAAGAGGTTCACGTGGTGATAATTCAATACTGGTATTGATAGTTATAGATGTTTATCACAGCTCTTGATCAAAGGCCAATCAATCCTATTGCCAGAGCATTTGATGCGGTCAATGTAGGGCAACCAATCAGAGGGTGTTGCATGGGTGTGTCAGTCACCTCAGTTGGCATGTGTCGTTTGTTTACACCCCACTTCTCTTCGCCTCATTCCCACCTAGAGCATCTTGACTGTGACCAGTACAGGGAACTAACCTGTGGAGATCAATCTGTGGAAACAAATCTGCTGACAAAATACTTGTCTGCCGTGATGCGCTGACTGGACCCATTGCGGCGTTTGCAAGTTCAGTTTGTGAAGCTAACCCCGCAAGTCTCATGTGTAGCTTTTTGACGCTTCACCTTTGCCTCACGTACGCTTCCTCTACCCCCCACTTCAATGCATATCTACAGTAGCATCTATAGAGTACTGTCTGGCGTGACAACTGCACGTGCCTCATTTTTTATAGAGACTGAGGGTGTGCAATGCATGCAATGGGGCAGTGAGATGCACTTATGAGCCACATATTAGCGTGACCCTCATGGTGACATCGCGCCTATAGACCTAAGAAGCATCGAACATGACTGACAGTCGCAGCTTGACGCGCGGGGAACTAGGACGTCGAGAGCACATATGCAGTGTAATGGTTATGGACTGCTCGTGCACTTACCTGGGCTGGTTTGCGATTTGGCCTGGCCTGTGGTCAACTAGGTGGAGGACAGTTGGAGAAATTGAGGGAGACCTACCAAGTACATCATATCAGGATGCTAAGACCGCGCTTCCTGGTTCTGGAGACGAGCGTAAGTGATGAGAATATATAGTGCTATACCTACGTCACTTATAACCCACTTATTGTTTGATATGCGGAAAGCAATGCCATAACCAAGGAGAACCATATTAACACCAATATGGTAATTAAAGTCCCTAGAGGGACAAAAATATCTGGATACACTTCGAATTCGTGTGGTGAACGAAGCAGCAGGGGAAGTGTGCAAACATCAAACTGCCCGTGACGCTCCCGGTTTCAATGCGATGGGTAAATATGTAAGTGCAAAAGCATGTTCATTAGATATATATTGTCGACAAACTAAGTTTGAGCTCATGATCACAGGCACCGTGAACGGAAGGTTTCCACTAACTAGCTCGTAAGATGGAGCTATATATAGACTTCCGTATCCATCTTGTGAAGAAGGGGGATTAAAACCGTGAATTATCTTTATATTTGTGCTTGTAGTGCCTCATTTCAAGGGGTTGTAAAATTCCACGTTATATATAGCATTTCATATTATATTACAAGTGACCCGAGTTAATACTTGACCAATTGTCCTCGTGCCCAGACTCTCTTGATTAATCTGGTAGCGCAGCTAACACATTCGTTTTTATGTTACCTTTTTCTTTCAGAAGAAAAAAGGAAGATACATGATTCCCACACTATACCTTTCTTTGGTGAGGAATTTTCAGCACATGATAAGTACTTACATGTATCCTAGAGCCCTGTCCGTGCCGCGTACTTCGTTAGTCCCATTTTTCCTTTCTTAGAGCATTTAATATATATTACTAACCGCTGTTTTGTATAGAATGTAAATATATCACTATTGTTCTCTTATGTGTTACAATACAAGTACATGTTTTCTCTTGAGATTAGCAAACACACGCCATGTTTCCTCTTACCGTTTAGACCAAGTACATGCACAAAAAGCTGTTGCGATTGACCAGTTAATAGTTACCCTCAACCACTGTTCCGGCAAGGTTCTGTAAGTATATACACTATCTATATACACTACAGTTCAATTAATGAGGGGGGACATGAAGTAAAGAACTGGATGTCAAATCAATATTTAGTTCTTTTCACTCCATCTATCTCAAAAACAAATCCTACGATATCAAAATCTGCTGAGTTGACTTATTGCATGTCCACTGGTTTGATTCCAGCGGTGGTGTATACCTCTTTTCTACATAAACGTACATAAGCATGGCATATACTTCTAACTCGTCGCACTATACATCTTGCCCATAATACAACCCATCTATTTCACATATCCCTTGCTTCCATATAATTACGTACATACGGGAGATCAGGATTATCTCTTACAAGATACTGTAGAGTACAAAGCGGAGAAGGTGGGAGGGGAGGGCGGGTGCCCCATTAAGCTATGATTATATTACCAATATTTGCTCCACCTCTTCCCCACTAACTTCCACCCGTTCTCCCTTCACCAAATTACCTCCGTAACCTTTTCCCTCGTCCACACGTCGGTACCGGATTTTCCACTCGCAATAGCCACATAAACCAGTCCTCTAACGGCAAAAAAATTAGAAACACGCGGTTCCACCAGTAGGCTAGGCCCGCAAGGATGGCGCCGACGACGGCGTCAAGCCAGTACTACGCTCACACACTCCACGTTAGCAATGGATATACTTCAAGGATACTTTCTGGACGCGAGATGGGGGAAAACAAACATGGTTCGCTGTCGCCACAATTGCCGTCAATATCAGCGTCGGATACGCTACTCCTCCCAGTGCCAGTAGCACATTCCCGATCCTCAGTCCCTCCCTCCTTCCTCCATCAAACTCTTCGCACTCAACCTCCTCCTCACCAATCGTAGACTCAATCTCCTTTATTCCTTCCTCCTCCATATCTCCCTCCCGTCCTATTTCCGCCCCTCTCTTTACCGCGCTCACCCTCCCTAATCCCCTCAAAACACTACTATGCATCACCAGCACCAACCCAATAATAAACGCATACCCAAAATGCATACTTGGCATCGCCGCCAACGAATTTACAAACTTCCCTCTCATCCAAACGCTTTGGGCATTATCCCTCCTTACTGTATCCACAAAACCGTACTCTTCCGGTAATAATCGCGGAGGCATGCACGGGTATGCAGAGAAAATAAGGAAGGCTAGCCAGTTGCAAAGGGTCATGGTGCGGCGAACTGTCGCAAAGAGGGAGTGCGTGGGGGCGGAGGCGTAGTACCATGCAATAAAGCTGTATCAGAGTTAGTCTCTTGAGGGTAACCATTCAATTTCTCTGGCACCGACGCGGCCAACTCACCCAACAGTCCCCGGAATATGAATCAACGCATAACACCGATTCAGCACCGTCAACCCCCACGTCCCGCTCATAAACCACTTCTGCACATCAATCTCCTTCAACAGGAACACCCAGCTAAGCCAACTACTGTCACCATGTTCCACCCACAGTACTTTCTCCCCGTTCGCTTGTGCACGCTCCCAGATCCCCTCTTGAAATAACTGCTGTCCTGCTATGCGTGACATCTGGTATATCGCATACGTGAGTATCCAGTAGAACATCTCGATGAGGAAAGGAAACTTGTAGAGAACGCGAGAGTGCCAGTTGTACCGGAAGCGGGTAGTGTTCGGGTTGTGAATTGTGTGACCGAAGATGGTGCGGCGGATGGGTAGGAGGCTCGAGGGTGGGAAGGGGGAGGTGATTGTAGTGGGAATGCCAAAAGCGGGACTTGGTGTCCGGGAGGTGTTACTAGAAGAGTAGACGTAGCCTGCGTCAACTTCGTCGTCACTGAGGAGGTGCTCGCCTTCCTGGACACTGAGGGGAGATAGGGTGTTCCGTCTTGGTGGAGGGCGGCGGTTCATGGGATATGTTTGTTTGGTTTTCGAGGCGAACAAGGAGACAGACGCACGTCGAGTCAGGAAGCATGCAAGGAATAAAATGATGGCCACCATCTGTTAAAAAGGCATCAACCGCTGGAGCTCTACAAGCATGCATACCATAAACGGAAGCGCCAGTCATTCTATGAGCGGAGGTATTCACTCACCACTGGCTCCGCCCACCCAGGTAGCTTCCATGCTGGACTGCTGTTCCAGCGGTCGCCATCTCCTCCTGTCCCATCCATAATATCCGTCGTAGAATTCATTTCACTCTATTACACTCTGAGACTTCTGCTACACAGACGTAAAAAAAGAAAAAAAAAAAAAAGCTACAACGGGTATCGTATCTGCTATAGTCAACCAAGGATTCGTGTCACTGGTCGCTTGAACCAGAATAACGCCTGAACAAAAATACAGAGACCGCAAAAATCGCTGCAAGAAATTTCAGGAAAGGCTAAAGAGTAACCAGGAACGAAAGAAGGTTGTTAAAGAAAGGATAGGACAATAATGTCGTAGAGAAACCTAATGTAGTCCTTCGTCGTTTTCGTATTTTTGGCCAAATCGGGATATAGTTCGAGGGCCAACAAGCAACAAAGGAGGAAGTGAAAGTTATGTTGAGTAATGGAGCAGTATGTCACTGCTGATTATCAAAATTAAGTTTCTCTAAGATGTGTGTAGACCATTCCTCGAACTGCCCTGACGAGCTTAATATTTGGTCCGGTTTAGCAGCAGTGAGACGACAATTGAGTTTCAGGTCCAGATACAAGGACGTTAAAGGTAAACAAAAGGGGAAAATTATCTCGATGCGAAAAGGCAAGAAAGGGCAAAGGAGTAAAACGGAACGTAGGGTGAGACTGGGTTTTGAGAGAATGTATGTGATGTATTGGCAACAGAAGGCAAAAGAGAGAGGTATCAAGAGCAACAAAAAATGAAAAACAGTAGTTGTAGCTACTTAGCATCCCATGAAAACAATCTGATCCTTGATCTGGGACAAAGTTCATATATTCGGCGGCCTGGAATCTTCTCCTCTCCGTTTCGTGCATGGTACCGATATATGGGTGCAGCTACAGGGCTACCAGTATGGTATATTTTTCGGGTTCTTCATTCCCCCTACAAATTTCCCTGGCCTAATTGAGCCCCTCTGCGAGTCGTAGCAAGTCACTATATTCTTTTCCTACATCTCAGCTCCCAATATATTCCGACACCTAAATTCCTCCTATCATTTCTTCTCCCTGAGCCACTTTCTTCCATTTCATACTTGCATCTGGAATTCTGCGGAGGCGGACGCCGTATCCGTGCTGAGCCTCAAGTAAAACATGTTATCCACTGTACTCGAGTACACGTACCATATCATTCGAATCTGCTCTGGAAGTTGTAACTAGGCAGCGTAAGGTTAGGCGGAAGGCACACTGAGACTTTTAGCTTTCAGCAAAGCTGACATCTTTTGTATCAAAAATGGTAGTAGGTCACATGAAATCTTCTCACTTGTTTATTGTCGTAATGCAAAAGTAGCCAATCCCTAACCATCGGTGAGTATTTGTTAGAGCAAGGATATGTTTTATTGAACGATACCTTTAGCTGAGAACCTATAAAGTTCTCATGATCTTATGCATGGGGGAGTCATTTTCACTAATCGTCACTCTTCATTGACATTTCCCATCGTCGTTTCATGAAGGCTACTCACTGCCGAACGTATGCATACGACGATCACTTTTTGACGCATCGAGGTAAGGTATGTAATGCATTCTAGAGCCAGGGTGTATAGCATCTTTTTGAATCCGAGTCGGGCGCACTCAATTGTCCGTAGGCAAAACTAGGGTCAGGGCCCGGACTCCATGTGTGCCTGCCTCGGATCCAACTGCCTCAGACCCAACTGGACATTTGGGATGCATACATTAACGCGTTCGTATGCTTCGCAAGCGCGACGACAACAGTCAGAACTTGTCAACATTCGTGCGTTGGTTGACAACAGCAATTGAATCCATTGCTTATATCCCGCAGTAAGTTCCGCAGCATGCTACACTAATATTAACAGGTTGAAAAAACTCAATTCATGTTAAGAAGACATCAGAACAAAAAAAAGGTTTGGGCATCCGGTAGTTGATGAAGAATAGTCCCCACAACATACGTAATCTCCTGTGGCCCTCCCCTTGAAGCAGAGGGTCTAGGGCAAGACCACAATTGGTTTAGCAACTGAATTTTGCAAGGTTGTGAAGTAGAGAGTGGGGAAATTATCGTCTCGCTGAACCCTTGGTGCAAAACATTAGCGATATCCAAGAGTGGAAACCCGCATACGCGGCCTTGTGTATGGTTGGGGACATCTGTACGCGGAGTAGGGGCGACATTTGGTTCGATGACTAAGCACTCCATTTACATGGGTACATGCACGTTCTGCCCGATAGTATGCAGCGAGTTTGAAGGTATTCTTCCCACCTCCACCGCTCCATCGTTCTCCTACAGCTCTACCGCTTCTACCACTCTACAATTCCCACTGCCCGCACTGCTGCTACTGCTGCTACTGCTGCTACTGCTGCTACTGCTGCTACTGCTGCTACTGCTCGCACTGCTGCTGCTGCTCGCACTGCTGCTACTGCTCGCACTGCTGCTACTGCTCGCACTACTGTTGCTGCTTCTACCGCCCGATCACTCTGTCACACTCTACATATCCTAGCCTAGCTGTCAACTTGCATATATCTATTGCATCAGTCGCACACAACATAAAACCAAGTAGTAAAGGGGTATTGCATAAGAAATGTACTAGCAATATTCTATCCCATTTTCAGTTAGCTCCTTTCCATTTTTAGTTAGACTCCTATATACTATACTATATTTGGTGATTACTAAAGGGCGACATTTATGACCCCTCTCCATATAAAATTCCTGATCTTTAACTCTATGAAACACTATAACAAAAAATCAAATAAATAGATATCGCTTCGTAACTTTATTCTTCATTGTCTGATCTATCATATTACGACACGAAACTAATTTTATCTAATTATTTTAGTTGCGCTTTAGAGCGTTGAAGTTGGGGTGCAATTTACTCCGCGTACAGATGTCCCCAACCATAGGCCCCACAATTTCACAACACAGCACTGAGCATAAACGACTTGACTGGGAGGCGCATAACTATAGATAAATTGCTCTTACCCCCAACGATTCGGTATTCTAAGTTACCACAGCTTCCTTCTGCTGTCCATAAACGGGTCGATCAACTCGGCATATGCTGATATACTGGTTGATTATTCCGGGATCCTCGTTACGGAACGGGAGTGCTCCCGTACGCGTATTCGGGAATACAGCGTTCCAAAGCAGCCAACGCGTATCGAGATAGATGTATGACAAAGAATTTGACGATGAATGATCCGTAGTCCCGCGCGATTAATGTTGCAAGTTCCGTGTCACCAAATATTCCTCAGGGTACGGTCGGGCTTCGATAACGCTGAAATGTGAAAAATATATAAATTATGGCGGAAACCTTACTCAGCTCCAACAAACCCCATTCTGCCTTTGTCGGTCGATTGCTCAGAAAGGCCCCACCAGAATTATTTATCCGATGCCCTTCTGTTCATTTGTATGAAAGAAACAATTTAATTGGGGGGTATCATGAAAACATAAAAACAAAAACAAAATGAAAAAGAGAAAAAAAATAGCAACAAGCGATATGCAGAGTCTCACACACTATGAATGGCAAAACTCCGCAAGTTGGTTTCCTATCAAAGTCAGCTGGCCCTGCCTTCCTTTTGGCTTACTAAACAATATATTTCGGTTGGTACGGAACGATCGGTTCTCGTACCCAATTTCTCGAATTTGTTGAAGCCCTGACGTTCGAGGAAGATGCCTGAAATATATACTAGGTTAAGTTGTTGCCCAGTTTCGACCGGGCAATGTAGCAAGAATTCTAGTCTTGTTTGGCACGAGTCCCCGAACAAACATTTGAAGAGAATAAACAGGTCAACATACGACGATGTGAGAAGCTGAACTCGGCAATACGGTCACATGATCACATTTATATATTCAAAAGGATCAGATCACGCTCACGAAGACATCATAATCCTCAATTTCTTCAAATTGGCGAAGAACCATTGCTTGGGTGTTACAACGTGGGGAGGTGAATATGGTGCTAGCGATTGTGTATGTTATGCTAGTAGAACTGAAGATGCAGGATTACTCAGCCAGTAAATCCTACATTTACATGATGTGTATATGCATGCAGTTGAAAGACCTACCTAGCCAATGAAAGTGTTAACTTGGATGAAGATTGAAGGCCAATTGTAGGGTAAGTTTTGGGGGAGGGAATAAGAGTACCCCTTGTTCCATTTAGAGTGTGAATATCAACAAAGAGCAAGACACGTGAAAATGCGTCCACATTGAGATGAGGCGTTCATTACTTCATGATTGCTAGCGTGAAAATGTCATAAGAAATCGAAAACAAAGCGATGATGGTAAATTTGACAATTACACAAAAAACAAACAAGCCAAAGTAGACAATTAAATACGTGCTGAAAGAGCAAAAAGCACCAGTCCACCACCCAATTTAAACCCGATCGCACTTAATATCCATTCCTCTTGCCCTGTTGAGCCCAAGCCTTATTTTCTTTCGGGCTTACCCAGTATCCCAAGCGATATAACGACAAACAAACCATTTTATCATAAAAATTATAGCAAAACTCAGTGAAACCAGAAAAACCAAGCTAATCCAACTCAATCTACTATTCCATCTCCTTTCATCCATTCCTAGCAACGTAAGTTGTATACCTCCATTCTCCTGCAAGTACGAGCACCACTTTAATCCTTCTTCCTGTAGGCGTTCCACTTTTTCCTTATACTTCTTCGCCTTCCTTCTTTTGCCATGCCGGTTTTGCCATTTGTGCCATTTGTACCATTTGTATCGGTTGCACCGTTGGTTCCATTCACACCATTTTTGGCTCCAATTTCTTCAAATCGAGCACCTCCTCTAACCTTCTCTTTCCCTTTGCCGTTCAAGACCTTGTGCTGTTCCGCGTTAAGCATTTGCTGGCTCTCTCTGAAACTCGCAGCATAATTGGCATACGCAGTCCCAAGTGGCTCCCCACTTTAACCCGCAAAAAAGCAAACAATCAGCTTCGTCAGTTCCAATTTACCTAAGATAAGCCTAGTATCGTTCGAAAATTCCCCAAGCCAATTCTTTCGTCCCCGAAGAAGGTTAAGAAAATAAAAAAGGAGGCAAGTGGTTGTACACCTGCCTGAGAGAAGTGAAAATAAAACCAGAAAAAAAAAAAAAAAAAAAATAGAAAAAAAAAATAAAACGAGGATAAGGAAAACAAGAATTATCTCACTTCTTCCTGCCAAAAAGCCCAACAAAGAATTTTCCGAATCCTCCCAACCATCCTACGAAGACAAGGCGCCAGAAGTTTTCCATGAGGTTCTTATGGTGTTTTGCCGATACCATGTCGCTACCGCGTGTTGATGGTCTGCTTTGTTCGCGTCTGCTACTAGGATCTCTACGACGAACCTCGCTTTCCGTAATGACTGTACGATTAGGTCAGAATGTGCCGACTGCCACAGACTTGAAGAGGGGGGGACAATACCATCATTTTCTGGTGTAATCACCTCAACGATATTTCTCGACTTCTGCTCTCCATCCGCCAAGGCTGACTCGTCTGAAACCACAATCGCAGGGGCTTGAAGAACGGCAGAAGAACTGTTTTCCCTCATGTAACGTAATGCCTCTGAAATGGCATTCACAGAAATTAAACTAGTGGTGAAATTGGACGGCGCACCGGCAGATAGTTCCCGCTGCATGCCAGGAGCCCTGAGGTGCCCGGAGTTTTGCAGCAGTTCTTCCAGTGCATCTTCATCAATCTCTGCTGCAACCTGAACTGGGTTTTCAGTTGCCGGCTCTTTCCCTTTGCTTACATGGGAAGGCTCTGGTTCAGGGATCGCTTCTGGATCATGTGGCTGTGCCAAAGCAGGGTTATCCGTTAACTGATCTTTCAATGCAGGATCCACATCTTTACGGCCTTCATGGCCCAATAACTCATCATGGACAGGTGTTGTGGCCGGCTTGACGAATGATGTCGAGCCAGGGCTGGCAATCTCCGCTCTCAAGACTTCAGGCTCAACCATTTGTGGGCCTACCTCTTTCATGTGTGGTAATATGTGGTCACCTGCAAAAGAGAGGGGCTTGTCTTGGATAGATCGACCGGATTCGTTTGTTATTGTTCGTGTCATCGGTATTCCCTCCATTTTGTCCTCCTTGAAATCTCGTGTTGCAGCATAAACACCAGCACCTTCAATCATTAGTCAATTTGTGTGAAAATGAACTCCTAGATAACTTACCTATAAGTGCTGCACTAGCAGTTCCAGCACCAACAAGAAGCAACTCGCCTTTCACATCGCTGTTACCCTTCAACTCCTCTTCCGTAATCTGCGGGGCAGGGGCCGCTTCGATGGGGGCGTCAATTGCCTCAGCTTTAGAAGTATCAAAAGTGGTAGCAGCAACAGCCACAACACCCTTAGTATCAGTGGCCGTTGGTGCGGAAAATGTAACATCAGCGACAGTGTCGAGTTCTTTGGCAACTGAAATGGAGACATCTCCCTCGACTTCCACGGTACCTGGAGGCTTAGCCACAATACTTGAAGAAGAAGTGGTAGCGTCTGCAAGCGTGTTTTCAGTATCAGCAGCTGGAGCACTATCAGCCACCTCAACTGCAGCTTCTTGTGAATGGGTTGCCGGGCTTGAGGAGTCACGAAAGGAATGCTGAGTATCTTCCTTTTGAGTGTCCATTTCTTCCTCTTTGGCAACATCCAAAACCTTTGCAACCTCTGCAACTTCAGCAGCTGATTCGGAGGCTTCTGGAATCGGGGTAGTGATTTGTGAACGAGATTCATCAATGTCCAGGGTTGCTGCGGTGTCCTCAACAGCAGCTGCAGTTTCCGCGGCCACGCAGATGGGCGTCACAGTGTACGACCTATCAGTGGGGTCCAAAGATGCTGCAGTATCTGCGACTGCCGCTGCAGTCTCAGCAGCAACGGGGATCGGAGTAGCGCTTTGAGGATACTCTGTCTCCGATGCATGAAGTGTGGAAGTAACATCGACAGCTTCAGCAGCAGCCTCAATAACTTCTTGGAGAGGGGTAGTTGTCTGTTGTTGCTCGTCAGAATTGACGTCTTCATGGCTAACAATCCCCAGGTCATTGTCGTTGATGGCTTTATCAGTGCTTTGAGCGACAGGAGTATCAATTGCAGAAATTTCCGGCTCTACCACAGTAATCACAACTGATGGATCAGCGTCAGCTTTAAGAAGCTCAAGTGCAACTTTCTGAGAGGTCGTGGCGTCAGGGCCGAGGTCATCTCCATGGCTTGCCTGATTTTCTTCGGTCTTTGTCACCACCACAGCTGGAACCGATACCTCAGACTCAGATAAAGTAACAACTTCATTTGGTTCAGCGTCAACTTTATGAAGTTCGAATGCATCTTTTTGAGATGTCGTTGCACCATGGCCAACATTCTCCCCATGTGAGGGTTGATTCTCTTCTGTCTTGGTGACAACAAGAGTCGGGACTTCTGGGGCAACATCAATTGTCTCCTTATCGACGTCACTTCCCTGAGAACCTTGCACTTGTTCCTCTTCAGGCAATTGAGGAATAACTTCATTTGCAGAAAATCCAGACAATGGGTGACTGAGTAAAGCCTGTGCCTTGGCAAGTTCGGCTTGGAATTCTTGCTCATTTTCAACACTCTCTACTGTAAATTCTGTCATGATTAGAGAGTTAGACGTATTCGTTTGCATAAGCAATCGACAGAAGGGGAAAATACCTTCAGCAGCCTTAGTTTCATCTGGTTTCTCGTCCACAGTCTCTTCTGATTCTCCGATGGGCTCGGGTTGGATTGCAACTGTCGCAGCATGCTCAACCACATCTGGTTGATCGACATCTTCGCCCTGTGCGGATGGAGAAATCTCAATTGAAGAACACTCATCATCAGCTGACACAGATTTCTGAACAAAAGAGACTTCCATTGGAGCGGATACCACTGGAGCAGCCTCTTCGGCAGGCGCAGTCTCCTCGACAGAAGCGCCTTCCTGAACCACTGCCGCCATCTCTATTGGTACGGAAGCATCTACTGAAACAACTTCCTCGACTGGGGCAGCTTCCTCGACCGGGGCGGTTTCCTCGGCTGGGGCAGGCTCCTTGACAGAAGCGGCTTCCCCAACTGGAGGGGCTTCCTCGACTGGGGCAGCTTCCTCGACCGGGGCGGTTTCCTCGACTGGAGCGGTTTCCTCGGTTGGAGCAGGCTCCTTGACAGAAACGGTTTCCCCAACTGGAGGGGCTTCCTCAACTGGGGCAGCTTCCTCGACCGGGGCGGTTTCCTCGACTGGAGCGGTTTCCTCGGCTGGGGCAGGCTCCTTGACAGGAACGGTTTCCCCAACTGGAGGGGCTTCCTCGACTGGGGCAGCTTCGACCGGGGCGGTTTCCTCGAACGGGGCGGCTTCCTCGACTGGAGCGGTTTCCTCGGCTGGGGCAGGCTCCTTGACAGAAGCGGCTTCTCCAACTGGAGCGGCTTCCTCGACTGGGGTAGCTTCCACGACTGTGGCTTCTTCAACTAGGGCAGCTGCCTCAACTGCGACAGTTTCCCCAACCAGGGCGGCTTCCTCTACTGGGGCGGCTTTCTCGACTGGAGTGGATACCTCGACTGGAGCGGCTTCTTCAACTGGAGAGGCCTCCTTGACTAGAGCGGCTTGCTCGACTAGAGCGGAGTTCTCAACTGTAGCGGCTTCCTCGACTGTGACTGCTTCGTCAACTGGAGCGGCTTTCTCAACTGTGGCGGTTTCTTCGGCAGATGTGGGAGCGTCGTCGATAGGAGTTGGCTCTGCAATGAATCTAGTTTCCGCAACTGGCAAAGCTTCCTCAATTGGTGTACCTTCCTCAGTGGGTAAAATGGCTTCAGCTGGGCCCGACTCCGCCGCCAGAGACAGCTCAGAAATTGTGGTAGGTTCCTCATCAGAAATCGCTTGCTCAACTGAAGTAGGTTCTTCGACTGGGGTATGCTCCTCCACTGGCACAAGTTCTTCCACTGCGGCTGGCTCGTCAGCTGGAAGTGCTTCCTCAACTTGAACAGGTTCTTGGCTTGAAGTAGGTTCTTCGACGGGAGCAGGTGAAGAACCTTCAATGGCTGACGTAAATTGCTCGACTGGGACAGGTGCAGCAACTTCCTCAAGTGCAGCGGGAATCTCAGTGACGGCAGGTACTTTAAGTGAAGCAGGTTCTTCAACCAAAGCAGGTTCCTCAAATGGAGCAGTTTCCTCAACTGGAGCAGATTCCTCGACTGGTACAAGAGTTTCCGTTGTGATATCTTCCTGTGGAGCTGTTGTCTCAACACCCTTCGATTCTCCCCCCTGTACAGGAGTATTTTCTGTAGCAGCAACTTCCTGAGTATCCTCCTTCAATGGAGCCGCCTCAGAGACTTTAACGAATGCTTCCTCTTGTGAAAAACTGGGAACCTCAGAAACCGCAGCTGTCTCTTCAGTCGGCGGAACAGCTGTGGCTCTCTCGGTCTCAATTGGCGGAGCCGGTTCGTCAGAGACTACCGTGTCCTGACTTACTGCAGTTTCAGCAATTTCATTCTCATGTGCCTCAGATGGTGCTTCTTGACTTTCCAAATCTTCATTTTGCCCAATTTCAGGTACATTCGAGACTTCTGGCTTCTCAATCACCGCCGGATGCTCCACAGCAGGCCCCTCCTGCGTAGAGACTGCTTCAGAAATTGGAACTTGTTCAACCGCAGGTGTCTGTATCTCCGCCGCAGGAGATTCGGAAACAATTGGGGCTTCTTCGGTCTTGGGTTCTTCAACAGCTACAGGCTGATCGACCGAATCGGTATGATCTGTCGATGATACTTCCTCAATTACTGGTGCACCTGCAGCAATTCCTTCAACAACTGACGGTTGTTCTGCGGTAGCTTCAGCATTGGAGGCCAATTCGCTTTCAGGTGCCTTTGCATCGACGTGAGACGTCTCCTCTGCTTCGGGCGCTTCTGCATCCACATTCTCAATTGTTTGTGCCTCAAGTGTTGCATCCTCATTTGCTGGAGTTTTCTCTGCCTCTGAAGCCTCGCCAGCCACTAGCGGCTCCTCTTTAATTTCTTCCAATTCTGTATCAACTGCTGCGGAAGGCTCAGAAAGTGTAGGAGCTTCATCTACTTGTAACACCTCATCAGGGACTGCAGCCTCCTCGATTATCGAACTTTCCTCAACTGGTAGACTTTGTTCAACTGGCACATTGGTTGCAACATCCTGGCCTTCAGAACCCTTAAGATTAGCCTCTTCAATAGCCAACGCTTCCCCCGAAGGCCCTCGTTCAGCACCTGGTTCGTCTGTACTATGAGTTTCTTCTTGGGCAAGCGGAACCTCAGATTTCTTTTCTTCGGCAGTGACTTGAGTGCCTAGTTCAGCGATATCTGTATCCTCCTCAGTAGATTGTTCCTTGTGATCTGTTGACAGGGACCCAACTGGAGGTTCGCCCTCAATAATTTCGTTGGTAACTGCTTCCTCAGCCTTGGTTTCCAAAGGTTCCGTTTCAGTAGCAGCTATTGGAACAATTGTTTCTTGTCCGGTGTCCTGAGAAGAATTGCTTTGGGGGGCAGTAGATCCATCGGCAACAGATGGCGCCTAGTTTAAAGACCACATTGTTACTTTTGTCATTTAAATTGCACCTTGGCCCCTGAAGTGAATACTTACACTTATCTCCTCAACAGCGGGTGGTGGTACCTCCTCAATCTCTTCCACTAATTGCTCCTCACCTGCATTCTGTGCTTCCGCTGCAGATGCTGGTTCTGCTACAGGTGTAGCAGCAGTAGATGGTTGAACAGCTGTGTCCTCAACTGGAGCGGGAGCCTCTTCGCTATGTGCCTCATTATCAGTAGCAGGAGCATCAATAGTAGATTCTTCTTGTGCAGGCTGTTCTAGAACCATTTCTTCAGATACTTGCGCGGTTGGCTGGGTTGAGTTTTCTCCTTCTGATGCGGACTCTGGCGGAACTAGCACTTCAGTTGCCGATATTTCTGTTCGAGATTCCATCTCTTGAGGCGCAGCTGCAGGGGCTCCTGAAGGCACTTCAGTTTGCGGAGGTTCTAGTGTACTTTCTTCTTCCACGTTTACTCCATTATGTTCGGGTGATTTCTCATCATCAGGATATGAAACTGGCTCCTCAGGCTTATTTGTCGAATCCTGTTCCTCTGTAGAAACATCCGAAGGCTTTTCTTCAGTGCCAGTCATTTGCTCCGCTGAGCCTTCAGCTTTTGGCTCTACCATAGTTTCCTTAACATGGAGATCGTTAATTGTAGGGGCCTCAACGCTCTCAGCAAGTTCATCTGTTGACTCAATAGCGGCCTCAGTAGAAGCCTCAGCGAGCTTGCTGTCCTCAAATTCGATAGTATTAACAGACTCAGGAATTTGCTCTGATATCTGTTCTGCTTCTGGACCTTCCTTTCGTTCTTGAGCTTCCTGGCTGGTCTCAGTAGTCCCTGCAGCTGTGTCTTCTTGAGAATTATCGGCATGGGAATTTATAGTAGCCTCTTCAATTCTTTCTTCAGATACCGTGGCTTCTTCTGCGGCAATGTTCGGTATATCTTCGTAGCTTTCCACCTCGGCGGTTTGTAGCTCATGGAATTTCTCCGCTTTATGAATATCAGCTGCTGCCTCTGTTGAAGCGCCTACTGCGTGCACCGGTGCCTCACCTGTCTCCTCAATATGATTCTCACCATCAGTTCCACTCTCAACGGGAGCAGCGACCTCGGTCACAGCCTCTAACGCAGGTTCAGCTTCTACATAGCATTCGATTGGTACACTGTTACTTTTGGATTCTTCTGACGGCTTAGATTCTATTTCTGGAACGGGAGTTGGTTCTTCTGTAATTGAGGGTTGCCGAGGTTGAGCCTCAACTGCAGTCCCATCAACAGGTAGCTGGGATGTTTTGGAGGTAGCATTAGTTCTCTCTGTCTCTCTTGTAGTGTGTTCTTGAGATTCAAGCTCCTGTACCGCCTCCTGTGGCTGACCACCGGCTTCTCCAGCAGTAGCAGGTTGTGCTTCCGGCTCAGGCTCAGAAGAAGTGACTGGCGCAGTGTCATAAATTTCTTCATCCTTATCCTCTTCATCAGGCTGCTCGTCAGCTGTCAACTCTGATGCTTCTGATTTGGTGTTTATTATGTCTCCAGATTCTGCTTGTAGTGAGGATTCTGGAGCAGAAGGGGATATCTGGTGTTGCTCTTCGGCTGGTGGGGTAGTTTCTTTTTTAGGATCAATGGTAGGAGTTAATGTGACATCTGGTTCTGGCTCCTCTTTCTCTGCAGGAACTGCAATATACTGATCTACTGGTTCATCGTTTGGTTCCCCATTGACCTGAGTCGTTCCATTGACACCGTCTGATGCCGCATCCTCCTTATCTGTGCCGAGAACATAGTCTGAGACAGCAGATTCGGCATTTACTACAGCCTTTTCAACCTTCTCAGCAACAGTGTGCCCTACCGCCTCATCCGTAATCTCAACCGCTTGCGAGACTGGTCCGGTATCAAAGGTAGATGACATTGAAGAGAAATCTTGTGATGGAGATATTTGGTGGGGTATAGTTCGATTGTGACAAGGTCTTTGGTTCGTGGCCGCACCGTCGTGGGTTGTGCGGTAAAAATCACCTCGTTCTTCCTACTCCGACGGTATATTAGGTGTTAGCTAGCTATGTAAATGTCAAACCTCTTAACACGAAATTCTATTTCTCCCCAAGCCCATCCAAGCTGTGCAAAAACTTGGTAGCACCTGCTGCTGGCGAGCGAATCAGAGAAGCGACAACCCTCTTTGTGCTAGTGTATTCCTGGATTATTCAGAGATTGCTGCCTTTAACTAGAATCTTGCTGCAGCAAAAGGAAATTGTACATCTCGGATTCCACCGCAAAACTGAACAGGGTCTGTACAGTAAAGGAGAAAAATTTTCTGGGAAAGTGGAAGAGAGCTGCTTATACAAGTGCTAGGTATTTAGAAGAGCAGGCAGAAGAGGGAAGGAGGGGGGAGGGAGAGGGGTGCAATGAGAAAGGGCTTCTATTGGGTAGGTAAACCAAAAATGACCAGAGAAGAGCTCGATGTAGTAGAACATGGGAACGAATCGGATGCAGGAATCGGTGAAAGGGGTGGGAGCAAATGAATGAATGACCATTCCGGCTTCCAGTCAGCCAACAGAAGAACTTGCCTTAGAGTCTTGTGTTTTGTTTTGTTTTTCTTTTTGCTAAGAAAACGTATGTACTCTAAGATGGAATGATTGATTGCTTAACGAGATCTGCAGCCTGGGCCACCTGCCTCTTCCTCCCCTTCTTGAGCCGAGTGAGATTAAGTAGCTGCAGGAAGGACGAATAGTGAGTTAGCAAACAAGCACCAGTGTGTGGAAAGGAGCAAAATAATTGGAGGAATTGTTAGGTATGATGACCTACCTTACAAGCCTATGGTAGAAGAGATGGTGATAGGTGATAGGGCGAGAGGAGAAACGACCGTGGAGGAACGGGGTCGGTTAGGGGAGAGGCGGGGGAGGAGGGGGAAGTGTAGTTGGCTGCAGTGGGAGGAACAGCAGCGAGAGACTTAGTGAATGGGGTTTGGCGCGGGTCAACGTGCCAATGCGGAATATGCAGGGTAGACTCTCGCCCTCCAAGGAATGCTGCACGCTGAACGCTAGCCGGAGCGTGAATGTGCCAGTGGTGCCATGCGCCGTGATGGCGTGGTATTCGCTGGCAGAAGTGGTATCACACAAGACACAGAACAGACGAGGACAGATAGGCTGACAGCAATATCATTCAGTATCTCTAGCAGGACTCTTCAAGACGGGGAGCTGAACGGCATGAGCAGTCTCGTCCCAGAGTCCGAGTAGTAACAAGCGCGTGGTGTTGCCTACAAACATGCTCTGTACACTGACTGCCGGAGCCTGTTACTAGGACTGGATATCCGCTGCTCCTCTCACTCGTGCTTCTCTAAACACTCTGGTGGAGTATATACGGGTTGCTCAACAGCTCCATCCACATTGTGCTGAACCGACACCCCTCCTATGATATTTAACTAACCTGCAGTTTTAGCTCAGGATCGCCGGCGATGTGCAGTGCCATGCCGCATATAGCAGAGCCGGAACGCAGCCTGTGAAGGCCGCGGTCGTTTGTCTGTATATGGTCCAGTGAGTTCAGATATGATATGATAGCATGTACCGCTTGTGAGGTTGTTTCGCTCTTCCACAAGCAGTAGGCGGCTCACAGTCACTATCAATGGACCCTAAAGAGCACCTCAGGCTATCATGTTGAGTCTTTCCCCCCATGTTCATCTCACCATCCCATAAGACCATGATGGTGCCTTTCTTACACTGGGCTAAACAAGAAGAGATTAGCAGCGAGATTATATAGATTAAATGTAAGTGGAGCAGAGCTGCAGAACAATTGCATTTGCTAACTATGCCCATCCAGATTTGGCACTCATCACGAGCCACCTCTTCTAAGAGAAGGCGTTCGCAGAAAGCTCTAGCAGCCAGATATTCCCCAGAGTGCACATAGTTTCGATGGGATGCCCTCAAAAATCGAGGCATCGCAAGACCCTTTCAGTCTGCTTTCAAAGCGAGCTGCGCGTGCATTATTAGCATATGTACGCGCTTACAGGGTTAAGCAATTTCCAGTCCATGAAGTGATTGCTTGCTGCGACACCATGCTCTAACGGGCTTCCAACCAGTCATCCTATTTGCTTCTATACTAGATGACCAAGCCCCTGCTGCAGTATGACGCTGCAAAAGCAATCCAGGCTACGAGACTACCCCAAAGCAACAACTCTTAATTGCGCTGTTTGAACCGATGCCCCTCCACCACAGAGGGGGCGAGAGCACTCAAGTGCAACCTAGCCAATGAGCCTCGCTTGACACTTCGGGATTGTCCGCCCCCATGGCAAGTCCAGACGAAAATAGGTATCGCTCCTGCCTCCCTCCAAAACCCCCCCCCCACATTGGCCAGTGGTGTGTGGACCCTATGACCGTTCTTGCTGGCTGATAATAATGGGCAGCCATACCTCATCACTTGGAGTGTCTGTATATCATTATTCATACATACCCAATCGCATCTCATGCCATGACTTTGTTACCCAGCTGGTCAATTGTTGAGTTTGTCTGCATGTCCAAGCACCAAGAAGGCGCAAGCTTCAATCGCACGATTTGTGGTGATGCAGAGAAGGGCAGAGTTCAAGAGATCCGTCGATGTCGTACTCGAGTACCTATACCATGTTCTCTACACGTTCCCAGTTTAAGTTTATTTTTGTCGCCCTAGCGAGCGCTGAGCACATCACATGAGCCCGCGCAAGACACGTCACTGCTTTAAAAAGGCAAAACGGCATCGCTATGACAGGCTGTCACCAATTCGAAGTTGAGCCTAACTTCGAAGTGGTACTCGTTTTTACCTTCGAGAGGTTATGCATTTTTTCCCTTTTGAATTCATCTTCCGTTTTAAAGATGCTGTGCTGATGTTCTCGTGCCCAGACTCTCAAGCTACGCTGACTCTAATCCCATAACGGGATTCGTTGTGGCTGGTGAACTTGGCTACTATTATGGCGGACTGAGCTTCAGGCCATCATCACTCATACAGTTAGCTATACCTCCGAGAATTGTTGCAAGTTGCATGCTTCTGCAGCCGTCTACCATGCTAATTCAAAGAAGCGATTTTGTCCTGGATTGAAGGTGGATCTTCGCAATAAATTTTCCGAGTGTCCCATAAGTACGAAAAATAAATATTCCAAGGCAAGTCATTGGTCAACAATTTTCGGCCGCAAATGCTCGGTGTCAGCTCATCACTGGAGAGTTGGACAATACACCCTAAAACAGCGACCAGAGCTTGCATGTCAACAGCTCTTTACGTTAGGCCAATGATCCAATATGGCGTGTAGGTTTTCCTGGATGTTTTACGTTATCTGCAGCTTGTACTGACAATTGTTGGTGTGGCGCTCTCGTTTTGACGTTTTCTATGGTATCCAACTGGACTGGGAAATCTCTTGCAGACGGGACTCACCCGACGGTTGGTTCGGTTTTTAATTGTACGATGGACTAGTGGAAACGATGCGATTTTTCTTCATATTTATTTTTCTGCTTCATTCTTTCTCCCTGACAGCGTTGTATTCGTTTTCTTTTTCGCTTTCCGCTTATTTTTGCTTCATCTCCTCCCCTCGGCTGTAATAGCTTACTCTTTCTAGAACGACCTTTTATAGTGGCGGAATTGACAGTTGGTTACAGAAATTACTGGCCACATTTGATATCTCGATCGGCATATTTTGACTGGGCTGAAGGACAATCGACTGTAGTATCGGTGCCCCTTGGCTGATTGCTACTGACCTGTCTGGTCTGCGGGACAGCTGCAATCCAGCTCTTTCGGCAATGTGGCAACAGTAACATCACGAAGGTGAACGAACACATGCCAGATTGTCTACTGACCGCAGGTTCGTAAAGCACAACGGTGTACATACTTACTGGGGCTCCTTCAGCAGGTTTATGTCAAGTGTGATATTCTAGATATGCTTACGATACTGTACTATTCGCGTCCCCTCTGCCAGTGAATTATTTTCACGCTGCAAGAGAAGATTTGCCTTCAGTCTAGGACAATTAATCGCTTCTCTGTATTGGGCAGTAGATGCTATCTGCACAAGCATGCAACGTGCAGTCATTCACGAGTATCTTGTCGGGATCAACTCAATATGGTGCAGCGATAACAGGTACACAATATTTTGGCATAACGGCTGGTGAGACTGGGCACTGCCCTATAAGATCAGGTTTAGGCATCAATCTCCCAAGCCAGACTATCACTTTCCCGAGACCACTGGTACCTTAATCTACTTGGAGTGGCAGGCTCCTAACATGTTGCTATTCTCTTCGGCGCAGCGAGCGGTAACTCGTACCTGAATACCGATCTCGCCAACACTTATATGACAGTTTTGTTAATGAAGACGATGAAAGAGAACAAGCTGTACATTGCCGCAGTCTCGATAAACTCGTGCTCATGATCAACAGAAGGAAAATCTTGAAATTTTCTTCGCTGCAAATTTCGATCACCAAGGCTTGGGGGGATTTACGTAATTTAATCTCTACATGTAAATAGCCTCCAAGGCATCCCATGATCATACCTACAGTACACTGAAATGTTCATAAGGGTAAGTTAAGTAGCATTGGGGGAACCACATGTGAAAGTTACATACATGCAAATATAAATAATTTGAACTGGCCTTATCTATTGTAACACACAATCTTGCAGATATTGCGATATACTTCATCAATCCTACCTACACTGTGTTTTCGTGCCCAGGCTATTATCCTACACTGGGCGAAATGCGCCTTGTCAGAATAAGATGAACTTTCTCACAAGGAACCGGTGCCATATTTAACACTTGGTATGACGTACGATATCTAAAGAATGTATATCGTGCTCCGTGAAGTATGAAGAACCAAAGAAGTACCGTACAGTAATTAGGTTAGTGGTGCTTTTGTATGTGAGAGAGGGAGTAACCCTTAGTGGGCTTGGTGTTTGGTTTCGATTGCCTGGTTCAGACGTTGAAAGAACCTCACTCTACACCAGCCATCCAATATGTGGACTTTACTGCCCACTTCGCTTGCGTACGAGGGTCAGGTGGATACATAAGGACAAAACTCCTCCGGTCTGTTAATGGATAGTGTATATCTGCCTCTAAGTTCAAACCTTCCATCTAATGTAATGCACAAGCAAAATATCAACCTACTAGCCACCTTCTATCCTTGACCAATCCTCATACAGATCCTCTTAAACTTGACACAGGTTTCCATTCCCAATCACTCCTTCGCATATGGGCCTTCACGGGTACCTCTCTCACATCATATCTGTTCTCAGTGGGGAATCGTGCTCGAAATTCGGTTCTCCTGAGCCTCCCGTGTCCGCAAGTAACAACTCACGGAAATGACATCGAGAAGTTTGTCTGACATAAAGTAGGAGGGCAACAGATAGCATCGGGGCCCTTCCATCTATACCGGAAGGATTGCCACCAAATATTGATGCTGCCAAGCCAGTATAAGTAATTCCAAGAGACTGCGTGGACACTCACTCCCGGGGTTCACTGACGTGAGCTATTTGTCAAAATCAATGCGGATACCATGCGAAGAAAAAAGCCATTCTGGCGTGAGTTGATTTTCGCTCACTCCAGGAATGATGTGCCATGATACCTTGTGTGTAATTGTTATCGTTCCGCCAACTTCCCTATGACTACATAAGATAGTCTACAAGGCGCTGAATGACCATGCAATGGTGACCTCGACCAGGAAGCAGGCCTTGGTGACCTGGCTCAGGGACAGTGGTTGCTCACCCTCACGGAGGGCCGTCGGACTAGATTATCACCTAGTTCAGTATCTTTAAGCAAATGTTGAAACTAGAGATAAATATTTGTTAGTCGTGGTTACCTGCGAGCTCATCCACAATCAACGGCTCTAACGTGTTTGCTGGTATCTAGTAGAAAATCCATTCAAATTCTGGAATTCTTAGTCGGTGCCTTATTTGTTTGCTTGCTTTCAGATAAATTTGGCCGTGTAGCTGGTGGTGCCTTATTAGGTATATCCGTATAGTTGCATGTCTGGGCTCATGCGCAATTTACGTTTCTTTGCTGTCGTAGCTAGCACTAGGCTTTTGGGGAGGTCTATGATAGTTTTGCGGGTCAGGAGTTATTGTTCCAGCACCTGCGGTCTGAGGCAGGGGGTGCCCTTCTCACAATACCGATCCCCTTCTTGTTCTTTGGACTTGCAACCGCATGTTTCTTTGAGAGTACGGAGAAGCATGGTTGTCAGGGGGCTGGGTCATACTTTGTTGCAGCTTTTGGGGGGTGCAGCCTTCGGGGCGGAATGTGCCCTGCCCTGCGCATATCCATTCTGCCGTGGGCCTCGAGCCAACACCTGACATGACACACCTCCTATTGCGAGCAAGGACATCACCACAAGAGGCATATTCCTGGTGGGATATGCTGGCATGATTCAGGAGGTTTGCATGCTTTCAAACACTCCTGCGAATTCATTTTCTTAGGTGGAACGCCCTACCCTCTTTTGTTTGATTCGAGTGTTTGCAGGTGTCACAACAGGTTGCCAGGTCTCGTCGCATCTGATCCAGAATTTCCCCACACCGCGCTATCTAGGGCGTGGTTTCCCTGCTACAAGTATGGTAGCATAGGCCCTTTCTGGCAGATGTCCATAATAATATCTTCACATAATTGCTCGGTTATAGTTACGGACCTTGAATTCCGCGACAAGAGTGTCTATTGCTACGGTACACTCTATCATGATAACTAGCAGGGGCTTGGCGTATCTTCGTCGGTCTCTGCTTAACCGTTACTACTCATCCCGCATACATACATACATACTTTATCGGGCTACTCGCTATCGATAAGGAAGGTGCGGTGCGGTCCCGTGACATCATCCGCGGTTAGCAAGGGCATCGTGACGACTGGACTCTGCTGTGTAGTGGGGTGAAAAGGTCTACCCCCACCTCGGACTTTCGTCTCGTCTCATCTCATCTCATCTCATCTCTGAGGAACTTTCAGCGATTGGTGCAGCACGAGGTTCGTCTTTCTAAGGAGCTGTTATACTGAATTTAAGAGTTCGATAGATTAAGTCACTTAACTGAGAGGTAAGTCTCAGCGCACAAACTGAACGTCGTCTAGGCCGGCTGCTAATGTCCTCCACAGGTCAAATACCTACCTGCAATGTCCAGCATAAAGCTCACAATTCCCACTCTGGCACCAAACCCCGAACTCGACGCCCTCCTTTCCACACCTTACCCCTCCAAAGCGCACGCCCGCCGCGTCGCTTCTCTCCTCCCCACCAAAGGCACAATCTACCTCGAAGCCGCGCCCCTCCTTTCCCTTGAGGACACCGACACCGAAGCCCCATTTCGCCAACGCCGCCCCTTCTACTACCTCTCGGGATGCCCGCTCCCCGATTGCTTCCTGACCTATGAAATCCTCAGCGATAAACTCACCCTCTACATCCCGCCCATGGATCCGGAGAGCGTGATGTGGTCGGGCCTACCCATGGGGAAAGACGAGGCCAAGAATAAGTTCGACGTAGACGAGGTGCGGTTCACGACCGAGTTTCTGGCGGACAGGGACCTGCCAGGGGCGGCAGAGGAGGGGACGAAGGTGTACGTGTACGGCACGAAGCAGGTCTCGAGGGCCTTCTCGCCCGCCACAGCCGTGGATAACACGAGCCTGAAGAAGGCAATGGACGAGGCCAGGGTGGTTAAGGATGACTACGAAATTGGACTCATGACGCGCGCAAACGGGATCTCGGCACTGGCGCACAACACTCTCCTGTCCGCCGCAAGCAAACTCACGAACGAGCGGGAAGCGCAAGCGATCTTCGAGGCGGTATGCATGGCAAATGGAGCCACTACGCAGGCGTACCATGGGATTTTCGCAGGCGGCCGCAACGCCGCGACGTTGCATTACGTCAAGAACAACATGTCCTTGGTGCAAGTGCCGGTGAAACCGGGAGAGACGGAGAAACCGCAACTCATGCTGGTGGACGCGGGCGCCGAGTTTAACTGCTACGCCTCGGACATCACCCGTGTCATCCCTCTGGGAGGAGCCTTCTCGGCAGAGGCAGCGGCGATCTACGACCTCGTCCTCCGCATGCAGAAAGACTGCATTGCTGCGTCCAAGCCCGGCATCCAGTGGACTGACGTCCACATCCTCGCGCACCGCATCCTTATCACGGGGCTCACCGAGCTCGGGATCTTCAGAAAGGGCTCGGACCCGGAGCAGATCCTAGCCGATAGAACGAGCTGCGCCTTTTTACCGCACGGCCTCGGCCACTGGATAGGCCTCGACACGCACGACGTTGGCGGAAACCCGGACTACGCGGACAAGGACCCGATGTTGAAGTGGGTCCGGGTGCGGAGGGAGCTGGTCGCCGGCGCGGTCGTGACGGTCGAGCCGGGGGTGTATTTCTGTCCGGATATTGTGGAGGAGTATTTGAAGGAGGAAAAGCACAGGCGGTGGGTGGACGAGGAGGTGCTGGGGCGCTATTGGGCCGTAGGAGGGGTCAGGATTGAGGATGATGTGGTAGTGGAGCAGGGAGGGGGGAGGAGTCTGAGTGAGGGGGCGGTGAAGGAGAGGGCAGTGGTGGAGCAACTGGTGGTGAAGGGGGAATTTTAGGAAGGAAGGTTTGACGGGGAAGGGTAAGGTGGAGGGGATGGGTATGGAGATGAAGGGATACCAAAGATTTTTTCCCCCTTTTTTCTTTTTAATTCTGTGTGGATTGAGTTGTATTTGTGCTGCGAATATTCCAAAGATGGAATCTGAATGGAAACATTTGTATCGCATACATACCGGAACGCCGTGAAAAAAGACCCCATGTAAAAACAAAACAAATATATATAAAAAAAAAAACGTTACACGCCAGATACCGTACTACCAACCCAGCATCCAGAACCCATCACCATTACCCTCAACACAGCCCTCCCCTCAAATCCCTCCACCCCCAAAAAACAACCAAAAATCCAATAAAAATCCCAAAAAAATCCCAAAAAGGAAAAACCCAGAAATGAAGAAAAGAAAAATCATCCTGTATTCCTACACTCCGGCTCCCACCACCTCAGCCCCATCCCTTCTATCAGCCTCCTCTCCGCGTCTTCGAGGGTCTCCCCGCCCCTCCAATTCCACCCTCCTAACCCTTTCACGCGCTCCCCCGTCCTCCGATCCCACACCCCGCCGGAATCAAACTTCCACCCATGATACTTTTCCACGTACCTTCTCAGGTCGCGCTCGTAGGTGGTCGCGCCGGTCCAGCCGAGGATGGCGGTGGCGGAGGTGGAGGGCGGGGACAGGATGATATCGACGCGGTGGTGCGGGTTTTGATTGGGGGCGGGGAACTGCCACACGAGCATGGCTTTGGACAGCGGGTCGGCGTCGTGCCAGGTGTTTTTGGACGCAGAGGGGTTGTAGATGGTGGTGCCGGACGCGAGGCGCTGCGACCCGAAGCCGCCGCCGCGGCCGAGGTAGAGGGTATGTGTTACATGGTGGGAGGATTCGAGGTGTGAGACGAGGTGGGAGAGCAAAGCGAGGCCGGTTGGGTATTTTTTGGAGTTTGGGGTTGATGGATCGGTGGTTGTTGGGGGAGAAGGGGGATGGAGTTCGTCTGTATCCTCCTCCTGCTCCTCCTGCTCCTCCTCTTCCGCGCGGTACGTTACAATCAGGTCCACGTCCCCGCTGAGCTCTTTACCCCTGCGGTAGCCTCCAACTACGATGGTTTCTATATCCGGGCGGATCTTGCGCGCGGTCTCTGTAATCACTCTCGCTATATCCTCGACTTCGGACCTGTGTATTTTGACGTCATTGAACTCGTCATAGTACTTGACTCCAATCTGCTGCACTCGTGTCAGCGACCCCCATCCATACTCGACTACGTCGTCTAGACTCCGCCATCCCTTTGCAAAATACCATTCTCGTGCGGTCGTGGCGCCGACGCCCCAGACGCCGAAAAACAGGCGGAGCACTTGGAACTCCTCGGAGGCTTCGAGCTCCTTCACTGCGGCTAAAGAGCGATTTTCGTCCGGCAAATGCGTAGGGGTGGGGGTTGAGTGGATGTATTCGTGAAATAGGGCGGCGAGTTTCCCGTCGCAGCCTGGGAGGGAGAGAACTTCGGACGAGGAGATGAGAGGGTAGGGGTATGCGGTGATCGAGGCGATGGAGGTGGAGTAGGCGCGCAGGCCAATCGGGTCTTCGGTGAGGATGCGGGAGAGTTTGATGGTTTGGAGGAGGGAGATGAAGTGCAAATTGGGGGGGTTGAGGGGGTGAGGTCGTTCGCAGGCATATCTGAGCTGTGTGTGGCTACGTTAGTGGGTGAGTGGTAGGGTGGGGTGGTGGGGGGGGGGGGGACAGCGAAGACATACGCCTTTCGCAACCCAGTCGGGGTAGGGCGGGTTCGGGAAAGAGACTGCTCCTGCTCAAAGTCGGAGGTGGTTTTACGGAAGAGGGGAGGAGGGCCAGCTGCTGCTGCGCGGGTGGCAGTTGTAGTAGTCGCGCCTGCAGACGGAGCTCTGTAGCGGCGGTACTTTTGGTATCGGTGGGCGCTGCTTGCGTGGGCGCCGAGCTCTTGGGCGTCTCGCTTCGCGCGGGCGAGGACGGCGAGGCGCTGTGTTTCGGGGTCGGCGCGGACAGGCGAGGGGGATGCGCGCTTCTGCTTCTGCTTCTTCGCCGGGGGCTGGCCTGCGCTGGCAGCCGCAGCGTCGCGGGGGGCGGCGGGCGGGGGGGGCGGGGGCACTCTGCAGGCGGTGTAGACCGTGTAGGCGTCCAGCGGGAGGGCTTTGCCTTGGCCAACGCAGTCTGTGAGCCATTTGAGCTTGACGACGGTGAGTGCGTCGTCCGTCTTGCCAGGCGGGAGCTGCCTGGTGTGGACGCCCTTGCCCTTCAGTTCCAGCTCGCATCGCCTCGGGGTGTTGATGTCGGCGACGAAGAGACGGGCCTCGGCGAGGCTGTATGTCAGCGGCGCGGAGCGCGCCAGGAGCTGCTGCTCGAGGTCGTGGAGGGCCGCGTCGGAGAGGCGCGTCGGCAGGATGTGTGTCGGGGGCAGGTGGGCGAAGCTGAAGGGCGGCGGCGGCGGCGGCGGTGGGCCTGCTGGGGCCGGCGGGGGCGATGCGGATGCGGATGCGCTGCGGGCGGGGGGCGCGGAGGCCATAATACGGACTATGGGGGCGGGCGGGGCGGGGCAGCGCGGAGGCCTGGCGGGCGGGCGGGCGGCGGGCGGCGGGCGGCGGGCGGGCGACGTCAGGCGGGCCGCATACTGCATATCCGCGGCGCATATGATATGCAGCCCCGCGCGCCGCGGCTGAGTCATCCCGCCGATCCCGCCGGCGCCGGCCCATCTTATCTAATCCGCGCCTTGGCGCTCCAAGACGCGTTCCATCTGAGCGCAGGGAAGCGGAGCGGCCGCAAGAACCGCTCGCCCTCTCCGCAGCGTTGCGATGTCGGCCGGCCAGCCAGCCAACTCCACCACCATCGCCACCACCACCACCACCTCCACGACCACCACCACCACCACCACCACCACCACCACCACGCCTCCACACGCACACCGCTCCCCGCCATCCATCTCGCCTCCGCAGACTCCGGCCTTGAGACAAGCCTTCCCATTGCAAACCATCCACCCCCCAACCCCCCTCGCCCGCAGAGCGCGCCGCCGCCCTTGTTCCCCTTTGTTAGCGCAGGAGAGCCTGGTGCGGGCTGGGCGACGGCAACAACGGGACTCCGCAGCCCTAGGAGAAAACACGCAATAGGCAGCATATACATGCGGCTGCAGCAACACGACGGCGGCGAGCAATAGCAACTGTGGAGGAACTAAGCGTCTTGCACACCAATTCACAATATACTAGCGGCCGCACAACATTGAACAATCACAATACAGCCACAGCAGAAACAATAACAACAGAATCTACTCGACGGCACCAGCAGCGCATTGGCATTACCCCCTCGCCGCTTTCAGATACCCCCATCTCTGAACAATTCTACCACACAGCACAGCTAGAGCAACATCCTCTCTCCTACTCACTTCACCACCGACAAATAATCCTCAACAAAACTCAAACCTAACCACATCCCCGAACCTGACTCCGCAGACGCCCTAATCTCCATTCTCGGGGGCCTACCCCCCTATCCTACCCTCCCCTCAACCTACATTTTGCTCACCTCTTCACAATGTCCACCTCGGACCCCCCCTCGAACGCCGACCTCCCCTCGGGCCCTCAACGCCCTCTCGCCTTCTCCGAACCCCTCACCTGGAAAGCCGGCCACCCCATAGCTGTCTCGACCCTCATCAAGCGTCTCAAGACCCTCTCTGAGGAGCTCGCATCCCTCAGCCAAGAGGAAGTCGACCGCAAGTCATTGGTAAAGGTCGCGAGGGATCTGATTTCCCCGGGACTGCTGGAGCACAAGGATAAAGGCGTCAAGGCGTTCGTGGCGTGCTGCTTGTCGGATGTACTGAGGTTGTGTGCACCGGATGCGCCGTATACGGCCAAGCAATTGAGGGTAAGTACTAGTGGTTTACAATCCCCAACCCCTCCCAAATCCGCAACCTCTCCCATCCACCTCATCTGATCAACTATATCCCTTGCTTGCTCCGACTACCCCCTCTATCGTTTTGTATCATCAAAATTGAGAATAATGAACCTCAACAGGCCATCTTCGAACTCTTCATCAAACAACTCCGCCACCTCGGCTCCCCAAATACCCCGTACACCCTCCAATACACCGACCTCCTCGACTCCCTTGCCGACGCCAAATCCATGATTCTGATTGCCGACCTTCCCGAATCCGACGCCCTCATTCTCCAACTCTTCACCATCTTCTTCGACATTGGTGCCCGCGGCACCTCCTTCACCTCTACTTCCGCCCAAGCCACCGCCGCCGCCCCAGCAGCGATTGGAAAGAAAATCGAATACTCAATGACGGACATCATGTGCCAGGTCGTGGCGGAGTGCGGGTCGCTGCCCAGTGAGGTGGTCGATATCATTGTCGCACAATTCCTGCGCGCAAGCCCAAACATTGGCTTGGCAACACCTGCAACGCTACCCCCCACAACGGGCGGGAAGCGCCATGGCACCGGCGTGGCAGCGGGAGGCGCAGGGTTCGGGCTGGGAGGAGGCGGGTATACCAGCGCGGCGTTCAGTAGTGCGGGAGGAAAGAAGGCAGAGGCAGCAGGGGGCCAGACGTCGATCAAGCAGCACATCCTCCCCGTCATTCCACCACCGGCGTACAATATGGCGAGAGATATATGTACCGATATCCAGTGCATGGACAAGATGTCGCGGCATGTGTGTCAGTACTTTTCGGAGGTAATCCTGGACGCAACCCCGTCGGTGTCGAAACCGCATCATAGACGGTCCTCGCTGTCCCCGGATGGGTCTCCGGAGCCAGAGGCGGGCGCAAGTCACGAGCCAACGGAGGAGGATATGAAGGAGCTTACAAAGGCGCATTTATTGGTCAAGGAGCTGTGGAAGGCGACGCCTGCAGTGCTGCAGAATGTGGTCCCACAGCTGGAGCAGGAGTTAGTAGCGGAGAATGTGCAGTTGCGGGTGTTGGCTACAGAGACGATCGGGGAGTTGATTGCCACGGCGCCGGCAACGGCGGCGGGCGTGGGCGGGCTGGGACTGGGAGGGCTGTCAGGGGGTGTAGGGGTTGGCGGTCTTGGTGGTGTAGGGGGAAGTAGCAGTGGGACGGCGTACGGGCCGGGGAGTTTTGCCCAGGCGTATCCGGGTACATGGAGGGCGTGGATCGGGCGCATGAACGATCGGAGTCATGTTGTTAGATCAAAGTGGGTCGAAACTGCGATGAGGGTGCTACAGATGGTGCCGAAGACCGTTGGCGCGGTGGTGAACACACTTGTGCCGCACATAGCAGAGCGATTAAACGATACGGATGAAAGAGTACGGCTAGCAACGTGCAGGGCTATCGGCGAGGAACTAGACTACGACTCTATAATCACGAAACTGAACAAGGAAAACGGGGGTGAGAAGCTACTATCGAACTTGGCCCTGCGTGCAAAGGACAAGAAGCATGGCGTGCGCCAGGAGGGCATGAGGGTGCTGGCGCGCATGTGGGACAAGGCGTACGAGGACATCAAGAGGGGGACGAGGGTGTTGTAAAATTGTTAGGATGGATCCCGAGTAGGATCTTGGAAACGACTTATGTGAATGATCGGGACGTGAACGTGTTGGTAGACCAGGTAATGTGGGAGGTGTTGGTGCCGTTGGGATGGCCGAAAGGGAGTCTGCTGTTGCTACAAGAAGGGGCAAGAGGGGTGAAGAAGGCAGCGGTGGTCAAGGGAAAGGAGAATGGTGATGGTAAGGGCGGGAGGAAAAGCACCAGGGGCAAAGCCAGCAGTCAGAAGGAGGACGAAGGCGGGGATGAAGTGGCTGAGGCAGATGAAGGCGGGGCGGACGAAAACGCGGAGCCACCAGTCACAGCAGCCGCAGCGGCGGCCACTGCAATGGAATACGACTTTGAGAGGGCGCTGAGGATACTGCATCTCGCGCACCACCTGTCACAGCGTTCGCTGAAGGCGTTTTTGGCGCTGGCGTCGAGGCAGCTGTCGTATGCGGCCGTCATGAACCCGTTTGTGAACGCGGCGATGGAGTTCAATCCATCTGGCGCTACAAACACCTTGCGCACGTCCGTCCCGGGTGGGGCAGCCGCGGATTCGGGAGCGACATCGAGCGGGGGGAATCAGGAGGAGATCAAGGCCCGCTTGACAAAGATGATCGATTGGCTAAGCCAGCACTTTCCGGACCCGGACCGCGCAAGGGAGCACCTCTGGAAATGGGTGCGGATGGGTGACAAGAGGGTATGGAGTTCCGTGAGGGCCATGATGAGCGTGGACGAGAGTTGGGCCGGGGTGGTCAAAGGGTTCAGAGAGGTGGTGAAGAAGATTGAGACGGCGCCGGGGGCGGGGGTAGGACCGGGGATCCTCGACACGGTGGTGCCGCTGCTGTATAGGTGCGCGCTGCTGCTATTCAACAAGTCGCATGTGCCGGCGATTGTGGAGATTGCGAAGAATGCTGCGGCTGCAGGGCAAGGGGTGCAGGAGGGACAGGCACAGGATGAGGAACGTTGGGGCGCAAACGTTGGCGAGCTGAGCCAGACGGCGAATCTGATACTCAAGGAAATGTCGTCGTCGCTGCCGGCGGTGTTCAAGGCACACATTGCGTCCCTGACGGCCATGGTGCAGCAAACGGCGCCGCCGATCCCAGGGTCCAAGAGCGAGGCGGCGGCGGTGAGTTCGCGGGCTATACATTTCGTGGATCCGAATATGGTCGACACGCTGCAGGCGCTGGCGACGTTTGCGCAAAGGTACCCCAAGGATGTGCCGCAGGAGCGCAAGTTCCATAAAGCGCTGTTTGCGTTCGCGACGAGCAAGTATTCGTCAACGGCGGCGGCCAAGTACGCGGTGAGGGTGCTCATGACGGCGGCGAGCGAGTACAGGGAGATGTACGCGCAGGACTTGATCGAGAAGTGTGTGCGGGAGTGGAAGTGGGGCGAGGAAGGGTTTGTGGTGCGGCTCGGGGCGCTGGCGGAGTTGGTGTTGTGTGGGCCGCTGGAGGCGCTCGAGGAGATTGAGGGGAGAGTTATGGTGATGTGTGTGCAGGAGTGTCTGTTGGTGGTTAGGGCCCCCGCGGAGAGCGGGGCGGACCCTGAGTGGCAGAGCGAGGAGGCGCTGTCGGATGAGGGCAAGGCAAAGTTGATGGCGTTGAAGGTGTTAGTGAACTGGGTGCGGTCCCACGTGGCGAGCAATAATAGAGGCCGGGACGCCGCCGTGATGAAGTTACTCACAAAGTTGATAGTGGAGAAGGGCGAGATGAGGACGGAGCAGAAGGATACGCCCAAGGCGCACAAGGCGCAGCTGAGGCTCGCGGCCGCGCAGTATATGCTGAAGCTGGCGCGATACAAGGAGTTCGAGGACCAGATCGTGCCGAGGATATTCAACGAGCTGGCGCTGACAGTGCTCGACCAGCGCGAGCTAGTGCGACGGGGGTTCCTGGAGAAGCTCAAGAAAGGGCTCGCGGCGGGCAGGCTGCCGAGCAGGTACTATGCAATGGTGTTCCTGGTCACCTGGGAGGTGGTCGAGGGCGTCCGGGAGGAGACCGCGACGTGGCTGCGGGCGCGGGCGAAGACGATGGCTGCCGCGAACAAGAGCAAGCCCGGCGGGGACCCGCACACGCTGGAGGTGGTATTTGCGCGGCTGCTCTCGCTGCTGGCCTACCACCCGGACTTTAGCACGAGCCTGAACGACCTGCTGGACCTGGCGCGGTGCATCGTCTTCTACATGCGCACTGTAGTGACGCAGGAGAACATCTCGCTGGTGTACTACGTCACGCAGTCCCTGAAGCGCGTCGAGGACGCGATCGACCCGAGCAAGAGCGAGAATCTGTACTATATGAGCGAGCTCGCGGAGGCGGTGATCAAGAAGTTTGAGCAGACGAGATCGTGGACGCTGGATTCGTGGCCGGGGAAGATCAAGTTGCCACAGAGCCTGTTCAAGGATATTCGAGACGACAGGAAAGTCAAGGTACGCACATTCCCCCCCCCCCCCCCCCCCCTTTGGAGAAACTGTTTAGGATGCTAACGTATTCTTTTTTTTTTTTTTTTTCTTTTTTTGCTATGATACAGGAAATCAAATCCCGCCAATACCTCCCCGACCTCTCCCGTCCCGACATCTCCTCCCGTCTCGACCACATCCTCAAGGAACGCAAGCACGCCCCTCACCCTCATAAACCCACCAACGGCACTGCCGCCGCCGCCTCTACCACCACCATCACTGGTGCGTCCCCCTCTACAGCCAAAACCTCCAACTCCAAGAAACGCAAATCCGACGCCGGGGTTACTCCGTCAACAAAGAAGCGTCGACAGTCTCGTGTCGCCGCGGATGCATCCGACAAGGAGGAAGGCCATGGCTCGGACAACGCCGAAGAGCGCAAGAGTAAGAGTCGGGCGAAGAAGCGAAGGCAGAGTTATCCATCGACTACACCGCGGAAAAGGTTAAGTGGTGGTGTTGGGACGCCAAAATCACCAGCGAAGAAAAAGAAGAGGGGTGGTGGTGGAGGTGGTAGTGGTGGTGGTGGTGGTGGTGGTGGTGGTGGTGGTGGTGGTAGTGGTGGTGGTGGTGGTGGTGGTGGTGGTGAGAGTGATGAGGATGGTGATGGTGATGGTGGTGTTGAGGTCGAGGTTGGAGAGGGCGCAAAGGCGGTGGAGGATAGGAGGGAGAGGAGAAGAAGCGGGAGGGCGGTGGCGAAGGTGACTTACAAGGAGGATGAGGATGAGGACGAGGAGGGGACAGGGGACGAGTTGGAAGGGGAGGTATCTGATGATGAAGATGTTGAAGAGGAGAGTGGTACTGAGGAGGAAGAGGGAAGTGAAGAGGAAGAAGGGGAGAAGGAGGAGAAAGGGGATGAAAAAGGCGAGAAAATGGATATAGACAAAGACGAAGAAGAATCCCAGCGCAAAACCAAAGGCCGGAAAGCCGCCGCCGCTGCCCCCACCAAAGCAGCTCGCCGCACCTCTGATGTCAAATCTAGAGAGAAGGAGAAGAAGGCGACTACCCCAACCCAAGCATCATCGAAACAGAAAGGCCGTAGCAGCAAGGCTACGTCAGCGCCGGCTCCGGAACCCACTTCCCAAAGGCAATCTGGGCGGGCGACTAGGGCAAGAGGGGACGGAGAGGTGGTAAGGACGAGGATGGGATGAGGAGATGGCGGATGTAGGCGCTGCACAGCGGGGGGAGGTGAGGATACGAGTGAGTTGAGTGAGCTGAGCGATTTAGAGGAGCTGGAGGTGGGTCTTGAGACGGGTAAGGAGAAGAGCGTGGTAGACGAGGACGGGGACGAGGAGAAGGAGAGGGAGAGGCAGAAACGGAGAAGCGGGATCAGGATGATGGTGGTGGCACTGTTGATAACAATAACGTCAACAGTAGTAGCATGGAGGAGGATGGGTATGAGCCCCCGAGACGCTGGAGGAAGCACTTTCTGGGAGTCGCAGAAGCACGAGGACGGCTCAACTCGGCTCGTTTCATTGGACAACAAATTCAAAGATTGATGCGTCGACAGCGGCGGCTGTGGAGAGTAGTAGTCGGGGGGTGAGAGGGCGCCGAGGAAGGGTACGGGTGATGGTGGGAAGGAGGATGGCGAGGGGAATTTAGGGGGGAGGAGGGGAGGAGAACGATGAGGAGCGGGGGAACTGAGCAGGAAGGCAAAGACAATGGTAGTGGGGAGGAGTGCGGCTGGGGAAGGTGACGAGAGGGAGGACGGGAAAGTAATGTATGAATTTGTGTAATGGTAGGGACACAGTAGGATTGTTCACTGGGTTTTTTGCGTTTTTTTTTTTTTTTTTTTTTTTTTTTTTGTGTGTATGTGTGTGTTCTTGCTTTGAAGTCTTTTTTTTTTTTTTTTTTTTCTGTTTGTTCGTTTGTTGCTAAAATTATTTTTGTTTTTATTTTTTTTATTTTTTTGGGAGGGTTTTGTTTTTGCCGGCAATTTCGTAAGAGTGAGTAAAAGAGAGTATGAGATGAAACTTATTCTCGAGCCTCTTTTCAGTTTTATAATGTTAGCGGAATATTAGGATGTCATAGCAGTAAAAAGACAGATATTGTAGTGATAAAGTCGAAGTTGGTGGACCACCGACATAAAGGATGTCAAAATGAGCTTGAACAAGATGATCTTCGGAATCTATCATTTGAAGGTGGAGTATTATTCTTGCGCTGTACCAAAACAAGGGCATGATGGGGCTCAAGAGCCCAAACTTGGAGAAGGCCATTGATAAGTGTGCGATGAAATTTGAAATGATGTTGGTACTATTATATTCGGCTGAGTAATGATGCTCTTTCAGTGTTAGTAAAGAGGGATCATGATATGCAATACGAGGACAGTGTGATGATGCCTTGGTTTTTTTTTTTTTTTTTTTTTTTTTTTTTTTTTTTTTTTCCTTCTCGGATAATTATTGGTGGTGGCTGTGAGATGGTACAAATAAAAGGATGTTTATTAGTCTATTGATATTATCCTAGAAGTGTGTTGCCGTAGCTATTTTGACGAAGGAAGATTAATCATATCGTAATTCTCCACGGAGACCCGCGCGCGAGGATTTGTGGCTTAGGTCTGAGGTAGGCTTAATTAGGCTTCAGGGTAAGGGCCTGAGGATACCTGGAGATTTCCACAGCGCGAAGGTGGAGAAGTTTTCCACTGGGAATGCGTGGCTACTTACCTATCTGGGCCAACTTTTGACCGGAGCCAATTGATTTTTGTATGTGGAACTTCAGTGATAGCCCTTGGCATGCCTAAATTAGGTTACTAATAAAACGACGCTCTCCAAGTTTCCTAATATGGAAACCTAATTACCTGACTGGCAAGAACTAATGAAACTTCTGAAAACGTTACATGGACCAAGGGGTTCGATCGACAGGAAATATGAATCAGATGGATCGTTGGGGTACCCGCTGGGGACTGTACAAGTTCCTATAAACTTTCCCTGCTTGACGTATCCATGGCCTTAAAATCTTTCGCATTTGGCAGTGGTCGAGACACGACACATGAAAGGAGGATGAAAAATACAGGGACGGCAGTTTCAGGGGAGGAGCTTAAAATAAGATACTCAGGAAATTAAAGGTAAAAAAAATATAAAGACTCTGTCGCTTACCCTTGTTAAGTCTCATAGCTTGGGAGGTGCTTATCCCCTTGTTTCATACCACATAATGCAATGGAGGTATCCAGTGTGTGACTTTAGAATGATTTCGTGAAACACATTTTTTCCACTCACTCACTCACAGTTTCTGTACAAATGAAATTTGATACTGTTTGGATAGCTCCAGGTTGCTTAGTGTGCTGCTTTATAGCAATATTTGGCGAGTGGCTTCGGTGAGTGCTTGGTGTTTGCTCGCTAACACTATCTGCTTTGAGCTTCTAGGAAGCAATATTTCGAGAGGTCAAGACCAGATACGGAGAACACGTCATGACGAAGCATAGTCTCGACAAGTCAGTTGGACTTCACAAGATAGTCGAGGAAGCTGTTTCTGGATCCTTAAAAACAGATGTTTGAGAAGTTAAAACGTGACTGCAATTTCTTCTATTCTTCTAAATTTTTTTTAAATTAATATATATATTTATATATTTTTTTAAGCCTGCTACGGAACGGCATGGTTTAGGGGTGTAATAGGGTGGTAATGGTTAGTTGGCAGTGTAGCCAGGTTCGGGATAAGACCTCTCCTGCTCTCCCATTTTCGCCTAGGATACTTTCATTACCTCACTTCGACGAACCAATGGGCGTTTGGATTGGAAATGTCAATTGGAGAGCTGCGTTTACATCGCACATCAGGGTAATTGAAAAGAGGGTATTGCTGACTAGAGAGGGAATAGCATTAAGACAACATGAAACCTAGTACCCTCGAACAATGCCAAGACCACCTCACTTTCCAAACTACCTTATCTGGACGAAAACGCTCGACTTGGCAAGCGAAGACGTCATACTATGATATTAAATCTAACCATACTCCTCAATGTTGTATCACATGCGTAACAGAACTAAGTAGCTATAGCTAGATTTCGTTCCGTTTTATCGAGTCGCGATAATGCGACAATTTCCTCACCATAATATTGTATTCAGATACATTTTCGATATGGATGTAGCATACTGTCCCCATTCCCATTGATTTTTCATGAACCTTTCCCAAACCCCCGCTTTAAAACAGCCACTGCCACAATACATCACTTCGTCAAAAGCACTTTTTTTTTTCTTTTTTTTCTCTGTCAACAAATTCCCGGGCCTGATTCAAGCCCTACTTCAACGCAGTATATCAGCATCCACCGATAGTGAATTACTTCTTCTTAGCCTTCGGCTTGTTCTTGTTCAATGGGATTTCCAGGATCTTGATGATCTCCTCGTCCGTGATCTTCCTGTCAGACACTGTACCCGCGGTCTCCAGTAGGCTCTTGGTTGGGCCAGTGATCTTCTGGACACCGTTCTTTGTGATTACTGGCGCAGGCAAAATTAGCACTTTCTCTGCATGTACTCTGGTGAGAGGTAGTTGGAACATACGAATGGTAGAAAACACTCTAGCGACCTCCGATCCATCTTTCTCACCCAACACATCATACTGCCTCAACAAGTTTCCTCTTACACATTCCAAAACTCCCATCTTCGCAGTTCTCTCATCGCTCAACTGCCTTAGGCTGAACGGGAACGCTCCAAACTTCTCCTTCACTTCCGTAAGAGTCTGTTTGGACGTGGTCCGCTTCAACATGAACGTTGTGCCCGTTTTCCTCAATAACGTGGGCCTGAGATCCAACGTCTTAGTCTTTCCGGATCCAGCAGAAACTGCAATCTCAACGCCCCAAGCTTCCTGAACGTCAGCTGTGCCCTCGCTCTTGACTCCCTCAGCTGCGTTGAGAACAATGCGCTTCTTCGCCTCAATCTCGTTGCGCTCGAATTGGTATGTGGTTGTCGACTCCACAAGGTTGACGCTGTATGTCTCGCAAACTTTCTTGAGGAAGCTATTGATCTGGATGGCGCTGTATGGCTTCCTTTCCTCCTTCTTCTCGCCCTCTGCTGCTGCTGCGCCGGCGGTGTTTACAGATGGAGGAAGCAGTAAACGGAGGAACAGCTCAGTGCAGTAGTGGGTCGCTAATAAGACGTTTGCTTGGGCATCGGTTGGTGCTGGGGCCTCTCCAGAAGCACCTGGAACAATTATCGTAGAGCCTACAATGGCGGGAAATCCGTCTATGTGTACACCCAATTGGATTTTAGCGAGCTGGCCGGCTTTCAGTGTTTTTGCTGCCTCCTCTGCATCACTGGCGAGGGGGCTGTAAGGAGTAACAATATCGGCAGGGGAAATTGTAGTAGGGAAGGCAATTCCTGTCAAGACACGAATGTTAGTGGGAGGTAGAGGAAGATATTGAATGCTTCCATTGTGAATCACTCACCCTTGGTGACTTTCTTCGCCTTGTTGTTGTACACCTTCTGGCATTCCTCCTCGAGCAATTTGTCTCCCTGGTTGCAGAGATTTACTATAGATGCGCCATCGACAGCCGCCTTCTCAATCTCAGCAAGGACCTTTTGGGAGATTGTTGCTGCATCCCTGTATTTGGCAATGGTATCGGGTTTGTCAGAGAGTAGTCTAAATTTTCCTCATAATGTTAGTTGTGGACATTGAGTATATTCTGAGCATCAAGTGTCACGAAAATTTTTCCTTCCCAAATTTAATCCTTATTGCAGGCAGGCTGGGACACTGGGGAATAGAAAAGAATACAAGGACGACTATAATGGTTATATGCCATTGTACTAAATCATAACGAGCTCTACTCGCACCCCGCCCCTTCGAGTAAAGCCGCGAGGGTCGAGAATACAGAGTAAGGCTCGAAATGCCCGCAGCGGGGTACGAGTCCTAGTCCTTCCCGCCCCCTCACAAGCACCACATCGCTTCTTTCTTACATACCAATCTCATTAGTAGTAGCAGCAGTGGGCTTCTCTTCGGCCATCTTGTGTTCTTTGCAATGCTCTGCTCTTCCTGTGGTTGAATTCGGGGTCGCAGATGGAGCAATCTAAAGCAGGTCCTGGCTTTTTGATGAGGATGCGGGGTTGTGTGTGGGTGCGAGTTTGGGCGAAGTTGGGGGCTTTTTCGCTTTCCTTGTGCTGCAGCGGGCAGGACCCAGACACTGACGTACCGTGGTAAACAAATTTTCAGTGCAAAAGAGTCGCAGCGAAACTCGATCCGAACGACGGTGCGACCGAATGCGACAAGCAATTTGTACCTTGACTCCTGTGGTTCTACTTGCTTTATCCTCACATGTTGAATTAGGGTCGACAAAATCAGTCATATTGTCGCTAGAAAACAACGTGATGGACGCAACAATAGCAATATATCGGAATATCCCATTACCGCAAGACTGACAAATTGGAACGATATACATATCATCAACACAAGCAAATCGCCAACATATCGACTCAGCAAAGCAGAGCACATAACAAGAACAACCCAACAGAACCGCCCAATCCACATAAGCAGAAAATAATATAACAGGACCATCACCAATCCTGCGCCGTACCCGCAAAGAATCAAGAATAGAAAATATCACAGCTGAGAAAAAAAAAAAAAAAAAAAAAAAAAAAAAAACAGCAAGAACATGGTATGAAAAAACAAAGCAAAATCATGACTCAGAGAGAGCTATTCGCCACATCTTCAAACTCCATCTCCCACTCATCCACCACCTCAAAGTGCTTCTTTATGGCCTTCAATTGCTTCCTTCCTTCTTTTGAGATGCCTAGCTCATCTGTTCCCAATTCACTACTTGGCTCAACCGAGATTTCGTTCTCTTTATCGACAGGGACAGGCGTAAGGCTAGAGTCACTAGCGTTATCCACAGATTTGGGGCGCGAATATGTCTTAGAAGCAGAGCGGCGGGCCGACGATGATCGCTGACCTTCCGAAAGTGAGTTTTTTCGAGTCTTGACTGGGGTCTCCACTTTACCCGCAGCTTTTGTTGCTTTGCTAGTTTTCAACTTAGTGGTAGCAGCTTTTGCGACCTTAGTTGTAGTTGCTGTCTTGTTGCCTTTTGCGGAACTGGCTTTTATCACTTTCTTTTTAGCTGTAACACGCTGGATTTCCTCCTCTTGCTCGGATGTGAGGTCCACGCTGAAATCATCCTCTACTACGTTAACAGGTGCTTTGTTCCTCGTCGCCCGACTCTTTCCCGTTCTCCTTCGCCGTGGTACAAATTCTAATAGATCCTTCGTATTAAGTTCCTTTGTTGAGGCAGCCCGCTTCTGACGCTTTGGTTTTGTGTCCGTCACAGTTGCCTCTACCTCATCTGCAGAACTGCTGCTAACGCTGCTGCTATCACTGTCCGACCCGCTTTCATCAACTTCCACAATTTTTCCATCGGGAGTCTTTTTCCCGCCGCTGCTGGTACGCTTAGTGGGCCTCCCTGCGGGATTCTTCTTGGGCGTACGCAGAATATTCGCACTTGCACCATCACCTCTAGCATCAATGTCCATCAATCGTGATAATTCTGGCTTCGTCGATGATTTTGCAGGACTACTATCTTCATATATATCAAATGAGGGCGCCTCTACCGCATTCGGAAGCTCTGTTTGTACAAGTGATGGAGCTGGGGAGCTCGACTCCCATAATCGTCGTCTGACAGGAGCAAGATGTAGATTTGCTGGTTTGATTATGCGTTTAGAGCTGGGTGGGGTATATCCTTCATCGTCGGAAAAATCCGCACGTTGTCTCCTGGGAGGTGTAGCTTGTGGATTTGCGCTGCTTGCTTTTGGTGTGGACTGTATTACAGGTAGAAGATTCTCATCTCCATAAATTGAAGACGTAGAAGATTGATTATCCTGTTCAGTAACGCTTTCTGTACTGGCTGCGCCCATAATCGGTGGAGGCGATGATGGTGGCACTGCAAAATTATGAACTGATTTTTCATCGGCAGGTTCCTCTATTGCTCGGCCTTTCCCTTTCGTATCTACTTTCCTGCTCTTGGAAGAGACCTTCTTCGCTGAAATTGGAACGTCAGTTGTACTTGCCATATCCAAAGTCTCATTGCCCTTCGTCGCAACGATTGCCTTTGGTGTCACGTCAGGGTCAATAATTGATGCTTTCTTTGCACCCTTTCCGCGCGTTGTTCTCCTCAGCGGAGTGCTCTCCTTCTCCTCCCCCTCAACCTCTGCCTTTGGAACTAAATTTTTCTGTTCATGAGCTGGCGTAGGATCCTCCGCCTGCCCTTTTCTTCCCCTCGTAACTCTTTGTTCCACCGCTTGTACAGCTTCGTCGTTGTGAGTAGTTGCAGAAACTGTTTCCTGAACCCCGCTCCCACCACTGAGAAGCCCACCATTGCCTGTGCTACCCCGCCCCGCCTTTCCGACTCTAGTAATTTTCGCTGCTAGCTGGGACATTTTTGATTTTCCTGAAGTGGCTTCCTTGGGCGCGGGGACATTTTTGCTTATCTCATTTGCTTCCTCTAGTTCTGTGTGAGCTGCAGCCGCCGACTTTCGAGCCGCTGGTGGCTTGCGCTGTAAAAACGGACGCGGCATCGAATCTGTTGCTTTTTCTGCAAAGCGAATGTTTTGTGTATTATGTCTAGAGTTTTGCTATTGCTGTAGGCGAAAGTATGTTGACAATAATGAGCTGAAAGAGGGCGGGCGTTGTGATGGTTAGTAACGCGTTTGATGTAAGTCTAGTCTCATGCCAAGACCCTATGTAAGTCTTCGGCTAGTATGATATGGTCACGATTGCTGAGTCATCTCAAAAGCCAAAGTAACTACATAAGGACTTAGTCAGAAGAGTTTGCTACTACTCCTTAAGGCCCTATTTGGTTGACCACATATAGCCGAGATTTCAAGTGGAAACTATGAACGGCAACCAAAACGATTTCTACGTTTCGCTAGGATTGTTGATGAAACTAAACTGTGAGTTTCCGCCCGCAAAAGTTGGAACTGTCCTAGTCTCGTAACCAGGAACTGTCCAGTATAGCCGCCATGTATCATTTCACTTGCTATAGCAAACTGCATCACACTATTACATCACATCATGACATTAACATCACATCATGACATCAACATCGCATTGCACCATTATTATGGCAGAACTCAACCCTCGCAATATCCTCACTCCAGACCTATTATTGGCAACTGGAATGGAAATACAGAGTACATGCTGTTATTTTACAATAATACTCCTATGTGGAGATCAGCATTGCAAGGAAATGCATACTTACAGGAGGTCTATTTTTCAGCAAACCTGCAGCGTCCTTTGGAAGGTCCACTTTGCTCATAGTTCTGACATTTAGGAAGGCTGATTGAATGCTATAGCAGAAGGCATTGACAGTGATGGTGATAGCAGTAGTAGCTTGAGACTCGGAATGCAATAGCTGCAATGGACAAGTTTGACATTGGTGGTCACGGGATCCCATTTTTTCTTTTTTTTTTTTTTTTTTGCACAATGCAAATGTAGCAAACGAACCTTCAAGTCGCTGATGTTTTGCACTGCATATCTGTTGGTACGTAGTCAAATTGTAGCCAACAAACACCTCCCCGGTTCCAATTGCATTCTTACTGCCTTGGCCTCGCTAGGTCTAAACTATCTGATACGACCAATTTGCAACCAAACAGGGCCTAAGTATGTATGACATGAGACTATGTAGTTATCACTACCACCCCTATAGTCTGGCTGGCACGACCCGCCGGCCGGACTACCATTCCCTAGACTACACTACAACTTATCATCTCACGTCCTCACCAAGTTTAGGTTTCTCGTACCCCAAGTTTAAAGTTCAATACCTATTGTACTTCTAGATTTTATGTTATGCCTTGTCCGCTCCAAGAATAGTAAGTAGAACCAGTCGATTTATCCGCTTAAAGCAATGTATTGAAGGAATTATGGGTGGGTAGTATTTCCTCCATCCCAACCAGCCCAATTAGGCAACTTAGAAATGTTCCCAGACTAATTAGAAGAGAGCATGTCACGGGCACTTACTCGTCACAACTCTTTATACAAACTGAGACTCAAATGATTGGTTGTGAGTATTATGCGTCCTAATCGGGACTTTATGCGTTCCTTGCGTTTCCACTCGGGGAGGAAGGAAATCACAAGAGGCTCCGTCTCTACCTCACCACGTAAATCTCCGAATGCTCCCACGTAATCCTTATCGTGCCCATCAAAAAAAACCTAGGAGGGGTTATTCCCGATAATACCTCTTGAAAGCGGCGAGGTGAAGTTAGAACTGAAGCGTTGATCATAACGATAAGAGAGAGTGCCTGCAGTAGCCCAGGATCCTAGTACTGAAAGGCCGAACTCCTACTACTAATGGTCTTGCCGCTCATAAGCAGTAAGAAAAGAGAAAACAAAGGACGAAACGCAGTGCAAATGCATACATAAGCACGAAGGCAGGAAAACTCGCTAGAAGAAGAGACATATATGAAATTAGACCCTGCATCCATTATAATACAACGCATACACATAATAAGAGTGCTGATAAACCGATTGATAGTGCCTGGAACAATACCTGTTAGACAAGTTCATCAAACCATGACCCGATAGACCTGTCATGCAATGGTGCTGTTTTCTGTTGCTCCCATACATAACTTCTTCCTTCCTTGTATATAGCCTGAACCATGTACCAAGGGCCGTGAACAGCTTTCCGTCAAGCCATGCATTCCTCATTGGGGGATCATTGTGGCAGTTCAGGTTGGTGGAATGCCTGTCCCAATTACTACCCCGGCTAGTCATGAGAGAGTACTCAGTCTAGGCCTCTTCCTACCGGGCTTGGATCGTTCTAGGCCACCGGAAGTTCCGTCATCCTTGTCCTTGTCTTTACTTCCCTTTTCCTTTTGGTCCAAAACCATTGATAAGATATCATAGGCAAATTGTGGGAATTCCAACACCATACGTCGGAACTCGTCCTCTGCCTCATGACGGAGAATATGACCTGCACCATGTTAGCAACCGTAAACGTGGAGTAAAAACTTCACATGGCACTTACTTCTATGGGCCCAGAAACTCGCGATAGGGGCTCTAATGGTAGTATCCTCCCTTGGCGTGTTAGCATAGACGAACCTCGCATAAGCCAACTCTCCTTTCGCAGTGGAGTTGATTCTATGAATTTTTGCATGCGCCAGATGCTTCAGTTCTGCGAGTCCCAGTTTCTCAGCTAATGTATAGACCTTAGCATGTTTGAGCAAACCGGCACCGTCCTCGTCAATTTCCGAGCTACTGTTAGGATCAGTTGGGTCCTTTTCCAGGTGCTCCTCACCAGTACGACTTTTGATGATGCGAGGGAAATACTCTCCAGTGTACAAGAACTGTAAAAAGCAGCCCATGGCATCCAAGTCCTCATCAGGAAGGGACACTGTCGGAGTTGGAGAAGCAGAGAAAATGTTCTGGAAGAAAGGCGAGCGAGAAAGAAATAGCTGATGCGCAGTGAGCGCAGTTTCCCGCTCAGGTGGCCCAATGAGAAGGGTGATGATTGGGGATTTGAGATAACTAGCACAGGCGAATAGTCGTTAGAAAAGGTTTGCAACGAATGCTTGACAAGCACCCACTCCAAAAATGCCATCCTGCTAGCTATGAGAGCGCTGTCTTCGCCAGTGTGTGTGACACCATTGCCCTCTCCAGTTTGCGCTTCAACTATCTCCATCGTAACATCATCGCGGGCGGCTGAGCTGTCGCCTGCAGTATTGCTAGTCTCAGCAGCCGCTGATGTGGGACCGTTGTTGACAGTGTCTGCAGCGCTAGGTGCCGCTGGAAGGTTTACAGAGAAGTCCATTGACGTATTGCGGAGGGTGAAAGTCACTGGTTATACTACGTGCGCAAGTGCTAATACGAATGGTGTTTGTGGCCAATTGGGGGGCGCAGGCGAGTGTGGGGGCTGGCGGCCTAGGAACCGTAGAGCAAGACGCGTTTCTTTGAAGCGAGAGCGCCAAGATTACTCGGAGGAAGGTACGCTGCGCCAAGGCGCGGCCTGGTGCACGCCAGCATCGGGGCAGCGATCACAGCAGAAGGTGCGCAGAGCACAGCCCGGCCTACCGACCTCCAGCATCCCCGCGCCGTGCGGTGTGGGGTGCAAGGCACCAGAATGGAGCGCCGTCCGCGACCTCACCGGCTCGAACCTGCCTGTGCATTCCAAGCCTCGCGCGGCCAGTTCTCGAAAGTCTCATGCAACGGACTCCACATACCCCACCACAACTTGCATGACCCCCCTCACTTTCCTGTTGAAGCGCGTGCAACTCCGGTTTAATAAACAAAAGCCGTTTTCTTCTTCTAGGCGGCATTACCTGAGCAAGAATTCCAAACGCAAGCGGTTCCGCTATCCGCGATGGGCAGTGAGGTTGCCGCAGTTCAAACGAGCCGAGCAAGAGCGGAATAGCAGGTGTCGCAAGCGCAGAGGGCCTTCGAGCAGTTCGGCTTTTCCGACCCTGTCTGCCTAGTAGTGGGTCAGAGATATCACCTCGACTGATGATTGCACCTTTGCGCCCCTACAACAGCCCTTTTGAGATTTACCATCTTCCTGAAATGTGTATGTTATATCTGTGGATATCCATGTTCGGGTTCATTAAGCTGACTGTGTAGTACACTGTTCTAGATAGCATGATTCTAAGAACTTCTCACGCTACTAGTACTCGAACTTGCAGCCCAACGTCGACAGCTTCTGAATCCCCTTCCAAAGTTTAGTATCCCTACACTGAATGTTCTGCGCTTGACTTAGTCTCAACTATACTGCCTATGTTCAATACTGGACTCTGCCGCTATTGTTGAATTTACCAGGCATCATGGTTATGGGGCTACCTGCCTTCTTCAATTCATTCTGGCCTGAATGGATTCACAATGCTACTCGGCCCTTGCGGAATTCTGATGCTTAGTTCTGGAATACAACTGCCACTATTAAAGATTGTATCAGGATTACATACAGAGATTCCCTCCTGTTTTCAAAGTAGAAAGAAAAGAAAAGAAAAGCAAGAAACAAAAAGAGAAAAAGAAAAAATATCGGTCCAAATATGCTGAAAGAGATAAAGGTGCTCTATCCAGAGGTGCCCTATCCTTTGAAGATGATCATATACCCTACCAAATATCTAAATGCTTCGCGAAGATACTCAGATTACATGTTCGATCTATCATGATTATTGGCTTTTCTGATAACCTGCAAGGTGGAATATTTGCATCACTTTTCTTCCTCTATGATTTGGTTAGAGGTTCAGCACTTGCAGTTCTGATGGATACCCGATTCATTGAAAACTGACGTGTTCAAAAGCTAATATTCTGAGAAATAAAACACCTGAAAGGACAACGCAACTTAATCAAGAGCAAGATCGGGGTGCCATGATGACGGGGCATGAATTATCGGTTTTTTTTTTGGTTTATAGAAACTAATAGGGCACAGTGCGTGAGACTGGTATATATTCCAGAGGTAATTTTCGATATTGGTTTGTGATGTGGGCGCGTGTTCGGTTTACTACGAGTGGGTAGTCTGGTTACGAATGGGTTCATTTCGAAATCCCGAGAGGGGCGAATTCACCATCGAAGGGTGGAAGTCATGTGATATAGAGGATCATGGAGATACTATAAACAGCTTATCATGTGGAATGGAATGCATTACAAAGGGTGTGCGGCGCTGGAAGCGGAGAATACAACGTTGCATGCTGGGGGGGGGGGGGGGTTCATTTCAGAGGAACTGTTGCGTGGAAGGCGTGGGCGTGAAGGCTTTTGCACAAGGAGGCAGCGAGTGCCGTGTGGAGCTGGTTCGGCCGGCCGGAGCGGGGAGGGGGGATGTGTGGAGGGTGGAGTTGCATAGCTCTGCCAATCACACCCGGACCCGTGAGAGACGTGCCTGGCTGGCCGCCGTAGAGATGTAGAGACAACCCGTGACCTGTGATAGCCACTGCGTTTCGTCCGTCCCAAGCAGCGTCCAGGCCGCCGGGGTTCTTGTCAGCACACCGTCGTCGTCGTCGTCGTCGTCGCCGCCCCCCACACCCGCAGGAGGCCGCCCCGCGCTCGCACCTGCTGGGCCGGAGACGCACATCAGCTCCGTAGCGCGGAGGGCGCCCAGCACAGCGTTCAGCACTGCGTTCAGCACAGCGTCCAGCGCTTCCGCAGCCCCAAGTTAACGTTGCTCGCAGCCGGGCCTCCCACGCTACACCGCACCGCGCTGCGCAGGCCTCTTCGCCGTCCGCCCGTCCGCCCAGCGTAACTGCGACTGCCTGCCTCACCACTCCTCCCCCCCCCTCCCCCCCAAACAACCCCTGCACCTCAACCCTCGCCCAGCCCGTCCGGAGTAGCCTCTCTTCCCTCCTCCACCACAACACCCAAGTCCTCACGACGCGATTCAAAGTTCGCGACAGCCTAATTTTCCTCGTGTCCAGACCTTGAATTTGAGCTAAGCCTCAAAAGATACCCTCTTGGTCGTTTCTTTTTTTTTTTTTTTCTTGTGGTGAGTAGGTGCGGTGTTTGCGTCCCGCTGGTTGCCCCGAGGATCCCAACACCAACCCCCCCCCCCCCCCAAGATGCCAAAGTCCTCTGGGCGGCCGTCACGTTCGGCATCCCGCAAGTCGACTCCATTCAAGAACCACAATAATTCCGCTTCCACACCAGCGAGCGGCGCTGCGGCGGGCCCCAAATCGACCGATAAATCGACGTCAAAGTCAAAGCCTAAGACAAAGGAGTCGGATCAGCCATTTGAATTGCCGGAGTGGATAGAGCCTCCGCTGGCTGAGGCTCGGGCATCATATAAGGATTATGACTTGTCCACGCAACCAAACTCATCGACAGCGTTCATGCAGCCTTTGGGAACACTGCCTTCGGCGAAGATTTTACCGAAACAGCATGGAGGGAAGAAGGGAGCTGGGAAGGGGCCAATGATGAACGGCAATGCGAAGGGGACACACCTACAGTCAGTTAGGGAAAGCAATGGAATGAAAATGCTTGATATAGCAGTCGGTACTTCTACGTTGAAAGTGGAAGCTCCAACACTTACGCCGCCATCGCCAACCGTGGAGTTACGGAAGTTCACATTTCCAGACGCCCCCGAGGAATTTCCGAGCACGAAAACCGAGGTGGGACGTCAGAAGTTATCAGCAGTCGTTCAAGCAGCTGTGGATAGGAGTGCACGGGTGGGGATGGAGGTTCTGGGTAAGGCTATACAGAGACTTTACGAAGATTCTATGGAAAATCCGGAGTTGGGGGAACTATTGGATGCTGTACTTGCACAAAAGGCAACACCGGAACAGACTGTAGCGTTTCAAGCCCACATAAGGACAGCTAGGGAGAAACTGGAGAAACAATCAGCTCAGTCTGATTCAAATGGAATCAATCCCGCTGCAATTACAGCTGTACCAGTTACTCCCAAGAATACCCCTACCCTAACGAGCAGCAACCGAAAATTAGTTGTGCCTGAACCCGTTCGGGGTAGAAAGGGACGCAGAACATCAAGAAGGCTACAGGAAAACCAAGAGGCTACACCTCAGCCAGACGCAACATCTGAGTTATCAGGACTCTCTCCCGACTCAAACACAGAGAACCCCCCTTTTCACGGCGGGCCAAGCGAACCCTGTTCCCCCCCTGCAACAGTAACACAGAACCAGGACAAGGCTAAGCAAGTCGCCAATACTAATTCTGAGCCAACACAGGCAGAGTTAGATTTACGCTACGAGCAGGTGAAGGCCGAGTTGAGGAAAAAAATGCCTAGTGAGGATATTGCCGTTGGAGAAAGTGCAATACGGTTTATTGATGACGATAATGATGACGACGATGATGATGACGCTCTGGTTGCTACAGGCACAGCTGGAGTTGGTGTCTCAACACGAGCCTCTGCAAAGAAGGAAACTCCAATCTCACGGAAACGGCCTCGTTCTCCCGATCCTCCGTCCACACCTCCGCCTGCTGAGGCTACAAACGGCACTCCCCCGGCGCTTGAACATCCTGAGATAGGTGCCCCACCGAAGAAAAAGCGGCAAACAAGAGTCAAAACATCGTATGTAATTGCCTTCCTTCAGTGTTTCAATCAAGGCCTTCTTACTGTATATGTTCAAGATACCCCCGTTTTTCTATACTGTGACTTGAGATTTTCCTATCGTTCATATTTCGTTCACTTCTCATCTGTAAAATGTATCAAATTTTTCTGCTTTCTTGATACCACAGCATCGACCCAACCTCTTCAAAACTTTTGTACGGTCACTTACTTCTTGAAAAAGTCCTGTGAAAAACAAGACAGGATCATTTGTGTTGGCTGGGCTTGGAAATCCAACCGCAGACCCGGGTGTACGAGGGGCTCGTTACGCTTCGGAAGCAGTATCAGTAAGTAAAAGCATCACTCAGCCATATGCTACGACGATTGCACGTAGCTTTATGGCATTGGGCATATTACTAATCAAAACTTTGATAGGAGAACGACGACCTCTGTTGCGTCTGCAATGGTCCAGGGAAATTCCTGTGCTGTGATAGATGCCCCAAGTCCTTCCATTTCACTTGCATCAATCCGCCTGTCGATGAAAATAATATTCCTGAGGATTCCTGGTACTGCAATAAATGCAGCACTCAGATGAATCCACCAGTAAAACAGCCTCGTGGGCTATTTGGTCCTCTACTTGAAGATATCGAAAGAAGAAATCCCATTAGTTTCAGTCTACCAGAGCACATAAAAACCTACTTTCAAGGAGTCCAGTCTGGAACCAATGGGGAGTATATGGAGTTACAGGATAACAAGCCTACTAGGTAAGCCAATCAATACATGTAAACCACGTATGGTATGGTATTAACTTGAATTACAGACGTGGGGGTTTTGTTGAAGAATTGGACCACTATCGAACCAAGGATAAAAATGGGAATCCCATTTTCTGTTATAAGTGTGAGCTATCCTCACTCGGCCAAAAGAAAATTGTTGCTTGCGACTTTTGTCCATTGTATTGGCACCTGGATTGTCTCAATCCACCCCTAGCAAATCCACCCTCTCAGTTGCGGAAATGGATGTGCCCTGCTCATGCAGAACAGGGATTGGTAAGTTCTCTCCCAATCCTTCTCTCCCCCCTCTTAACATCCCTCGATCCGCTGTTTCGTGGCATGCTTGGCAACTGCAGGAGGGCTAATATTTGTTATTTTGTCTTTTCTTTTGATGAGCACAGCTCCAGCCGAGACGTCCGCGGAATGCTAAAGTTGTAGACACATATCTACGGAGGGGTCACAAAAATAACGGATATATAGAAATTGAAAATAGCGAGAGTGAGGAGGAGATGCAGTTCACTGAACATGAGGACGGGGGCATAATATATCGGCTTCCGGAACGTGGTATCAAGCTGGATTTTATCGACAAAATCAAAGCGTAAGGCGGTCTATTGGTCTGTATCTGTAGTCGATGACTAACCATTCTGTAATAGGGAGCATGCAAGAGGCCATCTATTCGATAATTCTGCGGACACATCCAAACGGCGGAGGCTGATCACAAGTAACGGGGACTCGACAGTACCTGCCTCTAGAGAACAGAGCTTTGTTGACGAAGATACAATTACAGAACCGTCTATTGTTGATAGGTCCTCAGACGAAAGCGAACTCGTCCACACATTGCTTATGCTGAGCCAGAAAGGTGGTGCGGGGCTGAAGGTGTTTCAGAATGCGGACGATCTTTCTTCTTTAATTAATGCTCTTCTGGTAGGAATTATGTCATCTCTTGCATGCTGTTGGTACTAATCATACTTGTAGGCTGAAGCGCCCACCAGCGTACAAGCATTGCTCCGTTCAAGTAGTGGTACAAACACTGCATTGGCTCATCACGCATCTGCTCCACAAATACCTACCGAGCAACCTCCATTCTCCCCAGCAGATTCTACCGATTCCGCTGCTACGGTCCCCGAACTAGAAAGGAAGCAACTGCAGGCCCTGCTGGAACTCTGTCAAAAGCGGATAGCAATGCTAGATGCAAGAGAAAGGCATCCAGAAAGATGACATAGTGAATCTTCGGCTTTCATAAATCCGCATTTTCCTTTTTTTTTTTTTTTTTTTTTTTTTTTTTTTTTTTTTTTTTTTTTTTTTTTTTTTTTTTTGCGGTGTTGTCTCCTTATACCAATGGGTAGGGACGTAGATGACAGCGAAAGCAATTTACGAAGAGATGGTCTCGTTCTAGTTCCTGTTCAGTTTCAATGGCCGATTCATTTCTGGTTCAAATCCATGTCTTGCTACTACTAATTTTCCTCCCTTTCACACGTTGTTGTTTACAGCCTTTTTCTCTTTTTTTTATTTTTATTTTATTTTATTTTTTTTGATGGTTTTTGATTGTGAATTCCAGCATATACAATTCTCCGGGTCTCTGCTTTGTCTTCCGCTTTGGGATTTCTTTTTACGTTGTATTGTGTGTGGTCACCGCAGCATATTTTATATCTTTTACATCATTTTCGTAATTCTTTTTCTTCATTTCTTAACTTTTCTTAAGTTTCTCGCGACTGTGGATAAGTGAGTCGGAAAAGGTACAACGGTTCATAAGCTTCGCTAGAGTCCCCCCATTGAAAAGTGAAGGCAGCGATATCGATTGCTTGAAGAAACTTCTCTCTTTGAGCTAGACTAGCGTGTGTGGGGATACTTCAATTTCATGGTCTGTTCTTCTTTCGCCGGGCTATGCGTTCTGGGAATATACTTACATAGTTCCATTGAATGAATGTTTCTTTTATGGCACAAGGGGAGGGGGAAATTCAATATATAAGAGGAGGGGCTTACCACCAAATTTTGATGAAACAAGTTTCATAAAATCTCACAGGACCATTCTGATCCTCGCGCCCTTTACAAGGGCACTAAGTGGCATGGAAGCGAAAACCCCTTCTGCTGCTTTTTACTTTCCTCATACAGAATTTGCTTACTTGCAACGTGTGTGTGTGTGGTGTATGTGTGCTTTTAATCTTGTGGAGGGAGGGGGGGCACAGGGGGGCGTTAACTTTTTTTTTTTTTTTTTTTTTTTTTTTTTTTCCTGCTCAATATATTTTATTGTTCCAAAGAAAGAAATTGAAAAAAAAAAAAAAAAAAAATCTCTCCAAGCACAGTTCTTATTCTATTTTTCTACTTCTTATTCATATTTAATTTATTTTGCTCCTTTTCTTTTTGACCGCCCCTATCATATTTTGTTTATTGAGTTGATTTCGTTGTTTCCTTTTTTTTTTTTTTCTATTGTATAAAACGTTTTCTTTTTTTCTCTTTGCCACAAACATATCATAAATCGGTTGTTGCTTGCACGGCGAAAATATTCAAAACTTCAGAGGTATAGAAAGCCTCAAGAAATAAGGGAAATATGGGGAGAGTGAGAGACAGAGATAAAGTTCACAAAAGTGTGCGTATGTGTATGTGTAGAAAAAATCTATAAAGCGAGTTTTTTTTTTTTTTATTGCGCTGTTTGTTTCTATGAGACTGACTGGGGGGCAGCACGAAAATCGGTTTTCCAGCCTTACACATCCAATAATCTCTGATTCAGATTTTTCGTGTATGTATGAATTGGACACATGGACAAGTTCCTTTTTTTTTTTTTTTTTTCCTTCTCATAATACCATGTCCTGGGCCCTGTCATCCCCCTGAGACACACATACATAACTTGTGCACGTAACAACGTGGTAGCGTAGGACATTCTGGTCACGTGATTTCCGCTTTTATAATTTTTTTTTTCTTAAACTTGTTATTCGTTTTATAAAGATATTTCTCCTCCCTTTTGTGAAAAAAAAAAAAGTAATAAATTTGAATATATTAAAATATAGAAATTCATATTGTTTTCTAATATATGGTTTTCAGTTGAAGAAAAAGGTTTTCTCTGTTTGTTTTTTTTCCGATTCTTCGTTTCCTAGAAAAACTTCCGTTCTTTGTTTCGATTAAACTGTGGTTCTTATGTTGGACTATATTAACGCTGTTGGAATAGGTCCAAGGTTGACTTTGATCGGTTTGTATTTTTAGCCAATATGTTCATTGAGGCGTGTCTGTTGTTCTTTGTCGTTTCATGATGGATATATATATTATAGGTGTTATTGGACGCTCAGTGTTTCCACCGTTTCCGAGTCTGATGATATCTCAATCTCGTCGTTCCTGACGCCCCACGACGCCATTGATGTCTGCAATACAGACCTCACTCAGTCCTCTCTTGCCATATTACCCCCTCCAATAGCTTGTTTCATTAGAAAAAAAAAAACCACGCGAACGAATGACAAAAGCTAAGAGAAAGAAAGGCTCCATTATCATTATATTTTTCTAGCAAGCAGACCATCTTTTTTCTTAAAAAAAAAAAAGAAAAAACCTGTTATCCTGTTGTGTATAGAACCCCGAGCAGCCTACTCTTTTTTTCCCTTAGATCCCTCTGCCTAGCCCAGTTCCTTCCCTTTTTCCAATGCTGATAACCCCCCGCTGCCCAATGGAATATAGAATATCTATCTTTGCCTTTTCGATAACGTGCATCGTTGTCTTTCAGATCATACCCTTTAACAGCATATAATAAAATGTCAAGCTGTATAAGTAATTAACCCAAAGATCTTAACTCGAGAAACTTACAGCCCCGATATCGGATCAAGACTTACTGTTCCCCAACGCCAAATACAAATGAACTATCTAATCCAGACCTTTCAGTCGGTGAATTCTGTGTTTGGCCGGATTGTGTCCAAATATCAATTTTGTTTAGTCGTAACTATGAACCTCATTATCGTTGGTTAAGTATCCCGAGTGCTCTCCCTGTCGTCACTTCACTTCTTTCCTGGCCGTGGCCATCTTTTCCACCAGATCCCTTTCCTTATCCGTAATTTCCCGAAGCGTCCTCCCATTAATTGACAACAGGCACCGTCATGAACCTCTTCCCAGAAAGAACGCGTTCCGTTCTCAATTTGTGAGCTCTCCTATCCAATACCACCTTCACAATATACGGCCCCTTTCCATCTTAGAGCGAACGAGCGAGCGAACCCGGTATCGTAACCGGGAGTCGGGGCTCATGCACGGTCACCAATTGAATGGGACAACTCGATGCTTGTAACATCTGGTAAAGTTAGTTCGTCGCACGTAGAGTAAAAACCGTGTCAGTTAGGGACACTCAATCGCTGCGAAACCTTTTCGCGGTGCAAATCATCCTAAGTCAGGAAGGTGCCTGAACCGGCAGCTCGACATCAGAAAGGTAAACGCAACTCACGACCGTATATCATTGCCGGGGAAATTCCCAGCGCCCGAATGCGGTGTGGTCGGTATGCGTAAAGCACAGGTGACAAATACGGTATTTGCTGGTCATCCACTCCTAAGAATGTCCTTACAACGTACTTGTTCCGTCGAAGAAAGCCCACCAGCCACCTCAATTCAAGTTCATCGATTCCTTTCCGTCCTCTGCTATAGTGCTAACCTGATTCCTTAAGCTCGATGGGAGGTTATTGATCGTTATTCTCCGAAGTCTTGACGCTTGTTGCACGTTCATTGAGTCTAACTGACTACAGCATGATGATAAACTGTGTTCGATTTTGAAAACTCTTTTGGACCTTGAGGTATGATTGAGATCGATAACATTGAAGTTCAATTCAATTTAACGAGCAAGAATGTAATAATTGATCAGTAGTTTCCGCATCGGTTTGACGTCAGGGATTTTGCCATTCCAAAAAGCTTTTTGTAAGATTTTTAAAGGAGAAGAACTAGATTCTAGTCGGGTCGGCTGTTATTCTATGTCCACTTGTTCAATGATGTCAACATACTCTTCATCATGCCCAGGTTCCTTTGGCACTGAGGTATCGGTGCCGGCGGCGGGCACGGCGGGTGCAATGGAGCGTGTAGCTGCATATATGGGATCTCTGTGTTTAGAGAGGTAATAGGCTAAGTACGTGGGAAAGTTGACCGAGAAGCGTAGAGAAGGAACGAAGTGCTTACTGATGATGAATGTCACTAGAAACAAGGACACAGCGTGCATGTTGCAATGTCGAAGGCGGTGAAGGACATCCCTGAATTGAATCTCGGGTTAGTTATGTGTGGATGCCAGGTTATGGGCAATTGAGGGTAATGTGTGGAGAAGGTTGAGAGGGGATACCATCATCAATCCTCATCCTCCTAATAACATCCTCCTTGCTACTATCGTCCATCTCACCTACTGGTGTCTCCTCCATCAGCCTTTTCAGATTTGCCAGCTCCTTATCGTCGCTGGGCAAACAGATCCTTCCTCACGTTGATGTCCACCGTGGTACCTGTCCCTACCACCGCCGCCGTCTGCCCCTTGCCCCGCTGGTGTGAATCCGTTTGATGTTGTAGTGTAACAACCAAATGTTAAATCGACAACCCATTCCATTCCACTTAGTGTCAGCGTAATCTCCCTCCCACTCCCAGGGCAGCAACCTCAACAAACAGCTTCAGTAATCAACCTCTCCCTCTCTCTCCCATTTCCTCCTGCTCCCCCATAGCTTTCTTTTCCCCTGGGCAATTGGCATCTCCCTTCCCGTCAACATCTTCAACCCCTCCTTCTACCTTTTCAGTATCTCAGTCTACTGTCCTTCAAAATAGCAGGGGGTCTGCGTCAGTTACGCCCTACACTCGTGGCGCAGGGTCGTAAACTGCAAATCATAACGCTGGCGTCCAAAAGCGTAAATGCATGCACTGATGCCCTCGTCAGAGTGCATCTTGGTTTATCGCTTGTCATGCTTCGATATCTAACTAGCTCTTCCCTTCTATCAAATTGACCAGTTGTAGACTGTCTGAATGCCGTCATGACTGTGAATTGCCCGTATCGTTGGGTAGACGGGAAGCCTCAGATTGTAGAGCTCACATATGGTGCCGGAAGTTAAGAGCGGACATGTAACATTTCTTGCCACCAATCATTAACTTTCTTTGGTTAGTATCAGGCCAAATTTAGACTAGAGTAGTTTGCACTCTAACTTAAATAGGCACCTTTTGCCTTGGCGTTTGCCGCTTGGCAGTTTTGCCCCATATAAGTATGTACTCTACATAACTTAAGGCTCCAAAAGCCCTAAGCTTGACGCTTATCAGCTCAACCAATCTTTTCTCAAATTAAAGATGGATTAGCATAGATTTTGTTCAGCGCCCGAAAAAAGAAACAAATCTATGATATAATCATTAAAATCAGAGTTGATTTGGTGGAGCTGAGTGAGTTGGAAAATTTTGGTGGGCCGGTTCTTAACTTCCTGCACCTCACTCACCAAATCGATAACACGTTTGGTCCCCGCGTATTCTTGGCAGTGATGTATATATCACTAACATGATATACAAACATTCAGGGGGGCCCAAACGGATGTAATTCGATAGATATTAACGCATCGCATTGCATGACATTAACACATCAACGCATGGCCGAGCGTTCGACAAGGGGAGTCGCCACAACAGAAACAAGAATGGGAACGAGATGAGTTTTCATGCATTTTACCGCCCCGCCACTTCACTTCCAGGAAATTGTAGCCTATGTAAGACGGGGAGGAATGAAAGCCTGCACGCAATGGGTGCTGGATGATGGCTGATCACAAAAATAACCACTCATGGAATCAAATATCAACAGCGCAATTGTGCTGTATGAGGAGTGTATGTGCATATACAGTTTGTGTGCAGCGTTACATGAACGATATGTGAACACACTCGCCACAAAGAGGCTTTTTCTCTGTGGTGCCAGGCAGAATAAGATCCAATTCAGGGACCGGACTTCCCGCACCGGTGCCGGCCAGATCCGTATAAAATGGTACCCATCTTGGCGATCTTACTTAACGTTTGATGCATGCGTGAGTGAGTGTGGAAGTGTGTAAAGAGCGTGGTTTGATATTACGTGGAGACAATTTAACGATCTATGGTCAGGGTCCTACAAAACAAAACTTTCCGTTAAGGGTCCTGTCCATGAGGACTAGGGCAAGTAAGTCCTCGAGTCGGAGCAAGTAAGGTGCCATTGACTTTATGGAATAAACGATGCCAATCGCGTGGGGCATAGAGAAATGCCGCGGCAAAACGAGTGGCTAGGTATAGGGTAGCATGATGTCCTCGAGAGGACAGGTAATCTACCAGTAATTGCAGCATCTACTTGGAATAGAATGCCTTTACCCAATCGACACATTGCTTGCAAATTTCTTCATATCGATCTGCACCATCGCTAGTTTGGCATCATTCGCGCATATCGCTATAGTCAAGTATCCGCAATCCCATAACCTGGCCGGTGGACCACCAGTCTACCCCTCCTCTTACAGTAGGCCGTTCTTGGCCCCCGCTGAAGCCTGAAAAATTCCCCAAAACATGCCATCTTATCCGACTGTATCTTGGCCTCACCATTTCGTCAATTGAAGCAGTATGTATGCCAGATATTCAAGGCCTCCAGGGCAGGCACGAGGCCTAAATCTGCTACTATGTCAAGTACTTTGCCGCGTGTACAGCTCCCCTAGGGATGGGAGCGCTCCACGTGGCTCCCTCACCTGTCCTTTATTCTATTGTTTCCTCTTTTGTTGCCGTCAAGCGTAGAGAGGACTATGGATTTCCTTTCCATCTTTACCAGTGAAAGACGCTGTTGACCTTACTCTAGCGAGGAGTGGAGTTATTTTCCCTCTTGTCCTAGGTTGAGTCCTGTCAACACAATAGCACGAGTGCATGATCATCAATGGAACTAGCAGCAAAGGCCTGAGGGGCATCTCCGCTTGTCCAAGCCAGATGCACGGCCCAATTGCTAGCACGTCAATAAACGACGATTGGCCCATCACCAGTAGCCTCCATTGGTCACCCGACTCTTTCTTTCTTTTTCTTTTCAGCCCATACAAGGCGCGCATGACCCATGACTGTTCTTAGTACAACTCCTTCGAATGCGAAAGTATAGCCAAGTGCAAAAAAAACAGGGTATTTTCCGCATTGATATGCTATATTGCAAGTGCTTTATTTATCCCGTCATTACTCAACACTCCGCCCTAACGACCAACCAAATGACTTGCGTTCCCACCCGCGCCCTAGGATCCCTATGGTGGCATAATTGCCACTCCCTATGGAGAAAGGAAAATATAAGAGATGTATAAATAAATAAATAAAAAGGAGGTCAGAATGAAAGATGGTAGTTTTGCGGACCAAAGAGGCTGTAAAAGGGTGCGGGGTATGGAGATGGCTGTGCTCAATCAAAGCAAATAGGAAATCAAGGACAAGTAGTAATAACGGAGAATTAATAACCAAAATGGGGGGAGGAATACATAAGCATAAGAGGGTACAAGATCAAACAAATACAATGAAAGGAAACTTAGAGTAAGGTAGGTAGTGGTGTATTCAAAGCAGAAAATAAAGAGAGAATGGTAAATGGTGCACACAAGAAGCTTCCATTAAAAACGGCTACGCAGATCTGCCCCCATAACCAATAGAAACTTTCACGACTCCTTTTCTAACTCTATAACTCCAATATATTCATTGAACTGGCAACCCGGCAAACTGTAAGAAGTGTTCCCGACTTAACGCTGCTCCTCCTCAGACCAGGTCCCTTCTTGAATGGGCATGCCATAGACTCCATTTCCCATTCCCTGTTGAGGAAGTTGTTGCCCTTGCGGTAGCACCGGTAGGCTAACGGCGCGAGCATGTTGCGCGCCGCGGACCACATTCAAGTTGTTCCCCATCCCATTGTTTAGGCTTCCATCAACTGCTGCTGCTGCGCCCTGCCCGGCAGGATCTAGTGGAGTGTGCTGACCATACACTGCGTTTGCGACCGCGGCGGCTTGCTGTGCGGCGGCTAGCTGTTGTTGAAGGGAAGAGTATGCAGCGGCGTCTTGTTGTTGCTGTTGCTGAGCGAGATAAACTTGAAGGGGGTTCGCGGTGATATGGTTTATAGCTGCTGTATTGGGTGGAGTGCTTCCACTCGGATTAGTATTAGGAAGCCCTGGGGATAAGGAGTTTGGGGAGTTTCCGGAACCTGATTGCTGAGAGAGATTTGGCTGTAATCCAGCACTTGGTGGCCCATTCACAGGGGATCCATTCGCCTGAGCATTTGCAGATGTCGGTGTAGCAGCTTGCCCGTTGACTTGACGAGGTGGATTTCCACACCTGTCCTTTCCGAAATTGATCTTGAACCGCTTATACTCCTCCCTGCCCCGAACAGCTTCAATAGCCTTGATAGCATTGGCAATATTGGTGAAGTTTACAAACGCGCAGCTTTTTTCCCGCAGAGTATTGACAAGCTCAATCTCACCATACTCAGAAAAGTCTTGCTTGAGACGCTCTTCGGTCCATGATTCATCCAAGTTTCCAATATACACATTGCGGGAAGCACCTCCAGATACAGCGAGGGCAATAGCCGGTGGTAAGGCACCAGAGTGCTTGCCCCATCCTATCTTCAACCTTCGATTGTGGATCATGAGCCCCTGAAGATTGCTCAAAGCGTAGAAGCTTGCAGCTGCGGTAGGGTCGATGAAGGTAACGAAGCAGATGTGTTTATCTGGAATGTACCGGATGTGATGTAATAATCCTCCACGAACAACATTACAAATTTCTTCTATAGTTGTTTCAGGGTGAATGTTTCCAAGGTAAACAGTACGATTACCAAGATTGTTGATTCCGCCTGCCTGTGTTGCGACCTGCGCAGCGGCATATGACTGCTGCGCTAATGCGTTCGAGATCATTTCTTTGTCTGCACCATTCAAGACATGAGAAAGGCCAGGAGAGATCCCAAGATATTGGGCCGCATTCTGCTGTTGTGTTTTGGATACATATGCACATCTATCTTTGCCATAGTAGACACGTCGGGGACTTTGCCATTTTGGCTCTTGGGGAAGCTGGGTAACAGCCTTGATTGCATTTCCAATGGAAAGGAAATGAACAAACGCAATGTTCTTCTCACGAACGATCTTGATGGTGTCGATAGGACCAAACTTTCCTAGATCTTCGCGAATTTCTTCTTCAGCGATGTCTTCTGGAAGATTACCCAAATAAACGTTTCTTGAAGCCACCGACTGCTGAACGGCGACAGCAACAGAAGTTGGGACTTGAGATGGCTTGCCCCAGCCAACCTTAATATCTTGTCCGCGAATCGAGAGCTTCTTCAGAATTGCATCTGAGTGGAAATGAGTTGCCGATGCACCATCGAGGAAAGAGATGAACGCGCAGTTCTTGTCTGGAAGAAGTCTGACAGACTCAATTTGACCAGATCTCACATGGCCAAGGATCTCTTCTGCCGAGGTTTCAGGGGGGATGTTCCCCAGGTACACAGTGCGAGACGTGCCTGGAACCATACCAGGAGTAGCTATCATTGGTGAGCCTGTGGGGGATGCTTGCGAATAGTAAGTAGCGTATTGGGTGGAGAAACCTGTTGGTGACATGAGCCCTGAATGCAGAGTTGGAGACAAGGCATTCTGCTGCTGGAACTGCTGCATTGAAAACCCGGGAGAGGCAAACCCCTGGGGAGTGCCAGGTTGAAATGGTGATCCCAAAAGAAGCTGAGAGGGCAATAAAGGAGTGAAATTCATGTCATAACCATTGTTAGGGGACGAGAGTCCATCCCCCATACCTTGGGGGGCCCCGGTGTTTATTGACGAGACGTTGACACGTCGTCTTGCCTCCGCAAAGCCTGGGTGTTCTCCATTGCTTCGCTCAGCAGTGACCTTCGCAAGGTTGTGGGGAAGACGTGCTTGGGCGTTGGCAGCAGAGTCTTGCATTGCGTAGTAATGTTGGAGGACACCGTTGTCCAGGTAGGGAACTCTCAAGATAGCCGTCTTAATAACAGAGTGGAGTGTCCGGTGAATGTACACTCGAACACTTATTCTAAGAGGTGGGTATATCAGCCACATGCCCAATTCCAGTGGATCGCACCCTGCACTACGCTCTCACATATGGGACGGACAATGCAATCATGGTCTACTCACAGCTGAGGTATCTTGGGTGAACAAGAAGAAACACAGACGCTTCGAATTAAAGGCTTGTTAAGTCGAACGAATTGTAATGGAGTCGTAAATTGCTCGAGTTGTACGAACTTTCTGAACTAAATGGAATAGGGGCCAAGCAAAAGGGCTGAAGGAGAAGATGCTCGACACAAACTGGGGGCACCAAGACCCTCGTGATAGAAGCTGCTGGCGAAACTTCAACGATCGATTGAGTACGTGAAAGGAAAAGTGAAGACACTCCTCATAGGCACACAATAAGAGTAACAAATTGGACAGAACTCCCTTTCGAGAGGCAGTGGAGAGAAGTAATTAAGGAAGAAAGAAGGCCAAGAGCGTACGAAAGGATAAAAGCTAAGTCAGAACAAGAAGGGGGAGAGGAATGGAGGAGGAGGAGCAGGAGGAGAAGGGAGGACGTGCGAGAGGCAAGATCGCTCGGAACAACCAGCTGGCCCTGGACTGTGGTGGTGGTGGTGGTGGTGGTGGGAGGGGGGGGGAAGCAGTTGGGTCAGCAGCGCACGCCCACATTCGCGCCCGCCTCTCTACGAACTACTGGGATGCAGGCAAAGTGCGTACGAACGGGGGGCGGGGGGGGGGGGGGGGTTGGAGGCGCGGGAGAGGGGCCAACAAGGAATAACCTTCAATTGGGACTCTTTTGACGTGGTGGCAGAACGAGCGGAGCGCGTGAAAGATTGGGGAGACAAGTTACAATGGTAATAACAATAGTGATAATGCAAGTACGTGCGACAAAGTGAAGAGCAGGCGTGCAACGAAAGAGGTTAAGGGTAAGACGGTCAAAGAAAGAAAAAAAGTTGGAAGGGGTCAGGGAAAAGGGGACGAGTACGGTGGTGGCACTTGGGAGCAGGGAGCAGCGAGCAGCGAGCAGGGAGCTAGGTCGCCCGCGGCACACAAGGCAGGGCAGAGAAAGGGGAGCAGCCCCCCTCCACTTACGCCTGGGCCCTTTCTCCCAGAGTGGCCTCGTTATGCATACCGGCATGGAGCGATGCGGGCGGCAGGCAGGCAGGGGCCTCAGTCTCGAACCCGGGCGGTGACTTACCTGTTCACGATCCAATCAGGCGCCGTTCCCCAGCAGCCGCGTGCACTGGCTTGGTAGGAGCCTCGTCCTGCTTGGTACTCGAGTACATATGGAGGGGACCCGTAAAATGCGTTCGAACGTGGCTCAATCCTCGAGCCACAAAACCCCTGTTGGAAAGCTTTACCAGCCTCAGAGATGATCGTCACTTTTAAATTTTGGGCTTCGCCGCCCCAAGAAATTTATGTATCTGCTTTATTGCTCTGGCAGTATGATAATATGAAGCAAGGCTGGTCTTTTGATTTAGCAAAATAACTAAACAAACGTTCGAGACTGTTACATACAAACGAGCACAGCCCTTTGCAAGTTCTATCCATCTATTCGACCCCAATTAACTCTAGTGTCTCATGACAACCTCCCCTCGCCCGTAGCAAATAAAATCCCCGAATGCGTAGGCCAACCATAGTCTGGTTACGAGACTAGGGGCTGGATTGATTACCAAATGGTCCTTGGCTGCGATGTGCGTATGGACCTACTAAACACCATCACCGTACAATACAACTCAAGGCTCTATAAGCACGTCCAATTCAGGGCCGCCTTCTCCCTTCAAACCTTAGTGACTGTTACAATGGCCCGTTTTATTTACCGGGTTCAGCCAGCGCAATATCTCGGTCTATACTAAACAGCTCGATGACAAGCGGAAATTCTCGATACCACACTTGTGTCGTGTGCATGACAACCAACGAACCCGTGGAATCAAAATAGTATGTTACCGTGTTTATTTGTCAGTCATCCCCGTCCGGTGACTCGATTAGCGTGGATTCAAGAGCTGGGCCCTTCCGATGAGAATTTATGATATCTTGGAACCGTCCGCACAAGTACCCCCAGACTACTGCACAAGGTGCCACATCTCTTCCACTGCTCGAACCGCCAGTTACGTTCAGACCGGGTTGTATTGAATAAGATAACCTGGGGAATTATAAGACTTGTGAAAGTCACAGCCAAAACGGTGAGCTCCCTAACCTTCATTCTCACGTTATCATATTAGGAAGGGTATGCTAACTTTGCTGGTATGTAGTATAAACCGTCCTTTCACTAGCTGAGCACGGAAAAATTGCGGCGCTTTCAAAATTAAGACGGCAAGCTGACGTACAAAGCCCTTCAAGTTCCAGGGCCCGATTGGGACTTGGAAACCCAGAGCCTTCTCTGGCACGGACAAAAGATCAGAAGGGGCACCCATCGCTTATGTAGAGCACATGCCAAGCCCGCACAGTAAGCGCCAAGGTGAAGAATTGCTCCATCTTCTATACAACGTTCGGCAAGCTCTCGATAGGGAAGGGATACTCCCAGGGAGCCATAGGGATAGCCGCGCCACGCGCTAGAAAATCCTACGGAAGGAATTTTCACCTATCTTCATCAGCTTCTATCCAATTTGCATTTCTGAAAGCAGGATTCAATTCTACGAGTCGAATCACATGGGCAATCACAAATCAGGGAATATCTGAGCCCGTTGAGTTGCGATCTATGAAATTGGAAGGGATCCAAGCAAACATGAAAGCTGCATAGCCTGCATCTACGCCAGTAGTCTCATGCCAAGCCCAGTACTTGCAATATCGAATACCATCACTTATGAATACTAATAAACAACGGAAAATCCATATTCCTGACGAAGCAAAAATCAACTACACTTTCTGCCAGGCTCAGGGTTGCGCCACACTCTAAAAGACTTCAATTCCTGATCCATCCCTTGGCAGCAAGAACTCCCTAATAGGTAAGGGTAAACGGCAGATGGCAAGCAGTAAAGCCACTCATCATTGCGAATAATCCTTGAAAAAGGAATGACTAAGAATGCCACAGAGCAGATGATTGAGTCGCTTGCCTTCCAGGCGGCTTGCCGTCCTTTTGTCAGGCCAATCCTTCGACAAAAAATTGGTCCCGATTCATTCGTCATATGGTCATGCAAAAGCCGTATTCTGTCCATCCAAATCACGAAACGATTAGGAATCGCTTCATTGGCACAGCAACCGATCCTCAGAGTTTTATACTCGCAAGCGCTAGGAAGAAGCGGAGAGACCGGGAGAGTATGTTGACATCCGTGACAATGAACCTGGGGCATAATAATATGACACCTCGCTAGAGAGCCGTATCTTCCGCCTCGAGGACCAGTTCACCAAAGTTACTACGGTACGACATGGACTTGACTAATGCGAACTTTTATTCGATGGTGGGGATCTTTTTATTTTTCGACCATTACTTATGTTCTGCACATGAAGACGCCACGGGTATCTAGGGGAAATTTGGAGGGATGGCCAGGTCCTTCAATCCGGAATTACTACACTACTACGGGTGGTGAGTATCCTTTTTTTTTAAAAAAAAAAAAAAAAATTTGTGGTGGTTGTGGTGGTTGTAGTGGTGGCGGTGGTGGTCAAATAACTCCACATACAGATAACCAGAAAGCTCCCATTGAAGAGTGCGCATTCCAACATGACCATAACAGATGTACTAAAGGCAATAGGCCTTGCGATGCAAAGATTTCTCCCCAGCAATGAATCTAGTCGATGGAGTGTTAGTACAAGCAGGGGCTAATACAAGCAGGGTATAGCCTTGACGAAGAGGGTTCGGAAGCCATCTTAACGACCAAGGAAGAGGTTTATAAGGAGGTAGTGCAATATCTCAGAACCGAAGGATATCCTATCCCATCGCGTCGAGATTATAAGGAGGGCAACATAAACCACTTCTCTTAATTATTCTTCCTATACTTGACTTCATATGCAGGAGACGATATCATAAAGTAGGGCTAGCCAGGGAGAAACAGATTGTCTCTGAGGACTTTGAGACGGAGGATATAAGACTTTGTTGTGATAGACCAGAATCTTACTGAGAAGAAAGATACGTCCTCATGTAGAAGCAAAAAGGTTGTCCATAGGAACGACAATGGGACAGTGTTTGGTGTCAATGAAAGGCATGGTGACAATAATGGTCAAGGTGTTGTGTATGGTTTGTTACGACGGGGGAACAGATGGCTGATGCTCAGCTACGACGGCGAATCGTTCCAGGTGGCAGAGAAGATGGATGTAATATTTGGGACGATGGGTAAAACAGAGCGAAATGGATGAAAGAGCACTCAATGGTGGTGGATTGCATCAGCATGGCATTGAGGCATCCACTCATAGCAAAACAGCTATCAGGCATGAAGCGACAAAATTGCCCAGGCTCTCCGCCCAGTAATTAGTCAAGACTATTCCCAGACCCGGTTTCTCCTCTGTTCCGGTACCTCACGTCGGATCCATTACGGGCAGTTCCCGTACAACGGTCTCCGTAGCTATGAGACAATCCCTCGACGCTTCGCCTCGCAACCTGATCCATAGGTATATTTGAGCGAAGACCGCTAGTACAAAGCTCTACAAGCGTGGCGAATTTACTGAGATCTATGATATCACCGCAGAGGAAAGCTTCTATCCAGATCAATACGATATCTTGGATATTTCTCACGAAGTGCCGAAGCCGAGAATAGACGAGGAAGATCTCGCCACCTTCTGGAGGCAACTGATGGCACCAAGAAACCGGTATCAGTGTGCGATTGCAACACCTACGGCCCTAACAAAAGAGTAATATCATACCGGGCTGCCCCCCTCCCCCCATTTCATGGTCCGGCCAGCAGATGCGAGAGCGATTTGACGACTTTATTGAGTCAGTGAGCATCGCCACATTTTAAGAAATCAGTGCTATTGGGACAAACAGTTGGGAAATGGTCGAAGCATTGTTGTTTGATCAAAGTTTTAATGATGGATGTATGAAAGTCTTGCAACCTAACAAGATATATTGGATACAAGGAGGTTTTCCTCTAGAGCTCGCAGGCGAATGAATTGCTATCGAAAACTTTTACGATCGGACCCTAGCCTCGTCTCCAGTATTCTCCCATGTCGGTTCCAACTCTCCCAACCCCCAACCAGGAGACTAGCGGTCCGCGGCCCATTTCGAAAGGCTTAGCACCGGCGCTACGCCAAGATGAATTGTTGAGCCACACTCTAAGCCACGCGTGGACTCAGGGTTCTAAAAGTCCCTGAGCAAATGCTAACAATCTCAGTCCCTCGCCTCGTGTGCCCCCTTGATAACATAATAATTGTAAATAATTGAGAATAATTAAAATAAACTAATTTACATTGATCAGCCGACTGAACACTCGTACTCCATCCTTTTCACAGCCTTCGGAACGCCCATGATCCCACCAACCATATACGAACCAGGCGGAAAATCAAACTCGAGGATAGGCTCGCCGAACCCTCTCATGTCAGTGAACACAGCCTTTTGGAAATGATATCCTCAGAAGTTGATCGACAGGTCGCCGCGGGTCATCTATGATAGTAGCTGCTGATCCAGATGCCTGCCATCTTCACCCTGGCTGAAGCAGACGACATTGTAATTGTGCTAAAAACAATCACTGCTGTGGTTTCATTAATACACATGTAGCTAGCTACGCACATCCAGGTTATTCGAAACCTCATGGTTGTCAAAAAGCTGGTGTATGTCCGATCTAAACAACTAACCGTTCTGTACTGAGCTGATGGGTCCTCCGTGAGCTGACGGTACAGTGAGCTAGGAACTGTAGCCATGTTGATGCCAGCGATTTTCATAGCCTTAACGGGAAAACTACGCGCAGCCTCAAGACCGGCCCATCCAGCTCGATAAGCGTCAGCTGCTCTGCGTCCAGTGATGAATTGGTAGCAACTCACGCCAGCATAAGAAGAGGAGAAGCTTACATTTGGTGATGACGGTATTTGCCACGCTGAAGTGGCTGCTCTTCCCCTCGGGACACTCCTCAAAACATCTGACATTCCCATGCCCTAGGACATAGTTGCTACCGGTAAGCAAGAAGATTTCACCATCGAGTATAGGTTTGCATTTCTCTAGTTAGTACAGCGGCGGGATCGTTGGGCACCGTAGATGTGCGTATCGCGTCCTATTAAGCGATTCATCGTAACGAGTATGTCCGTTTAGAACGAATCCCCTACGTGCGTATAATACTGAGGGATACCGTTACGTTTCATGTTCCAGCATGGGCTCGCAGTGCCACACGCGGTATCGAGCGCCGGTGTCGAGGATAGAGCTGCACAGCGGATAGAGAGGCCTGATTACTTCAAGTGATTTACCTCAGATCTGGCATTGGTAAGGGCGCTCTTCAGTAACTCGCGCGCTGGGGGCGTCCGCGGAGCTATGCTGCGTCCGGGCAGCCGCGGCTCTTCTCTGCCTCCGCCTCTGCCTCTGCCTCTGCCTGCCTCTGTCTCTGGCTTTGCTTCCTCTGCCTCTGCCTCTGCCTCTGCCTCTGCCTCTGCCTCTGCCTCTGCCTCTGCCTCTGCCTCTGCCTCTGCCTCCTCCCCCTCCTCCCCCGCCGCCGCCGCCTGCTTTGCGCTCTGTCCTGCGTTCCGCCCTGCGTCGCGTCCCGCCTGCGCGCCCCGCCCGCCGCTCAAAGCCATGTCCCCGCCGGCGCATCGCCCCCAGCGTCCGCGTCCTCGTCCACGCCCACGCCCACGCCCACGCCCGCCCCCAGACTGCTCAGAGCGCTAGGCCCCACTCGGGCCCTGCATATACTCTGCGCCAGCGGAAATTCGAGCACTGCGCGCTTCACCCCTGCCCCAAGGCTGCCGCGATCGGACCTGCCCACAGGCAGCTGCATCAGACCGGGCCGCCTGTCCGAGGACATCTCCCCCACAAGCATTGCCGAAGAGCCGTTCTCCTCGATCCTGCATTCTGTGACGCAGAAGCACGGGACAGAAAAAGAAAGGAAAGGAAGGGGGGCCAGGTCCCTCTTATCTCACACGGAACTCGCTCGCCCAATCGCAGGCGCTACTCGAGTCCCCCGGCCGCCGGCTCAACGCGCCCCAATTTGCATTTGCGCGCTTGTGACCTACGCCCGACACTCGCAACCCAGCCTCCCTTCACGCAGCTGCCCCCCCCCCCCCCCCCCCCTCCCCACGGTCCCAAACCTCAGTTGCCGAAGCAGCAGTGCCCGCGGGGCCCCGAGAATTTCTGTGCGTCCGATCTGTGAGCCCCGAGAGCGTCAACGTTCAGATCACGTAGCGTTGCCGCGCGTAGCTCAGCACCCGCCCGCTCCGTCCTGCTTTCTCGGAGAAGGAAGAAACAAGGGAAAAAAAAAAAAAAGCTTGAACAAATATAAATCTGCACCTGACCAAGTACCGAAGAACCCCCCTCCCCGCAGCCCCAGCCCTCGCACCCCTGACTACACGGTTATCGCTTTCGCTTGCTGCTATTCTGCTCGGGGAAAGGCGGTGACATTTGCTTCCATAACTCCTGGCGCAGACGCTGAAGAGGAACTACCCACACCCTACACGTCAATACGTACATCCCTCCTCCCCCCTCCAGAAAAAAAAAAAGGAAAAAAAAAAAAAAAAAAAAAAAAAAAAAAAAAAAAGTCGAATAGAAAAGCCTCTGTGGTAGTTTCCAACTCTGCCAATGCCGGACAGTCTCATTTTTAACTCACATTCCGCCCACTCGGCCTCATCTCCGACTCCGGTCTCGTCGAGCTTTCTCTCTCCCGGCGCCGCACCATTGCAATCGCAGCCGACATCGCCCTCGAACACAGATCAGAAGCCGTCAATAATAGCTAAAGGGAAGGTAAAGGCGAAGGATCCGCCTCCTCCAATACAAGTCCCGCCACATTCGCCGCCTGTGAAGCGTTCTGGATCACCGTCTGAATCGGCCCCGTCGTCACCGCAGGCCGACGTACCTACGTCTGCAGAGCTTCATCTCAATCAATACGTCACGCGCGACTTGCTGCATGCCGCGGCCCTCGCCTCCCAAGCGCAGCAGCACAATGACCTTATACGGTCAAAGCGCAAAGAAATCGAGTTCTACCAAGCCCTGAGGCGAGAGCGGGCGATCAATCCAGGCGCCGTTTTTGGTTACGGGTATCAAGGATATGGTAATGGATATACAAATGGGAAACCGCGAATCCTGTATCCGTGTGAGAGGAAGAAGCCTGGGTCGAGAAAGTCGCGCGAGCTAAGGGTCTCGAGGTCATCGCTGCTGGCTCAAGCGGAGGAAGGAGAGTGTTTGGTGCCCATACGGCTAGATATTGATTATGACAAGATCAGGCTGAGAGATACGTTCACGTGGAATTTGCACGATCGAACGGTACCGATAGAGTTGTTTGCGGAGCAGCTGGTCGAGGACTTTCATTTACCGTTACAGCAGGGGCTCATCAAGATGATTGCGGATCAGATACATGCGCAAGTAACGGACTTTCATCCACACGTCCATCTGCCGGACGAGCCGGTTGACCCAAAGCTGCCGTATTGGGCATATAAGAATGATGAGATGAGGGTTTTGATTAAACTCAATATCACCATAGGACAGCATACACTGGTTGATCAGTTTGAATGGGACATTAACAATCCAGCGAACTCTCCAGAGGGGTTCGCGAACCAGATGGCAAAGGATATGTGTCTTTCTGGAGAGTTTACAACAGCCATAGCGCATTCAATACGAGAGCAGTGTCAGCTTTATACGAAATATCTATACCAAACTGGACACACGTTCGACGGACGGCCTGTGGAGGATCCAGAACTCAAAACTGCGATGCTACCGTCTCCATTACCTATAATTGTCCGGTCACCTGCACTAGCTAAAGAATATGAACCGGTGTTGTACGAGCTTTCCGAAGGCGAATTGGAGAGACTCGAGAAAGATTTAATTCGAGAATCGCGAAGGAAGCGTCGGGTGAGCAGGAGAGGCGGCCCGAGTCTGCCCGACCTCAAGGAGGTGCCCAAAACGAACCGATCCCAGATCGTGTCGAGCGTGCTACCGGGCGCGGTGCTGAGGGTCCAGGACATGAGGATAATGCTCGACAAACCCAAGGAACTCGACTCAGAAGACGAATCTGGGTCGGATACACCCCCTGCTACCCCACCTCCACCTCCACCAGTCGCAACTGCAGGGCCATCAGGACGAAGAGGCGGAAGGTTGCGTCCTGTACCTCTCGGCCGCTCTGCAACGCCCGAGGTATCGCAGTTGCTACATCATGTGCATGCGCTTACGCCGTCGGTGCCACTGCTGCCGCGAAGGCCAGGCGTACCATTTAATGTTGAGAGTGCATTATTGAAATTGAAGATTAGCAGGGAGAAATTGGCGAGGTGGGTTGCGGAGCAGGCAAAGAGGGATGAGAAAAAGAAGCTGGAGTTGCAGACGCTGTGGGAGAAACAGCAGAGGGAAAGGGAGAAACAGGCCCAACAGCAGCAGCAGCATAGGATTGCAATCGCTGGTAGGAGTGCGACGCCGGCGGAGGCAACCCCAAGGGCGAGTGGGACAGCGAATGCGTCGACACCGGCGGCTTCTGCGGCAAGGGCGGGGACACCAGCGGCAGCTGCAACACCATCGTCACAGGGGACGGCTGCGGCGGTGGGAGCAGCGGGGCCAGCAGCCCAGCAGAATGGAAGTACTAGGCCTGATCCTGGAAATCCACCTGTTCGTTTTCCCCTCCCTTACCAACCATCTAACTCCTCCTTCCACTTCAAGCCCACTTATATGTATGTGTATACACAGCTTAACAAGGATGTACTAACGCGCGTCTCAACACAGCCGACCCCCGACTGGCTCCTTGCCGGCCTGCAGGACCTGCAAAAGTCGCACCCGAATGACAACTTTGAAGGGATCATGAAGTACACTGCTCTCGACGGAATCACGGACCAGCCCATCACTGCGAATAACCCGCCGACGGACCCGAATAACATCAAGCACAAGTGGTTCCCGAGGATCAGATGCCATGATTGTCCGGGGAAGTTGTACACGCCAGGGCCGGAGAGGACTGTGGATAATTTCAAGCTGCATTTGATTAATAGGGGCCATCGGGCGAAGGTTGAGGAGAGGGTGAGGGCGCAGGGTGGCAGGAAGTAGGTGTGGGGAAGGGAGGAAGGTGAGGTGGTGGAGTTTTGTGTTTATCCATTGTTGTTTATTTATTGCAGCGTCCTCATATGTAATATGGTTGGTTTGGGAGTGGGAATAGTTAGTTTCGGGGTATGCGGGAAGGGGATTGTTACCAACGATCGTATTATTGCTGTAGAAAAACATTTTGAACACGCTCTGTATGAAAGAAAACTTTTATGTTTTATTCTTTTTTTTTTTTTTTTTTTTTTGTTTTTGTTTTTCTAGCTATTTTTTAATTTGGAAAATCTTTTTTTGGACTCCCAACTTACTCAATGCCGTCGCACACTGACCCTTCTCCCCCACTTCCTTGTTTGCTTTTTGTGTTTGCAAGTTTTGCATGTTATGTCGGTATCATTTTGAAATATAAATTCTTACCCTGTTTTTTTTATTTTTATTTATTCTGTGTATGTGGGCTGGGTAGTTTCCCATAATTTTTGCTACTGTACTTAGGTTTATGTATATCTCAAATCTCGACTCCAAATTGGACGAAAGATGGATTCGTTCCCTTTTTTTTCTTTTTTTCTTTTTTTTTTTTGTTACATGTATATACAATAATAAGAACGAAAAATATAAACAAAGGATTTTTTTTAAAAAAAAATAAAATAAAATAAAAAGGAACTGTTTTGGATTAGGATTTTATATACAGGAATTGGGGTGTGGATGGGTGCTGGTTAGTGGCTTGTTTCAGGGTAAGTTCGTAGTGCAGATAGGAAATTGGAAAGGCAAAAGTAAAAATGCTGACGGTTCTGATAGTAGTCTAACTGACGGCCGCTTTCAGCGGTTGAACTTATCTTTTTGGTGTATTATTTTGGGAGGGTTCCCACCCTCTAAGTATATGCTGAATTCTTAGTGCTAGCTTCAGTTACAAACGGCCTTGTCTATGCTGTGTGACGTTTCATCTCTTGTTCATGTAACTGCCCTTCATGCCGGCGTAAATACTCCTCTTTCAATCTCTCCATCTCCAACACTCCTGGATAATAGCCTGCATTGTAGCGCGCTTCTGGTGAAAGTGTGTGAAAGACAGCGTTTAACCTTGCTTCTTCTTCGTCCTCAGCTTCTGATCGGTTTTCAATATCATCCGAGTCAGACATTACGTCATCTGAAGACTTTTGTTCCTCCCTTGCATCATGAGACTGCATCCCTGGTAATCCTCGGTACCGCCCCGCTGGCACATCGTACGTCACATCCTTGTACGAATGGGTTTCTGCATCAAAGATTTTGATACGCCGCCCTTCTGTTGTAGTAAACGCTATACTCATGGGGATAATAGCCCATGCGAGCCGGGCGAAGATGAATTCTGCAGGCACTTGCAGAACTCCCAACTCCCGATTATGATATAGACTGCCGAGATCGTGTGTCTTAGTGACAAAGTGATTGACAATTTTACCTGCTTTCGGAACAAATACGAAGGATCTCCTATCATTGAACACCTGGTGTACATCTGACCTTAACAGAAGACAGTTTCGTTGGTCATTCAGTTGATGGTGTGGGGACAGGGACTGATTGTCGTTATAAACCCTCATGGTATTCCGTCGGAACTGATGTGGAGCGGTAAGCAGCCAATTACGTGGAGAGAAGAGGATTTATGACACTGGGAAGTTCCTAGGGGGCACAGTTATGGAGCAAGAATTTTAAACACGAGCAAAAGGAACAAGAGCTAGAGAGCTTACCCACTCCCGTTCAGCCTTCGGTACGATGTGAGCAGCTTCCAATCCATCTCCTGACCCTGTGACTCTGCATGTAGCGTCCCGGGCCCGAACGGCGGGGCTATACTGAGACGGTGGAAAATCTAGGGTGTTGTACTCATCAGGAAATATACTGGCCCAGGAACGTGGTAGTCCAGAATGGGGGAATTGGTAATCCCTAAAGCTTCTAACAATCGAATACGGGCCTTCTATTTGCAGCGACCAATTGTCAGGAATGTAATAGTATGACGGATTCACCAAGACCTCATTATCATCACTATCATCACCTGTGGGGGCGTTCGATGAATTGGATGGGACAAGTCTTCCTGGGCGGTTGCCACACAGGATGAATGCTATCGTAGTCAACGTTCCCCTATGAAGTCCCCATTTTCCTGTACTGTCTTGGTCGAAGCAGGGAAATTGTGCAATGATATTCTGGAGATTGTCGTCCGGGTAGCCAGGGTGCTTCAGTGCGATCTTTGCATTGGCAGGAGGCTGCTTCGCAGTGCAAGCTGCGGGCGGGCTAAAAGGAGCGATGTCCATTTCGTGGGTTCCTGATTTCGTCGGGATGTCGCCACACGGCCTCTCCAACACACATTTGTGTGAATCTTATGCTGGTAGCGAGTAGCTGATTGCAGGTGGCGATATCATCACAAGAGGCAGTTGGGAATGAACTGCGGTACAGTGTAAGGTTGCAGCAGCAGTATGCAACGATATGCAGCCCTGGGGCTCACTAAAACGGTAGTCTGCAACCAGAAAGCATAATGCAAGACCAGTGCGACCGGTAGCATAGAGAGACAAATAGCCTTGTATCGTGACATGTGGGTAGCATGAGACTACTAGTAGCATAATGCACATTAGTCAACATGCCACGCCCTGCACGTCATTATGCTTGGCATGTAACCTTTCATCATCACAAATCCCTTCTCCCTCACAACCGGCCTCGAACAACTATGCAACTATCACCGCCTTCATCGTTTGTTGCCAATGCAGCACATCAACTACTTGATTCCTGACTTCTCCTTATATGAAGATGTGTCGACCTGAGTCAAACTTCCACTCGATGGCACTCCTGTTCAAGATTTCCTCGATGTGCAACCCTGCCGATCTCAGAGCTTATTATGTTGAAATTCCGTTGGACATTTTTTGACCAAAATTGGACAGAGATGAGGTTGCCATTTCTGAAGCGACCCGTACCTTCTAACAATAGCACTCATAAAAAGCTTTAAATGGCCTCTGTATGAAAGATAACCCCATGCGGAAATCTAGGGACTTGGGAGCAATTTTTACAACTTTCACAAGAATAAAGTACAAGTTCTGATCAAGATGCCGGTGCTGCAAGGTAGTTTCCCCTATCCATATACCTTGCTCCGTTAAGTAATTCTCGTACAAGCTATTCTAACTCCCTAGCATAGAATCGCCTAACAATAGACCACGATGGCAGCGGATCGACAGTCCCCTCGGGTGGTATTCTGCCATTGCAGAATTCTGTGCCCTCGCCACCGAAGCCTTTCCCAACATACCAAATTGTCCAACTGCATACCAAGTTGATCAACTCTTGCTGACGCCCATGAGATCCCATATGAAATCTTGGCTGCTCATCAATGTCACCCATCAACATTCAAAAGCATCCGTTTAATTCAAAGAAATATCATCCCGCGTTATTGCCGCCCTGGAGGGCAAGCCCATTTTCCGAGGTAATTTCTTAAAAGGTCCCTATCACCAACTGTGGGATACCTTAATCTGGGATACTCTCTGCTTCTTTGGCAGCCAGTTTCTGAGCCTGAGCTTGAGTGTAATAGAAATACTATTGGATATCACTCAGGGAACACCGCCACTAAACGAGGCGTGATTTTTTATGTTGGGTACGTGGGGCGCCAGCTTTGCGATGGGAGGAGAAAGACTGCTCTTTATGCGGTACAGATGAAGAATTAACAAGCAAGTTCGGAGAATGGAATGCATTCTTTTATGGCCAATTGCCCTTTGTGTCTGCCTAGCCACTGGTGGCTGCAAAATTAAGTGGGTATTGGGTACAATGCTGTTAACATATTTCAGTTGCTCGCATCACCGAGGATTTTGTCTCATGCCCAATAGTCAGTCTCAACGCCTAACTAATTGCGTATCCGACGCTACACAACCATCCCAATGCCTCAATCCTCGGACTTTTGTACATATCCTCCGATTCTTCAAGTCAATTGAGTCGTTATTCCCAATCAAGACGCTCTGATTGTTCGACCAGATGGATCGCCCGAATGGTGTCAAGGTTTGTCAGAGTCTGGTTTATCGACATTATATTCCAGGATACTCCTGTTCTAACCTTCTTCATTAGGCCATCCTTCGTACGTTGTCAAAAAAATTCCTTTCATTCGGTTCACCGAGGTAGGTCTCTACTCGCTATTTTAGATGTTGAGGATAGGGGCTTTATGAACTTTATAAGCTAGTTTTGGCGATCGCTCAGCGGAACTAATCAACCTTTACTCAGAACCGAAGTATATGGTAACGACAACTATTTTACAGCTCAGTCCTGTTGGCTTGTTCCCCTCACTCGAAAAACCTCTCTGAGCTTAACCACATTATTCGTGACATGGCAAGGTTTGCAGTGGTTACATGTCCATGGCTATGTCTACCGTGATGTTCGCCGGATAGGCATTATTAAGAAGAGCAATAGGCGTGCTCAGTTAATTGATCTAGAACATGCGGGTCTTGGAGGATGGCCAAATGTGAGGTTAGCCTTAACCAATTGGCCAACTTTGACCGGAGACAACACCGAAAGGAGACAGATCTATATTTGGTTGGGGAATTGATGATGGACTATGCTTACCTTTTTGACCAAGATGTTGATAGAATTCCTGTGCAAAAATACATCAGCAGGTTGCAGAGATGTATTTCGGTTAAAATGGCGTTAGAGGCCCTTGGATGGAATATGCGAGTACAGTCGAACCTGTTATATTGGATAAGGCTGGGGCCGGTGTGATTTATCCAAAAAGCCCAAATATCCAATAATCCCTACCGGCCCAATTGGCTTGGGCCGGCGAAGGTGATCCAATAAGACAGGTTATCCAATAAGATAGGATCCAATATGAGAGGTTCTACTGTATCAATCAGCAAGCCTTGGCTTCAGTCAACGAAACGGAGGTGAAGAGTCGCGAATTCTATGTATGATCTTTGAGTGCCACCAGAGGTGGTTGCCGGGGTGGAAATGAAACAGGTGATAGAAGCGGATATTGTCGATATGAAAAACGAGATGATGGGTGTAAAGCAAGATATGAATACCGCCAGCGTGGAACTCGGTTTATTAGAGATAAGCAGAAACTCAATGACATTAGGGGAGGAATGGCTCCAACAAGATTGAAACAGGCTTCTTGAAGGGTGAAGTCGCCACCATGAAGCAAGAAATGGCTGCAATGAAAATAATCATGGAACAATCAAAGTCGCTCATTTAGACAGTCAACAAAGGCAAGTGCAAGAGGAGACCAAAAATGGGGAATGAGTTGGACGTGAGTCTGAAAGGCCTCCAGGACCAACCGAACGAGACAAAAGCGCAGGGAGAGGAGCTGCGAAAAACCCAGGAAGAGGGCAAGAAAGTGTCGCCTCTGCAGTGGGGCAGGGCCCCCTTCCTGCCCGTTGTGGTAGGCTTTCTGCATCAAAAGGAGTGGTTGTTCTGGAGGGAGAGGTGGTTTGCAGCTAAAAAGAGGAGAGAATAATGCTACGACAAACGTCCTGGTGAGTTATGCTGATTTCCGAGTTGCCCCACATAGAATATTTGCTCGCAAGCCAACAAGATGGGGTTAGACAACTTGTTTTTTGACTTCTCTGTTTCTTTTTATCTTTCTTGTAACAATTTTTCTCCTGTTACTATGACCGTCTGCTGCAAGAAATACATGTACGTAAAACCTCTAGCGAACTTTGCAGCAGCAACACACTAGAGAGCCTCAATAAGCATAGAATCTCGGTTTCATTTCTCGCTTTTGTATCTCTTGAAAAGGAACTGCTCTTTCGTCACGAATTCCCACCACGTGACATATCTCGACACGTCGGAAATACAGATTTATTAATAAAGGAAATAAAATCTTAGCACACGCTGTATTTTTTCCTATACGTAACCCAGAATAAGGTTTTGGTTTTAATTTATTGGACTTACAGTCATAAATAGTTATATTTAAATTAAAATCCCCTACGTAACTTAACAAGTAGTCCTTAATAGCAACTAAAACATAACGATTTACATGTGTCTGAGCAAGTGAAAAAGATATAGCATTTAGATGAACAAAAAAACAACCTTCTCCTTCAATAAATCCTAATAATCAATATTTAATAATAGTAAACAGGAACGACAACCCTTGTTTCAGCACAGAGGCCCATTCACTGGTCCAGCACTCCAATATCTTCCGCTTTCCAGAGAAATTGAGATTCCGTTTCGTCTGCCCCTACCATTCTCTCTCATGACTGCATAAAAGCAATGGCTGAATTCGAGCGGTTGCGTGAGATATTTACCTGTACCCTATAATGACGCGCCATGATGGATCATTCTTTTTCTTTTGTGCCCGATACGCCAGAATCTTCGTGATTGAAGGCAGTGGAGATCGATAATTGGAGTATTAATATTTGGGAGAGGGTATATGTGGCATAAGTAGTTCCGGAGAATCATTCGTTAAATTCGTCTTGAGTTAAATGGGTATCAAAAGCCTGACGACAAAAAAGCATGCCGAGTCGTCAGTAAACCGCCTCTATGTAGGAGCTCTGGTTTACTACTGAATCTTGGGATACATGAAAACGTTCAACTTACCCTGACGTCTATGCACGAATTAGTTCACCCCTCGAGTTACACTCCAGTGGGACAGGTGAAAAATCTAAGGTCAAACATATTACAGTTCAAGAAACTCAGCACATTTTCCTTCTCCCTTCAGGTAGTTTATTTGTACGTAGCTACTTTACAACTCTCTACTCGCCATATACCGCTCCCAGTGTCTACATAGGCGTAATTCCTTGGGGAAAAAGAGAAAATTTAAAAAAAAATTAAGAAAAAAAAAAAACCCCCCGTACATCCATGCAGGTGACCCCTTGAACTTGACGCGGATTTATGATACTGTAAGGAAGCTTACTACAACCAGACCCAGAATACAAAATGACCAGCTTGCCTAATTTAGACTTAGAGTACTGCTAAGTGTACTAGGGCGTACAAGTAGTTGCGTGTCCTAATTAGGAAATAGCCAAGACTCCAGCAATATGTACCGGAGAAACATACAAGTAGTTCTCGCAAACTCGGAGCTTTGCCCCCACCTTCTACACTAATAAAATGATATATGGAAAGATTTTATTCCCTTCATTGATTTTATAAGAAATATTAAAAAAACCCATCCGTAAGCAAAGCCGGCAGTAAACCCCCCAAAAAAACATGCTCACAATGGACGACAATAACACACAGCCACTACTATGTCCCTTCTACACAATGCCCCTTAAAACTCGAATCAACCTTCACATTCTTCCGATATGACCACACATTGCCTGAGCACTACAGACACGTTCCTTGAGACAGTCCCAATGGATTACTGGTGCAATGTCGACGAGTCTGTTTTCTCTATCTAGGTATTGGGCCTGGTCCAATCTCCCATGTCGAGTTCGTGAATGTGTAAAAATAGAGCTTTGGTCCTAGAGCACTTATGCCATATAAAGTGGGCATCTGAACATCATCAGAGGTTGGAAAACTGGTCCGCATCTAACTCATCGGCTGCTGCATGTAATGACGGTCTGTGAATGTGTCCCGTCAGATTTCGTTTCTAGAAAAAAGACCGGATGCCTCTCGTGCCTAACGGTAAACATGGCTGTAAAGCCCACCGATGTTCGATGCTCCAGCCTTCTATACTGGGTTAGTACCTCTTCGAAGAAGAAGAGGGTAGTTCAGCAAGGCGTTGAAAGGTCTGTACCACTCGGATTCATCGTTCCGGTGCAGCCAACTCGAATAGCCTAAGTATCTTCTCACGCCAGGGCCATTTTCAATGTATATTTAGAACAGAGCTAGCTGCCCCATATGTAGAATACAATGCTGATGCTTGTCACCAACGGCACACCAATGAACTCAGCATTGCCACGTTGAAGCCAGGTCATTTAGGTGTCACGTTGGTTTGCCATGGGGAGGCGCCATAGACATTTAGCAATTGGTCCCGATGCTCCAATATTTTCCACTGCCAACTCCAAAGTGAGGATGGATATCCAGATATCAGCGGCAGACAGGTACCAGCCCAATGTCCACGTGGAACTGCGGATACATGTCAGCTGCGGAGTTTTAAAGCGGCCCGACCCGCCCGTTTGCTTATCATAGCTATAAACAGGGTAAGTCTGGGCCGACTCGGCAGGCAGTGTGGGGAATGCTAGATTTGGAAGCATCTGAAGAGTTCTTCACGCATGTGCACACAATGGATTTGCAGTACTCAAACTCAACTATCTGTGCCGAGTTGATGTATGGTGTCGGATTGTCCGGTATGCGTGTGAAGGTAAGTAAAGATACCTAAGTACCTAGTTGTAGTCTCATGCCAAGTCTTGAGTAGTACCACATTGGGACTGCATAAACCTTGCCCTTATGCAATGTTCCAGCAAGTCATCTGACCTGTACTAGTACTTCTTTCTCGCCGGAAACTGCCTCCCCTTCGTGACGCCACTATTTTATTCATATATTCAAAAAGGTCACAACATACGACTGAAAAATAATACAATAGCCAGCCTCCATAACTGCTTACTCTTTATTCACTTCTTATTTCTTACCTACGATGTCCCAGTTCAGAAAACCATCTAACTTTCAGTTCAACTCAACCATCAGAGTTTCACTTTGAATAACATATGTTAGTTAATTGTAGCTTGCGTAATACAATACAGTAATAAGTTCATCTAAAGGCTTAATTAGGGATCTTCCTCCTTGATTGGTATATACTCAAATTCGACTGTTTTTTTATATGAAAATTTATAGGTGATCTATATTGCTTTTTCTATGAAGTTGATTTCCTCAAGATGCCCATGTATAGCCGCATTTCATAAACATATACACACCTCCCACCTGCATCCCGAATTCCTAACTTACCTTCTGTAACGCGACTCGCATCAAATTAAAATTTCAACGGCTCTATACTTCTCCCATAGGCCTCACTCTACCTCTTCTTCTTCCGCATTTCTATTTTCAGGACGCACTTGTCCAGTAGTGCAATTATACTCTTCGTATATGCACACTGTATGTACATTTCCTCATGTAGCTTGGCCGCTGGAGGCAAACCTTCAGCCTCCTTTGTGAATTTTGTCGTCAGTTGTTGTTTGGAAAACTTCTTCCATGTCCCGCCTGCCCCTACACGCCCCAGGATATATCCCTCTTCGTATCATACTTCTATACATATTTGTGCACTCCTATACAACCCAGAACCTTGTTCACACCAAGCTTATCCATCTCCACACACGCATGCATATTCCCTGCACCTAAGCTTGGTTCGAGTTTGTTATATGGATCAAATCATGAATCCCTTGTAACCTGGTACAAGCTGCTCGTTTGAACATCTTAACTTTGAGCCAACAGCTCCCGCTAGAGAAGTTGTTCCCCCGACGCACTGCTCCAATCGATATATTTAGTTACTTCGAAAAACATTTCATTTACCTCAGTGCGTTTGAATCTTGGAGTCGAAATCCCGCCGCGGGTACCGCGGCTACCGCCGCTAGCGAGAGCGAAGGTTGTAAGGATATAAATTGAAAGAATAACTGCATATATTGAATATATATTGCATATACTCAAACACAACGTTCGAAGTCTCCCCCACGCCATAGGTTCAAAGCTATATATATGTTCTTTAAATCGATCGATCGCTTCAAGCTTCAGCTGGGTCATGGGTATGTAAAAGGCAGCAATGCATGTTTGTGTGAGCTAGAAGGCAGCAAATGATAGACCGAACTTGTAAAACCAACCTAGAGTATGCAAGCAGGTATCCGTGAAAAGCATGGGTATATATATAAAGACGCGACGTGCATGAAGCATACGCACTGTGTTCGCCTCGTTCGATACTCGCTCACCCCCTCGATACACAAAGTCCCACATCAAGTAACGGTATCCCGGAACCGTTAATTGTTACTGATACCGATTTCCAACGCCGATATTCGATAATCGACATTTGCGAAAGTGGGGCGCACGGGGGTGCATTGTGCGTGACCGGTCGAGTAAGCTTTTTTTGAATAAGTTAGTTGATTAGACTTGACTACGTTTGAAGAAGGATCGATTGTAGAAGCTTGCGATACATAGCCAAATTCAGGGTGTTTTCAAAGTGTTCAGGGTAGTTCACGTGATGGCACTAGTACCAATAGATGCGTGATATAATTTATTGCCAATCCATGACCTGGTTGTAAACAAATACCCGGAAATCGAGATCGAATTTAAATGGTACTCACCTAATTGGATGGATCTCTCAGCTGTATTGGTACCTAAGTATTCGATGTTTGCTTCAATATATACATTCACACCCCACGGACCGTATCCAAGATGTGATAAGTTAACTGTTTATGGAAATCTAATGAATCAGCATTGAACCACTCCATATTGGACCCTGTTCAGCTGACCCCAGCAATAATAAATGTGGTATATTACAGACACGGAACTATCTGTACACCCACGTCGGACCAATGTGGCGAGATACCTATTTGGGACATTTTGTTTGAATTCTAGTTTGTTTCCCCTAGCCCATCAATATGTAAGTTTCACTCTGAGCAGCAGGGAATATGAATTCAAATTCGAGCTGGATATATATGCTGAAAATCAGATCTTCATAAACTTCTGAATATAGCCCTTCCTGCACATTGATAGTAACCTTGACAGTATTTATTGTCTATACATAGCACCTCTGCTGGTCTAGGTACCCAAGTCTGTTATTGACGGTGGCTTGAATAAAACGGTAGTAACTTCCCAACCGGGGCATAGTATATTGTGGCCTGTCAATGATCGCTTGTTTGGACTTTGGGCTACGAAGATTTGGCCCAATGTTATCGAAAAACAAGAAGATTCACATCGAATTGAACGATTCTGTAGATAGATTAGCCTATACTTGTTTATTGAAATATTACGAGATAGTAACTTACCTCAAAAACACTGTTATCTTTTCCTCCCGTCTTATCAGTATCTGGACGTTGCGCTGTGCATGAAGGAAATTATGTAAGGAAGCCTCACATGAGCCTTCCCATGCCGATCTTGCCCCAGAAACTCTGCAAATCAAACCTTGCGGCTCAAATGTTCGACCTTCAACCCGCCATGCGGCCCACATAGATATTCACAAGCTTTCGATCATTGCGAACAATAACCCTATAAGATTTAACCATCATCAGCGATATCGATCCAGCCACCGAACTATTTATCATGCATGCACGCATGTCATGTACATGTCCCATGCAGGCCGCAATCCCACGGAAATAATGAACCTTTTGTTTTTTGTGACAGCCTTGTAGCGAAAAGCTACAAGATGCAGATCGTTGACGAACCAGGGGGTGGAGGGGGCTTAGGTGCTTGGGGATCGACTTGCATATCTTGACAGGTTCATTCGATAAACGGCTGTGTCGATGGATTTCCAATTGAACAAACGGAAAGGCTTTGGTACGGGATACCAGAGTTTTCTCGATATCAAATCTGTGGCAGGGGGATGTACTATGAGTACGTACTGATTGGAGTACGAAGCACATAATTATTGGGGCACCCGAAACGCGCTGGAATCGAATTTGGAAGGAAACAGATAAGGCTAACCACCTAAAATCGCAATCTACTAACTGTGTCCAAAGCCTCAAAATACCTGACACCCGCGAGCAACGAGAGCCCCAGCCCCGGCATCTTCTGTTACTGCCCCTTAGCCCTTTAACATCTGCTGCCGTCCCCTACCTTCACAACCAATGATCCTGTACATTGCTTTGATATCAAGATACTACAGGCTAGCGTCTCTGCCACGCCCAACCCTCCTCTTCACCACCGCGCCAATGCCCCCCAAAAAACTAAAAAACCATCCACACTACTCCGCCTCATTTCCGTCTTTATGCCCCTCTCCCATTACCACTCCCTGATCTCCCAGTTCCAATCTCGATTCCCGGAGACTATTACATACATATGTACATACTACATACATCCACATACACTACTTCTGCATCGCATACACGTACTTATACATCCCATCCCATCCCATCCCATCCCATCCCCCCAGTCTCATCGTGCAAATATGTACATCCACCATCGACTATCTCCATCGCCATCGGTCATTTGTGTTCCATCAGAGCCTCCATTGGCATCTGTTTCTGGCGTCGCGCCCGGGACTGCCGCCACTCAATTCCCCCATGTATGTGAATGTCAAATCGTAACTGTCAAATGTAGATCACATGTATGCGTTAGCAAGTGCCGTGGGTCGCCATCGTTGAGGGTAAGTACACAGGGAACGCATAGTGAGGTCACGTGCACAAGAATCCGGGTCACGTGATTGCGCTCTTTCCAGCGCTTGCAACCGATAACTTCCTTGTGCTACCAAACCAAATACGTAGTCCGGCAATACCACTTAAGAGATCACGCATGTAGTCATCACAATCGCGAGATTTTCCTGAAATTGGCACAAGATTGTTTAAAAACAAATAATCTGTACACTCTTCAATTCAAAATTGACAAGTGAAAAAAAAGAAAAGGAAAAAAGAAACTTTCCCAATATTCAAAACAAACCTGGTTAACTCCCAATATAAGAAATGTCGAGGAAAAAGGTTTCACGTCTGCGTAATTAAGGATAAAGCAAATTCCAAACTTAAGTACTAAACACTACCAGTTGTCCCACCACCGCCACCAGTCACCGAATGAAAACACCTTAGAAAGCAAATCAACAAAAAGCAGACTTTTAGAATTTGAAATGAGCAGAGCAAGTTAAATAAAGGAGACAATGGCGCTTTGCCCGCTGGATGTTACGCATGTACTGAGTAGTGATAAGGATGAAGGATAAGAAGATGACAAAGGAGATATATATGCGTGTCCGTATTGCGTGTGTTGGTGAAAACAGACTGAATATGAGGTGTCGACGTCGATATGAATATGCATAGGACGGTAATGATGATGATAATAAGGGATGTAATGCCGTAGCTTGGTAACCATATCCCCAAACGCAAACGCAATCCAAGTCGAAGCAAAGAGAAAAATTATATCCTGTCGCATGTCGAGCGTTTGATTCACCAAGAAACCAAATCCCTCTGAACCAATAAGGCGGGGGAAAAAAAATGCAAACTTCAAAAAGGTAGCTAAAGTCAGACATGAAACAAAAATGCGAAATAGCAAGAAAAAGGTATTAGTGAATTACCTCATGAATGTGATAAAAGCAAAGAAAAATGAAACCGAGACGTATGAACTACCAGTAAGGAAAAAATCCCTTGAAAGCAGAACGGAAAAAGAAGAAAATACAAGAGCCAAAGCAATAAAACAATAACTCCTAGGGTACCGAGTGTGTTATCAGAAAAAAGTACAATGATCAAGTCCTCTAAAGAAAAAAAAAAAAAAAAAAAAGAAAAAGAAATGTTCCCGAGCGTCGCTGTTCCGGTCCTGCCTTATCCCTTCCGCTATTGTATCACCCACCCAATGATTTCGTTGCCCGCTATCATAAATAATTTATTCCCGCTTCTTTCCTCCACCAATCGCGTCCCAAAATTGATCCTCTATCTAGTGCACTTTCCATAATAAAGATTTTGTCCTCCGCTCAATTCCGCAAAACTGTCGTCATCATACCCTGCAGATTACCATATGCATCTTCCCGAATAGGCATCTGCGTTGTTCGCAGCACTCCATATCGAGTAATGCCGCCGCCAAATCCACTACCCAGGGCAGTGACCTTGGCAAAGCCAATATGGGGTACTGTTGAATCGCCCCTAATCTTATCGAAATTGAACATTGTCTTCATAGGCCCCGTCTTGGCTTCTGGTAGAACCCAGCTCTTTTCATATAATAGCTCTGCACATGTTGGGGAAGCGCTCTCTTTGCTAGAAGAATTATTAGATCCGCCTGTTTGAGGCGGGGGAAGCTCCTGAACTGGGCTTATGGGAGTGACAAGGTCTATCGACCTAGGAGAGGAAGAATAGGAAGAATATGATTTGTGCAGTGGGGGTAAAGGTCGCTGATAAGCATTCGCATATGGTGAAGTGGGTGAAGTTGGGTTTGCTGGTCCACCAGTAAACGATCTGAAGTGATGTCCTCGGCCGCGCGCAGGGTTGTAAATATTTGAATATGTTCCAGTTGGTGAAGAAGGGGTGCTATCAACAGGCGAATAACCACCTGACGAAAATGACCTCTGCAGTGAAGTCGGTCTTGGCCCAGATGTTGTTGCTATCGAGAGTGGCTCTGCAAAAGGTGCCCTATCTTCAAATGCTGGCGTTGAGCGCGGCGGTGTTGGGCTAGATGGAGTTACATAGTTTTTCATTGGCACGCCCTCGAAGTAGCTAAGCTGGTTGGAATACGAAGGTGTCAACGGAGGAGTCATCCAATTGTTATTCTCGAATGATGGGCAAGACGTTGAAGCCAGACATATTGATGCCGGCCTCTTGTTATCTAACTTTCGGCATTTTTCGGAGCAGTAGAGAATGCTGTTATTAGGAACGATTATTTGTTTCTCGCAGTGGGTACTATAATCACAGTCAGTACATGAGTTACGACGCAAATTTATGTAAAAGTGGTGTTTGCAATAACAGATAAAAATAGAAAAATGGAACTAAAAAAGTATAATAGATAAACTCACCAGTAGTTATGGAACGTCGCCATGGCGCTGTCGAGGTCAGAGGATTCAGAGGTCTCTCGAGGAGGTGGAATGCCTTTTCGCCCACTAGGCCCTGGACGGGATGATGGTTTAATACCTCGCTTTCTGCTTAGAGTAGCCATCTTGATTTGATGGTTATATCAGGAAGGGGATGATAAGTGAGGTGAGTGGAGACCTATTAGGAATCTCCGGAGGCTGTAATTTAGAAGATAGAAAAATAATCTATCTGTAAGGACCCAGGCGCTCAAGAAGCCCGCAAGCTGGCCTTCAGGCTCTGTGTCTCCCGATAAGTGGTAACCCGATCCGAATATTTCCCTGTTTACTTTCAGGAGCTTATCTCTGAAGCTCCCTTCTGTCGCCCTAAGTTCCACCCAGATGGAGCTATCGAAACCAGACTTTCCCTGTGGAATTGTCCGTGCTTTCACAGCCGCGCTGATATAGATAGGAGTTATGCTATATTTGGTGCTGCGACCCTGAAAGCAAGCTTACAGCACGTCGCGGAATAGATTCTTTTGGAGTGCCGTAGGAATTTCGCTCGTTTTTCCGTCTATTTTACCCCGATTATCGCCCCACCTAGTCAGTGGTACTACTTTTTATATTTTGTATTTACACCTGCTACACTGGAGGTTTTCTCGGACACGGCGAATCAGTAGTAGCTGTATTACCACACCGTAACTCTTTTTTTCCGTTTGGTGCTGGACTGCAGCGGTGTTCCGCGTGTTGGTGGTATCTGGAGAACAATGAATTGAAGAGCAGTAATCTGACTGGGCCGTACAATGCTACCTATCGACTTGATGACGCTAGGGGGACAATAGCCAGCGCAAGGTCGAAGGGAAGGGTGGATGGGCAACGGGCGGTTGTGTCTGAACTGAACAGGTAGGACGGTTGGTGTTTCTGATTTTCTTATTCGCTCTATCCCCAGCCCGAGCTCTTTTCGGATTCCTCCTCAGTTACCAGCCTGACTCCCGTCGTAGAGCGGGCGTTTCCCACAACGAATTGGCTTTTGTGATAGAGAGCAAGAAATGATGATGCGGGCTCGGAAGCAAGGAGAGCAGAGGTAGGACAACTGCACCGGGCGGATCTGAGAAGGCACTATGATTTCTTTTGTGAGCAACGTTGCTCGCTCAGGACTCAAGACCATTTAGGCTCGTCTTCTCGTTCCATGAGCAGGGTAGGGCGGTGGGCGTGCGGTTTATAGCTCTAATAGCGATCTGAGGCTGCCGCATGTCTTCGCATGGGGCTAGGAGCATTGAGCACACTCTCAGAAGCCGGGATTTGGGGGGGGGGGGGGGGGGGGGGGGGGGAGTTGTCGTAGGTGCGGTGTGGTGGGAGGGTGGAGGTGGTGGTGGTGGGCACGGCCAGCATCCGCTGGGGACTAGCGAGGCCGTTCCCATCGTGCGCCCCCATCTCGGGCTGCCATAGGCCAGCGGGCCCACCGAGACTCCGGCGCAAGGAGTGAGGCAGCACCCCAGACCAGACCCCAGACCCCAGTCCCACTGCTCCCCCGTGCCCCGGCGCAGCGCCAGAGCGTCCCGCTTGCTAGCAATTGTCACAATTGTGAGATCGTGCAGCCGGAATGGGGGTCCCGCAGCATCTGCCGTGGGCTGCCGTGGGCTGCCATGGCACAAACGAGCAGCGCGCAGGCAGCAGAGCTGCACCGCACCGAGCACGTCGCAAACAGTAGCGTGCCAGTCCTGGCGTGCAGCGCGGGGGAGGGAGGGGGGAGGGGGAGGGCGAGGCGGAGGGGGACGGGGGAGGAAGGCAGGTATGGGGAGGAAGGCGCGTGTGGGAGAGGGAGGAGGTGGGAGGGGAGGGGGAGGGGGAGGGAGGGGAGAGAGGAGGGGGGTGGGCCAACTACACCGAGCGGCGGGCGTCGGGCCAGAGTGAGCAGCGCGGCTCTCCGTCAGTGTGGCCGACTGCTGCACAGCGACATGCAGTACGGCACATCGCAAAGGGCAGCGGCCTCCTCGAGTAGAGCACGCACAGGTGATGCGCTGGAGCGCGACTTTCCTCTTGGCCGTGATCTCCAAGCTGCAACCCGGGCGAGCGCTGCAAGCACAGCACGCGCCCGGCAGCACTGAAGCATCTCTGCAATTGAGCTCGGGCTCGCCCTCCAGCTACCTGCTAGTGAGTACATGTTCCTAGGCCAGGCAGCCGATGCACCATCCCACTCTGCTCTGCGCACATTGCCGCAGTTACGCCGTACACTGGCCAGGCGGCGAAGGAACGCTCGTACCCTTCCCTCCGCCAAGGCCCCGCAAAGGCGCTGTTAAGGAGCCCATTCCTACGGCCAGGCTAGCAAGTGCTGTTGTGCAGGGGCAACCGGCCAGACTGCCGGGCTAAGCTGGTCGGCCACTGACACAGCGCCTCCCGCCCCACGGGGTTCACTTATTGCATGTTCGTGTGGGGCATTGTCTCATCTTGGCAGCATATTATGTATTCCCATCACGGGCAGAAAAGGAAATGAAGATGAGCGACATGCACAGCAGGGAAAAAAAAAGAAAAACAAGTATCACGATTTGCAGCGTGTCTTTTGTCTAGAGGTTTGCTTTTGCTCTAACTCGTTGGCTAAAAGAGAGCACAAGTACATCTGTCGGGATAAAAACATATATATAATTAAAAAAAAAAAAAGAAAAAATTATGAAAGGAAATGCTGGATAGAAAAACAGAGGCGGCAAAAAGGAAAAAGAAAAAAGGAAAACGAAATTAGGAAATGCCAGGGAAGCAGAGCCTGGAAGGTTTTTGGCCGCCAGAATGTGCCTATCCAGTGGGGGTACACACCAACCCACACACCCATCAATATTTCAGTAGTTGACATAATCATTCATCCGCATGCACATACTAACATCCCAAAATGCTCATAAACCACTTCTGTGCTTCGTTTCGCATGCATGCCAAAAGAAAAGTTGTATCAAAGGGCCAGATTGTGAAGGCCTCTTGTTGAAAATTTCCAGTCGACCGGACAGATATGTTGTTACCTCTAATAACTCCGCGACACGTCAGTGCAAGTACGCTAGCTTCTACGGATTCGTAACGATGTTCATGAGAGCACGCGCTCCGATTCTCCCTGTCTATGTGCATCCAGAGGCAAGCATGTCGTTGCAACAGTTGACACGGTATGGTCGAGGCCGAGCGTCGGTCTCAGGTTGGAGCCAACTTGTAACTTGCCACCTCCGTTCTCCTCGGGGGCGAGGTCAGTTCTGCTCAACATACCACGTTCGCGTAGCATATGGATAGCTGGGTTTTGCAGGTGAAAATTCGGACCCTACCTGTGCTGATACCGGGCCTCTTGCGTCCCCCAACCTGACCTGCTGTAGTTAGCTACGTGTGAGATTGGTGCTATGTAAATACCTGAAATGTCGTCTTGCTCACATGTAAGCACCCCATCAGCTGCATAATCATATATGTACCCACTACGTACCACCTGCATACAACTACCGAGAAAACCTAACCAGCTTCCTATCGGCCCTGCTTTACAGCCCTAAATGCTACGTTTGGGCAGGTGCTTCAACAATAAAGCATGTGGGCATACGAGTATGTACGAAGTATCGGAAGCTATTCCCTGTCCACCACCCTCGGCCTCTCGGTGTACGAAAGATGTAAAGGCTCATGGGAACCTGGTTGGCTACGGCGTTAACGCTCCAGTATGAAAACTTAAAAGACAAAGCTGCAAGAAAAAAGAAAAGATAAAATAATGAAAAAAGAAAGAAAAAGAAAGCAAAGGAACGTGAAGCCCCGAATGGTCTAAATATCGTGAGATGGTCAAAGTTACTTTATCTCATAACCAGCTGACTACGCAAGGAAAGCAACGACATGCCAATTCCGGTAATCTTGTAGTCACGAGTTATAACATTGCACTTTTTTTCTCCGAGGAACGGCCGGTCGCGCAACCTCAAGCATGTCTTGCTCGGTGTCTATATGTGCAATTGTATCTTGACTATTTCAAAGTGTAACTGAGGCTTTGTATTGCTTCAGCATTGACTCTAATGTTCTATTGGTGGTAGTGGTCTTTTTGAAGTTACGTTATTGTCCAATTCAATTTCTCATCATTGCGATATCACAGCTACGTTACGAACCTTCAATCTATTCAATATATTAATTCAGTCAGCCCTCCAAGATATCACCTCCAAATATCACCCTGCCCACCTCCTTATACCGCATGTACTGATTACAGTAATCCACTCACCCTGTTTCCCTCCTTTCCCCACCCCACCATTAGCATTGAAACGAAAATTCAACAACACACGAAATCAAAAAGCTTGTGATAGTTACCCATGTTGACATCCTCTGCAAGCCCAATATAGAGCGAGCGCATATCCACCAATTACTATTTATCTAGCGGCAAAAGCTTGCACCCCATATACAACCTACATGGACGAGTAGGTAATAATGTGCTCACATACTTCTTACTCCCTTTTCTGTATTTGGAACGTATAAGACCAACACATCATAGAATGTGACTATTGTGATATTGACCCTGTAGAAAAATATTGCGAGCAGCCGCTACCTACAAGGGTTGCATTCCCATTGCTCAGTCCTAACATCCGGCGCAACTGTTCATGTACCCCTCACTCTCTCTAACGCTGTGAACGAACTGCGATGTGGGGACTGTGGCCTCTTAAATCGGTGCCAGTGCAAGCTACTGCGGGATTGAGTGAGAGTGGGATACTTCAACGGACGTTTCTGTGAGCTCGAGCAGGAGGTAATATATGTATGTAGATCCCCAGCTAGCTTTGTGAAGAGTTATTTAGCAACTTCCCAGATTATGATGCATTAAAATTGTAGTAAACACGTACCAAATACAATATATATCGAATAGGTCAATATCTCATCCGATAAATTTTGGTAGATGAAATCTCCGAAGGATCAATATGATGCTTAGAATAATGCTGAATCTTGGATTGCGACGTATACGGAATTGGGTAAGCGTGTACCGGACCAATTCAAAATTACTGACCACGTGCTTACATGGACTCGAACATACGTACTTAAATTTCTGTTGCGACTTCATTAGCTAAGGTACACTCTGTAAATCATGAAATAGCTCATGGGCTCATGGTGATAAAATACATTATGTGCAGTTCGCCCTGGTGGAGCTCTACGGTCTTACAACTTCTCAGTACTTGGCCATTAGCTTTGAGCTTGTGCAAGTATTTCAGTCAAATGACAATAGTGTGATCATGCGAACTGATCTGCAGTTGCGCAAGAATGATTTTTGCGCATCCAGCCCAATGACCTACGGTGAGAATCTGCAGTTGTAATGTTCAGATATTAGTTTTTTAGGGATAAAGCTGATATTTTATGAAGTGAATGCTGACCTTAAGAGGGCTTAACTAAGTAAAAAACATTGATGTTTTGGTGTTCGTACAGCATCAACATCTCCAATTGAAAGCTCGAGTCGTGCCGCATATAACAATAACGTAGTAACATCCTAAAAAAGTTTGCTTATTATGTCTCCTGTATTGAAGTAACTTCGCTCCCAGGCAATCAAAAGGAGGACACATATTAGAGGTTCTCGTTATTGGAGCTGATTTGTATAAGTCTAGTCTCGGTATAAGTCCCCAACTACAAATTTTTGAAGTCCTTGTCAAGTGCAAAGTTGATCATTCTATAATTTATTTGAATGCCGAAACCGTAGAGATGAATAAACTGCGTAATTTACTCTGCGCTTCGCATATCTTTCAGATACACGACACTCCTGCAAACTTGAAATGAACGGTCAGCGTACAAATAGCCTAAATCCCCAGTGTTGAAGCGCAGCAAACGAGTCCGACAATACTCCACGTGAGGGCCGTCGTGCCAACCAGTATCACTGACCGAATTCTACAAAAGTACTACTTCTCGTACAGTAATCTAAATTCAAAATGGGACTTAACGATCAAGAACTTATAGGTTCGACATCAAGAAGGCACGTCGATAATGACCTAGGCCCGTGAAATGTATTATAGTAACGGAGGAATATTAGTGTATTGTAGATACAGTCTAACCTTGCTATACCGGATGGCCTCTGATTCGGACATCCATTTCCCATACAAATTGCTCTTGCTATACCGGACGCCCTAACAATACCGGACCGGACAGAAACCCCCCGACAACTACCCCACTGTCTCCATACAAATAATATTTGCTATACCGGACACGCTAATACTAATACATCTTAGACTACCTCACTTTACCACTTAGTCTGGTTGTTTACCACTCTGTTGCTGTCACTGCTACCACCATTACTGCTGCCATCAATAAAACTGGTGTCACCGCTGCTGCTGGTGGAAGACTGGAGCCATGCTTGTAGAGTTTGATTTTTTTGTGTGAATTGATAGGCTTTTAGAGAAACAGTCAGAGTTGCATATTCTGGCTATAGTCGATGCTTGTGTATTTGATGCTCCCCAAGAACTTTTAAGACTTGACACTTTTCTAGATGGTGAGAGCAATGAATATTAAATAGACTTGGATTTAGTTAATGTTTGCTACACTTGTTTATTTCCTACTCTAGTAATTTCTATACAAATTTTTGCCATCCCCCTTTTACAGCTGCCAAGCATTTTATTCTATACCGGAACCTTGCTATACCGGATGAAAAATGCCGGATTTTTACTCGTCCAGTATAGCAAGGTTAGACTGTATATTACTGGCCAAGGTACTCCGTAGCATACCCGAGATTCGAAACATGACATTGTAACTACATCTCTTTCGGGTACCTGAATATCATCCAATAAATTATTTGAAGCGAGTGTAAGCTGAATTCGCTGATGAATCGACTGCACGCCCTGGTCGCTAATGCGCACCCCGGCGCCAGATCAGATGGCAGGGTATAAGGAAACCTTGCATTTCGAACATCGCACTTCAGTGGTGGGTAAACTAGAGAGAAAAGAACGTGGGAAAAAGTAACTAACATTCATAAGACACGGCCCAGAAGAGGAATTACAGCTCGGCCCTTCCCGTTACCGCCGGCTATATCCACTACTCAAGCACGGTGTCGGATCTTGCCTTTTATATCGAAGTCGTGACAAACATACTTATGCATGTTTCCATCGTAAGTGTACTCGAGTACGGAGTAATATCATGCTAGATGACACAACAGATGAGTATTACACAAACTTTTGAGTTAGTATGCCCAGTGACCGGGTAATTTTTTTCTTCTCCTTTTTCTTCAAAACATGTATGGATGTCACGGCCTAGGGAAGAGAGAATTGTGAGTATAGAATGTAGAAATTTCTATAGAGGGAAAAATTTTCTGCATGCCTTGTTCGGTCTCAGAGAAAATTTTCTGCTCTGTGATATTCAATTCATAATCCAGGGAGTTTACCATGCTTTTGTAAGCTTAGACAGGTTAGGCTATGGCAATAGACGAGGATGCTTGAGAAGAAGTACTGCAGAGACTGGCTCTGAAGGATGAAATGGGTAAAAAGAACTAGTATGATATGCCAACTGAGACTGAAAAGATATTTGACATGCCACGCCTCTCTGAGCTGCACATCTAACTCTGGACGACTCTGGGCTATATTGGCTGCGTTCCGGACTAGCTGCGTATGCATTGTATTGTCAAATGAGAATTGTCAGACTTAGATTTGTCGAAATGCTGGAGAGTTATTGCGTGCTAGCTATAGGACGTAGCTTCGTAGTATCGATGGTCAGGCGTGCTTGGAACAACGTGTTTGCCGTATCTGGCCAGAAGGCACAGTGCGATTTGAGCAAATACCACATGTGGTTAAACCGCAGTGCTGTGATGAACTTTATGCATGCGTATGTATGAGACTACTGTATATATGTAATATTAAGTAAGCAACGATGCAACTTGACCAGCGTATAGTTATACTTAGCAGGCACATCTGTGCTACGAGCAGCGGAATGTACTCATACCGTATGTAAGTGCTCGCACAGCCAAAATTTTACAATTGCGGCCACAATGATGCTTTGAGGCTGGACGACGCTTATTCAACGCGACACCCCCGCCTGGATTGACCCAACGCACCTTGCCGATGTCTCAAACTCATTGGCCCTCCGTGATTGATCCACCAAGTGTTCGCGTTCTCTCTTCCCCGGCTTCCCTCAATCCTTAAATAGGGAGGCCGTTCCATGAATCTAGTGTGTTTCAATCTGCCGCCCGCATGACAACCCTGCAGTAGACCTGGCCGACAGTTGACATTGGCCACAAAAAAGAAGTCAAAAAAGAGGTGTCATGTTTATATCAAGGTGCGAGGCCTTCGGCTGTTGGAGACTGTTGAGTGATCTATAAGGCGGATCATTATTCCAGAGCGCTAGCTAACGAGGCAATTATAGAGTGAAACTAAGGAAATATGCTTTTGGCATTTGCAGATGACGGGAGTTTGGCCAGGAACAGGCAGTAGTCCTTTCCTTTCTACACCTGAAAGAAACACTTCGTGTAGTGGATCATCTCCACCATACTTACTTCACCGACACTGACATGCATAGAATTCTGTAGCAACAGGGGATCCTATGATTCCTATCTCATCTTTTGCAGATCTCAGAAGCTTCCAATCAATATCAGATAACTGCCTGGATTCAGTTGCGGTTTTGGTCGCAGGATATGACCACAACTGATTATCCCCTGCAGCAGACTCATAAATATTCTATACGGCCTAGCAAGACTTGTTATACTGATCATAAGTTGCCGAAGTATGCCAATCTAATACTGCGCGATTTGCGCCTCAATGATGAGGACTTGCGCTGGGAAGTATGGTGCATTCGGAGGACCCCCACACACAACATCATCGTCGCACATCGGACGGCATACTGAGACTAGAACACTGGATGCACGCCAAAATGATACAGGTGCTTTTACGTAACAATAGGATAAGGGAAGGGAAGGGAAGGGAAAATTGTTCCTGCTGTCAATTATTATCAAGATTGGTTCCCTTATGTTCCCCATAACTTCTTGAGTGGATACAATCACATGTCAAGTTCCACCACGGTGCGAACAGAACTCGAACTCTGCTACTGCATTTCCAATCGCCCATCGTGTTGGCCATGCACCTCTTACTTCATATCCAGTATGCATGGTAGATAGCCGAATGGACCTAGTTACAGATTGTTATGGAATGGGACTAGGCTGATATCTTTCCGAACCCCAAGGATAGAATATTTTTGGATTTTGCCGGTGATATATACAAGCCAAGCAACTTATAGCAAGGGAATTCAGCTTCGAGTTCCTGTTCTTAGCTAGGCTTTAGTCTCATACTAGGTTTTCGCTCCTGTTTTGCCGCCTTTTTATGCACGCTCACCCTAGCCTCTGTCGCGTTCCGACCCCTGAGTTCTTTGGAAAGTGAAGATATATTCTATCGCACCATAAGCCGCTATCAAAGATGTAAGGAATTGTTGGCTACCAGCAATGATTCCTGCGACTGTTAGAGCAATAGTTCTGGAGCAGACCACCTAGCTTATTAATTACCTGCATGGACAAAATGCACATACCTCCTGTTGACTTCAGGTTGCCAGCAGATAACAAATGATAATGCTCCCACTTCAGGAGTCCGCCTACCAGGAATTTACCACTCTCTGTAGCATGCTATCGTTCCCCTCTTGGCCGGACCAGCATACTGCTATCTGTGCCGCAGAACCGAAAAGAATGCTGCAATAGCGACGTTGATACAACCAATAAGCCCAAGCAATCCTTTATGGCATACGCATTTAAGTCTCCAGAATGTCAACTGGCCGGAAAGCAATGACTGTAGCGATGTCAACATGATTGATGATGGTGACACACTACCTAGATGGTGCGATAGGAGCTTGATTGTAAGAAAAGACGCCTGTTCCGTCCGAGGTTGATGATGTCAAGTTTCCAAGTCAGCTATGGAATAGATCAACACGCCCAGAATAGAAGAGAATTCAAGTTAAGAGTGGCCATGCGCAGTGAGTAAAGCACGTGACCACTTCCTCTAATGTGGATGCTCCAATGTGTTTAAGCTGGACGACTGAAATGGTTTCTACTTTTGTTAAGCACCTTATGACCACTGACTGACGTGCGAAATCCAGCTGGGGATATTCATAATTCAGAACCGCAGTTCTCAGGCATCCATCTTGATCACGTACTCTACAGGAGATTTTCGTCCGCTACATAATGAACCGCACTCGGCCAGGGAAGGAAAATCTGGGGCATCCACTTGCGGATCGTCTACTGATCATGATGTTCAGTTGGTATGGCCAGGGTGTGAATATCCACATGGTTTTGAAAATCACACATATGAAGACGATGCTTGTTTGTGGAGAAGGAATTAGCCAGTCTCGAACCGGGCTCTAGCCAGTCACAATAGTAAGTCGATGATATGATCGTAGCAGCTATTCCGATTATCTACTAATTCATCGGCTTTGAGGGATATTCTCTCTGCCTGCCCTATTCTACGAGTATTTGGTGAATCAAATACAGCAGGTACTCGGCACATGGTAACCAAACTCCCGCACCAGTTCAGCTATCAAACCGTAGTTTGGCTGTGATTACAGTATCACCTATCAAATGAAGCCACAACGGGTCTATCTTGGGAAGGAACTTCTCACGGGGTTTAAGAAAGGTATTTACATTGACCGTTTCAAGAAAGTTCAAAACGAAGCTGACAAAAATGCCACCAGAATAATAGCTATCCGGTTGCATAAGTTATGAATACTGACATTCAAACGGCACAAGCTACGAAGTCAAGCATGAATAAGAAGCCAGGGTCTGGGGACTAGACTAATAAACGAGTGCTCTTCCGCGTAAAAATGTTCCGGGCCATTCATAACCTGTGCGAGTCATGAGTAGCCCAGGTCACTCAGTAGACCCGGCTACTCGGAACGTGTATATTAGCTACTTATCTCTAGCATAAGGGCACTTTTCATCCCCAGTGGAAAAAGAAAATTTTCCTGATCAGCTAGATTTATTAATGGAGCATTTTACGGTGCTCCCAGAGCTGTTTTATAGGACGTCTGTGGGTATACGACTTGCATAAAGTATTTACCGGCCCCGCGACTGAGTGGCCAGGAACAAAAAATAAACAGGACATGACAGTCCGCGAGGGTCAGTATTGTAGCATATTGCAGGCGGCTTTCCTGTGATTCAATCCGGGGTACATTCAAGACGCTTGACAATTAAAACGTCCAACTGGCACCCAGGCAAAAGAGAAAGAATGCGCGGCCGTCAAAAGACCTCTACTCGTTAGCCGTACTGTCGCATGCAATGCTAATGACCAATTACAAGTGCGTCCGTATTCATGGTTAAGGCTAGACTCGTGGGCATGAGACAAGAATGCTGTCGAATCTAGCGGATCCTCCACGTAACCTTGCCTCTTCGTTGGTCGAAGGTTCTTGAGATTACCCACTTTCCGTTTGGCGGGGCTCCTTCTGTGTGCACTTATGTATGCAATCGAGTGTGTAATTGGTTGGCGTGGGTTGAGCACGGTGCTGAAGGAGTTGACTGTACTGAATGGTGATCAACCTAGGGTTATGGCAGTTAAGAAGACCTGAATACGTAAACATCGCAAATAGGAATTCAAATTGCAGGTTAAACAGTGGCAGGAATTGGGTAAGCTTGAATGGATTAACCAATGAAAAATCCTTATTTTTATTTATTATTCTATTATCTTTACGAAGAAATAAATGCCAGTGTTTACTATGGTATATAATAAATCAATTATCACTGGTGGTCTACAGAAATCAGATGAGTCTGGCCCTGCGCTTAATGGCCTGAAACGGTAAAGTTGCACCAACATTGTTGGGTTAATTTTGGCTAAGCCTTGTTTACCCCATATTTTGGCCACGCATTACTACATAACTGCACATTCCAACACCAAATTACAGCCTCATATGCAACCTAGCAAGCCGCCTCTCGCCCTAACGTACCCCACATTTTTTTGTTCCTCACGTTCGGGAAACTAGCAGGAAAGACATTAAACGCAAGGCAAGGCAAGGCAGGGGAAGACACTGCGAGCATGGCATAGCATGACATGACATGGGGCGGCGAGTGGATGGGGCGAATGGGCAGAAAGGCATATCGATTTTCTCCAGATTTCGTTATAGCACAAGGATAGTCTAGGGGTAGGGGTGGATGGTACTGCACTCAATCGATCCACCTCTCCTTATTGCGATCCCATACCCATACCCCTTTTTTGATGCTTACGGAACCCCTGAGGGTTGGGATGGTGTTCTAGTTGTTGGCCGAAAATGAGAATCCCGAATCTGGAGATCGGAAGAATCGGTGGGCATCGCAATATGGATTCTCGGCCCCCCGGTGATGAGTGGGCATGGATTGGTGGGAAACCGAAATGCAACAACCACGCACTTTCCAAACGTTACAGGAGGTGCACTGCATGAACCGTTTGCAAATTAAGGTGAATCCAGGTGGTCGGGATCGAAATCTGGGCTTTTTCCTTGAAATTTTGTTGATGAGATTGGGGAGAGATGCGGGAATGGATTGGGGGATGCACACGGGCATATCTACTAGTAGAAGTTGCTCTGGCCGTGACCAATACCATGCATCCGAGTCTGTATCATGCTAACATACTTACGCTTGAACTGCCATATGATTAGGTAAGTAAAAAATGAATATGCAGTCAGGAAATTTGTCTTACCAGATGTTGCCCTCGCGGAGTGGCGTTTTTTCTTGCCTAGAACGCAGGTTTGATCAAACTCTCCGTGAGGTGGGTGAGTGGCTACGTGCCTTATTTCCTTCTTAGCTCCGTTCCTTTACTTATGGCTTGTTGGGTTCTATTTTGGGTATTCAATTGCCTATGTATGGGTGTCGATGCTAGCCAGCATACCCCGGACGGACGTCCTGAACTTGACTGAGCTAGAGATGTTTACAGCTTAGGCCGAATGTTTACACGGGCCACCGTTACTATAGCATTATTCTGTTTCGCCGCGAGCTCCTTCATTACTTAGGTATGCATCAGTGCTTTGCTTGAACACGATTTGACAACTGATCGATCTATCGATCTGTTACTCACCCCACACGCGGCCCGAACTCGAATTCAACAAAAATGAATAGTACTAATGTTACCCTTCTGGTAAGCAAAGCACCCGAGAGAAGTTAGCGGACTTTTACAAGCGGATTTGAGTGTGAACTGAAAAAAAGTCGGATTAACACACTAGACATATTTGTTTACATAAACTAGGTTTTACAGATCATCCTACATTGCATTACATGCTGCATTGCGAAATTGTTACATACATCACATGCACATCATGCAGATATTCTACTTTACGAGCAGATGTGAGATAGGTCCCCACTGGGTCCAGGGACAAGAAGCAAAAAGGCGTGCGCGTGCGCTTGGGAGATGGAGATAGGTGGAAGGCCTACGAGGCTTGATCAAAGTGGCAAAAGAGTTGATAGTGAGGACAGTTTCGAAGCTTCTTTGTTATTCTGCGACCTCTGATGTAATTTTCCTACCCAACCTGGGAAACTGGCACGAGTTACAAATTACGCGGGGCGTACGTTGCACGGACTCGTGGGATGACAACGCTGTCGTGTCATTGTATGGTGCTGCATCGTACCTTAACCCGGAGCTACGTTGGCACAGAAATCTAAAGGGAGCACATGAACTACCGTTGAGGCGGCTCTATGATCGTGACTCTCGATGATTTCGAATACTCGATGCGGTACATGCACTGAGTTTTCCTTTTGCCAGTGTGATCCGAGTCTTGTTGACTTCTCAGGGCCGCAGTGAGTTGCATCCAAGAATAGCCTACAGGTCTCCCTTAACTAACCTACTTCGCGGAGATACTTCACCTCAAGCTGTACTTGTGCTGTCCAATCACTATAAGACAAGGATACAAGCTGTTTACCCCAGATATCTAAGGCTCTCTGAAGGTGAACCGTTTCATGCTGCAGTGCTATGGACATTGCAGTATGCATGTGTACCAATGCAGGGCGCTGATTTGGGCTCATGAGGTGCATGGAGATGTCTTAAATTGAGTTGTCGATGGGAAGTCCGGTATAAGAAGAGTGGGGTTTTAGGACAAAGCCATTGAAAAGAGTTAGCCTTAGGAGGAGATCGAGATCAAGGGTACAGAATGGAAAATACGTGGTCATGTGATTAGATAAATATATGTGGAGTTGGGATGTTCAAATACTGTGAAGTACTGTACTTTGGGCGGCCTAAGTGGTATTCCCCTTACCCATATGTGTTGGATACTAACATAAATCCCCGAACACCAGACTAGCGAAACTCCAAATCTCGATCTCAATGCGAACGTTCGATGGAATACATATGCACTGCTTTTTCGCGTTCAAATTAATTGATACATCTAGCACTTGCAAGTGGCGCAAGCAGTTACCGCCCAGATTTTCGAAGCTATAAATCAGCTGCACGTCACCGCTTTTGGGCATTTGGAGTGTCTTAACTAATAGCTAGGACAAATACAATTTGACCTAGTGCAGCCTGGAGAAAGGGATCGAGATTTAGGTCAATGGTGAACGGGAAATTAGTGGTCGCATGACCTGACGACTCGTAACTGTGAGTTTAGCACTGAAATGCTAAGGGATTCGCAAAAACTACTGCAGTAGCAGGAGTATTACATATAGCTAAGACTACTGGGATAGAAATTGGAAACGCACTGGCGGCAAGGAGCGTGCGCGAAGCGTGATGGGAGCCTTCGATGGGATACAGTAAGTATGCACAAGTCGTGTCTCATAAGATTCTGTTTAGTTATATATCTATTTTTTCAATTCTGGCTCAAAAAGCTTCTATACACAGCCTAACATGCATTGTCATAACCTAATAAATTATTTACGTATCTCGCCCTGTACGGATCCCCCATCAAAGAATTTCAAACTAAATATATTCGGCAGAGTTGCTGTTTTTGGACGCTGTAGATGAGGATGATGGGAGGATGAATGGACAGGGGGGCGTTGGGTGTCTATCAATATGTGGGGTCGAATATGTAGAATACCGATTATACAATTCACAGTTAAAAAAACAAAACTCAACTTCAATGCACCTTACTTTTCGAATTCAGAGAGATCTGGGCGATCATATGATCTATACAATGTGCACGTAGTATGTACTCTACATGGGCGACTACTAACCCATTACCTAATTGAATATTACATAGAGAGAAGTATATGTACTTTGGTATTTTCGTAGTGGGAGGGGACTAAGTTGATATTGGTATTCCGTACTCTCTCACAGAAACATTTGCTGACAAAGCTGAAGTTGGACATACCTGTTACCCTCACTTTGCATATTAAGTAGAACTTCATCATAGATCAGCTAACTTACATCCTTGATTTGATAGATAAGGAGGTAAGCGTTTAGGCACTTTTTCGAACGAGTACAATCTCCCGACTATACCACGCGTATAGTAACTGCACTAAATCTGAAAAGAGTGTGGGTGTGAGTGACAAGGTGAGAGATCAGAATACAAGATAATCCTTGCTGTTTTTGTAATTGGGCTCTGTTGCAATGTCTTACACACTGCCCTCCCGTGTTTTGATGACCTGAAGTTCGTTTGTACATTATCCGTTGCCTTCTGTGAACCACCCAACGAAGTCAAGTAGAGATGTAACACACGGCCATTCTCATCCAGCTCTCAATCAAACTTTGGAACGCCAAAAGTCAACTAAGTTTATTCCTGTTACCAATCAATACGACATACCCGATTGCAATAGCTTGGGGCTCGGCGGTTCGAGACTTTATTTTCTCGATTGAGGGTGCACGGGCGGGGTATGGAGGTGTAAAGGATCATGCGGAAAGCAGATGTGCGGCCGACTTGGGAGATGAAAGAGGAAGAAGCGGGGAGGAGATCACTTGATTCAAATTGGCTCTTTCTATGATGCGCTTGGCTATTGAGCCCCGGAACAATGGTTGGATTGATGAATACATAACCAATGAGCTGAGCATACCAAAAGTGCTAAGGAAGACGGGGATACCCGCGCGTTTGGTGGAGTACTACTCGAGTAGGAAAGTCACAGTCCCGTTAGAACAAGACCCGCATGAACGAAAAGCTAAGGTTCTGCTTTAGTCAATGACAGACATGTACAGGGGGTAGTGTATAAGAAATTACGTGGTGAGGATGAATGCAGGGTGGCCACTTCCTGAATGGGAAATAATGGGGATGGAGGGTAACATGTTGGTTGGATGGAGAAAAAAATAGCGAATAAGTCATTGCGAAGTCATGAGGATGAAACAATTATTGATACTATCTATGTTGTGTGATTTGTGTGCGAGATTGGTAAGTAGAAAGGAGTGATTGTGCACGGAGAAAGCGGGATAGCTCATGATTCGTTACCATGTACCGTCATTTCTCAATGGGGAACTGGATGTACGATCAGAATGGAGACGCTCGAGTACTCCTGAGTTGAGCATCCGTTAGGTTCTCTCAGAAGGTGCTGCAAATAGATTCTGCTCAAAACGGGCCGAAGCGGTGATCTAGTGTGAATATTCAGCTAAACTTGACGGTTTATCGTGGGGGGACAGTGGAATGATGTGAGATAGTCTGGGTGGGATGTGAGACATCTGAAGTTAGTTCAAAGCAGAATGTGAAATGGTGGGGGAAAGATTTCTTGAGCACCATGCATCATTACCAGAGCCAGGGGGCTGGGGCAGAGTTTCAGCCATGTGCTGTCATGTATGTTTGTGAAATTGGCTGCTTCCGCAGCTATTTTGATTCTGACAGTTGAAAAGTCTAAATGTTGACGCATGTCACACGAAGAAAATGAATAAAGGCTGCTTAGTAACAGGCCTCGGGAAGAAGTTAACGTCAAATGCCAATCAAGAAACCTGTGAAGTACGAGTTTAACTTAATCTGGCTTTTTATCACCATGTGGGATTAGTATTCGTCCTTGCCATGTCCAGATGTAAGTCCTACCCTGATATGGCTGTCACTTCTGCTAAACCTCACGTGCCTATATCCATGCTCATGATTCAGGATCAATAGCCAATTGATAGAAACGCTTGAGCAGCTCGGCTGCTTTCTTGACATCGGGACAGCTCCCGGAATATTGAGCCTGGGTCCATGGTTACACGCAGACGGGATGACGCGGGATGGATGCATCATTCTGCTGCTTGTGTGGTGAGGTTGGTTGTGTCGGTGCCAATTTCTGCTTTTGAGCTGGAATATTGCCTCAATTTTCTGCGTTCAAGCCCGTGCGGGGTGATCATTTGATCCAGAATTATTGAGTTTCCAAGTGAGCAGCTGGTAAATTGTCGATAGTTAAGGAGAGAAAAGGGAGGACGATGATTGAAATTTGCATGTGAATATCTATGATACTGGGTCATTGTATCATCCAATGATGTTATGAAAAAAATGGCAGGTTATAACGGTCGACAAACTCCATAGCGATGAATCAGCTTGGCTCAAACAAGATAAACTTACCCACATGTGAAACTTTTGTACCTATTGTGCCTAATGGCCCCAACGCGAGCCAGCTCGCAGAACTTCCGTTTAGTAAAGTGTCTCTTTTCATTCCGTTTTCCAATCAGACAGCCGTTTTCCGGCGAGTTCTAGTCAGAAATGGAAGGGTGTTTAGTCATCATTATTTGGACACCCCGCAAATCTCGAGCGCAAGGTTATTCTCGGAGAAACGATTGAGATCTATATATCAAAAGGAGGTCCTTGAGGCCTTATGGGGGCAACAACCTCGAAGATAGCTGGATGTAGTCGGTACTAGCTTGATGTATGGGTTTACCGTACATGTGAGAGCATGACTAGGGAGATTGATGATTTGGTACCAGAAGATTGAATGTGACTGATGAGCATGCTCATGATGAAGAACGATAAACGGGAGAAAATCTCCATAAACTATACAAGAATGTAGTCAATTGATCAAGTTACGAATGACGGAGTCCCGCAAAGTTCGCAGCGGTCTTAGTAGCGTTAAACTTTAGGACTGCACTAACCATGGCAGGAGGTACCGTACATCGTATAGCGCAAGGGGCAGAAGCTTATCATGAATAGAATTACTAAGTGAGCCCGTCTGCTGTCGTCCTGACTTGGCAGCGCCTCTAGAAATAAATTAGATGTCGGTTCACAATGCGGATTAACAGCCTAGTATCATAATCCTTCTTAGGAAATCACGCTACTGCAACAACGTTACCCTGAACCTGTGAATGTCCCAATATAAAGCAGGATGTGCAAGAAAAAAAAAGAAAGCAGGAAAAGGGAAAGAACATGAAGCAGGTATTAGACAAAGCTGCCCTGTGAGAGCCTAAGGTTGCTGTATACGAAAGTATATTGAGTGATAATGACGATGCTAGGAGAGCTCACTCCTGTCTCAATTCCTAAACCGACTCCTCCATCCCAAAAGTAGACAACTACAGCTGCATAGAAAACTGTAAATTTTGCGTATCATGCATGCCCCATAAACATATCACTATGTCTAGCCGTGGATATCTACCAGGCCTTGCATACAAATGCCCATTATATCCATCATACTAAACATCTACTTCTATTCTAGTTCCATTTACATATGCCATCATCTCCGATCCCCATATTCCCAAAGCCTATGTATTATCCCTTTCGGACGCTCCTGTTCCAACCTAGTTGCTAACTTAGCTGCCTATGGCAGCGGTAGTTCTCCCCTCGGTGACTACCTACTACCAGCCCCAGTCGAAATTGAATCGACCGGAAAGCATTGAAGAATCACCATATAACCACAAGTTTCTCGCTTGCGTTTTAGAGGAACAGTGCCTTTTGTTTGGAACTCACGACTAACTCAGTCAGTTATAGACCTGGCCCGTCTGGAGGAGTTGCTTGCTTTTAAGAGGGGGCAGCAGCTCTGAAAGTGGTTTAAGCGTCCGGCTTGAACTGCCAGAAACCCGCTCAGCTGAACATGGAAGACAAATCACCGGGGTATATATAACTAAATAAAAAATTAGAATTAAATTGAAAGAGAGCCTAGAAGCTGCTGCTAGAACGGTAAACTGCTGCTGGGACGGTAAGCTGCCGCTGAGAATGGTACGCTGGCGCCGCTGATGGCACTGCTACTGGCGAAACTGCTGGCAAAGCTGTTGGCAAAGCTGAAGTGGATGCTAAAAGCCTATAAAATGAGGCGGTGAGGAACAAATTGGAAGGGCAAAAAAAGTTGGTGGGGTAGCAGCAAGCAAGCCAATAGGTTCTTCGACACCTCCAGCCGCTTCGGTGGCTGCTTTTCAGCCCGATCACTGAGTTAGCTAACCTCTTCTATGAAGTATAGCCACCCGAGAGTGCGAAGGGTTATAGAGGTGTTATGTGCTATCCCCTGAGACAGACTTAATTTATGTTATTTTTGCCTTCGCAGCCTTAGATTGACATTTCTTGGCAGCGCAACTTCTTTAGACGGAGAGCACTGCTGGCTGTACTCTACAGTGTAAGCCGTGAGTATCATAGATAGTGGATTAAATAAAAGCTTGGCATTGTGGCCTCAATCAGGGACATTCTTTTTCACTTGCAATTGCGCAAGGCAATCACTGCAACAACGTGAACGAACAACCAACTCGCCTCAATTGAAATCGTCTGTTTGAGCGTTACCCTTAACCGAAAGGATAAACAGACGGTGGCACTGGACCCGGCGCTTCTAGTGCTGCAGCATATGTCAGTCTAGAGCAGGCTAACTAGTAACTAGCTGTGCAACGACTGGCGGTTACACAAGGGAAAAAAAAACAAAATCCTACTGAAAGGCCGAAACACAAACACAACTGGCAGCACTACCGGCCTGCACCTGTGACAAGAATAGTGGCAGTATGCGTCTTATAGTTGCCGACATTAACTTTCTACATTGAATTGGAATTGGCTAAACTCAACTTATAAAGGTGTTTGGTTTCACTGCTGTGTGGTTGTGTCCGGGACTGGCAGGGTCCAACGCTAACGGCCATTGATTGACTGTTTCAACGGCCAGGTTTCGGCCAAAGCTTCCCCATCTCATCGCTGAATCGACCACTTACAACCGTCGCCAAGAATGATTACTAGGGGTATTCGGGGGCAATTTTTTGCCTGCGGTTGCAATTGCTGCGATCAGGAAGTTGATTTCTGCGGCTGCAAGCTGCTGTATTCGCTACCATAGCTAGGTCGAGGAGTCATTTTCATGACCTGATTTCTGTGACAACGAAATCTTGTTATAATAGAGGCAAAGACATCTTTGCTGGGACAGGCCATGAAAATGTGTTTGCCTTTCGATGAAAGAGTGGCAGACAACAATCGTGGAGGCAAGGTCGGTGGTTTCATTACAACAGGAGAAACCTGACGAATGTTCAAGTACAATGATGGCACACCTTTTGAGCTCACAAATAAGGCTGACGTACTGTTTCCTTATGGATCAAACACAAACAGTTACGGATGAAGGACCTCGCTATCCTGGTCGCTCTTAGGCAATGGAAACAATTGAAAGTGCATGTAAAAGAATGTTACAATCTGGAGGTGGCGGCGGCGGCGGGTCTGAGAGTGCGAACATTGTTTATTATCTGGTAAAGATAAGTGGAATAGAGCACGGTACAGGAGTGTCGCATGGGCAAGGGCTTTGGTCCCGTTTGGGGGATGAAACTTAGTAGATCGCTGCGGACGAGGCTAAGTAGAGCCATGGTTGTAACGGCCGGTTAGGGCATAAGTCGCTCCCCCAGCGGAGCCCAACTACCGTGTCTCCTTGCCAGCTGCCTAGCTACGGCGCCGGCGCCCTAGTTTCTACTCGAGTAAATTGTTAATCGCGCTCCCAAGGGTTGGCTTTGGGGGCAATCTCTAATTTGACAGAGGAAGCACAGCATTGCGATCGTAAGTGCGGCTATGATGCGCTTGATGGCGCTGAACTCCATCACTTTATCAGATCAGAATCTGAGCATGGTACAAGTGATCGGGAGCAGGCATGATATGCCAACCAGACTAGCACGATATGGCTGATGGAGTCATACTTCAATGTATTTGTCATTGCGTTCATTTATTACAGGGTAGCAAATGGAGACCAAGTTGTAATGCCTTACTACATGTACTTAAAACTTCCCCCTAGCCGGTCGTTACACCGTAGCTCCACTAGGGTTTCATCTCCAGAAACCTTGCCAATTCGACACTGCCTTCTTCACCTGCTTGTGTACATTCTACTTACATATTCCAAATATCCTAAAACATCATTATCGCTCTAAGCCGCTGTAGTATCCGTAGTGGCGTTGGCGCCGGGGTTCCGGTACACCACGGGTCACCGCACGGGAAGCCGAGATGAGGGTAACGGGCGACACACGTCGACTCGGGTCTCGGAAGGGGTCGGTCTGTCTGTGTACATAGTTCTGGCACGTCATCTTGTTCATATTCACCATCAACTATTGTTCTCACTTGCGATCCTTTACTCATTTTTTGACTATTCCTTTTCTACATATACGATAGTTGCCAATAGGAGTAGTCTGGAGGGCCGAGCATGCTCGACGGCCTTCTTCATCTGCTCTCCGCGACCTCCGAGCTCAGGGCTAGTGCTTGGGTGATCGCGATCCACGCCACTCACACCGCCGCCGCCAGCTCCGGATTGTGAGATTCTTTTACTTTCAATTGCTTCCATTGCTTAATGCGAAATACACACAGTCAACCAAAACAGAAAATCCTTCATCCATAAATGTTTGTTATGGTCATACGGAGAAACAGCATGTCCATCTCAAGTGTGAGTTCAAATGATATGCCATTATAACTCAGCATTCGAAACATTTCCCCTGTTGTTATGAACCCATACGCCTTGCCATCACCATTATTGTCTCTCATATCCTTCATTGAGAGTAAACACTGATTCATGGCCTGATATAGCGAGGATTTCTTTGGCTCTACTATGAGGACAAATTTTTCCTCTGCCACGGAAATGTAGTCCATAATAACAAACTCCTCCACTCCTCTTGTTTCCGGGTCAACTGATACAATCTCGTTCTTCCGCACTAATTGTAGGCTGTATCATCCGTTCTTGCGTTTGAAGTGGTGTAACATGGATCTGATAATTGCATAAACCAAGTCGTTTATGTTTGATTCTTTAAAGTCCCCCTCTGCCTCGGTAGGATAGCCCTCAGTATCAAAGATACTCAGCTATTCTCTCATAAACCATTTCCTTGATGTTAGTATTTTCTACTTCAAGTTCGCTTCTTGCTTCTCCTAACTTGTTCGTATGAGGTTTGCTTCGGCTTTGGGTGTTTGCATCCTAAACACCAGACTCTCTTCCGCTTCTTCTGGAGCCATGGAGGAATATGAATTTGTAGTAAAGGGTTTGTGGTCGTCTGAATGGTGTGGTGCTGACGGGAGAAAACAGTCTGCGGGACTCTCGGCGTCTGCAGAATACTGTTTGGGGTCTTGTGATGTACTCATTTGGCGTTTGGGGACCGCAACAAGTCTGCTCACAAGCCTCTGCATGTCTTGAACCGCCTGGATATTCTGTACACAGCAATTACCACAGCATCCTGGCAATCCAGCGGAAGAAGTACTTTTAAATATGCAAGCAAATGTTGTTATTCTCCATTATAAATAGAGGGTGCTTTGGTGATGTAACGTAAGGTTGTCGGTGGGCTCGAGGCAAAGGCGTTGGAGGTTTTAAAATAGGTAGAGCTCGGCATTAGAAGGAAAAGGGTTATTTGAGTCCGAAAGTTTGAAAGCTTACTTAGACGCATATGTAAGCAGTGCATGAGTCTCTATCGAGGTTTGCAAGTGTAAGTGAGTACTGGGACCTAACATGCAAAGCCTTCTAGATGAGGTAAAATCGTCTATCGAGCTTGACGACTCGACGGGGAATTTCGCAGGGGCTCGATCCGAAAGGATAGCTTGCCCTAGCAAATCACTCGTATGTGGGATGCACGTGAGGGTAAGTTTCTGCAGAGCATCATAACCGCCATCCAGCAAGGGTGCGGTGCAACGTAGGGATGTAAATAGCAGCCGTGTCGCCTTTTTTCCCCCCTCTTTCCATTTTTTTTTTTTTCCGTCCGATTTTTCTTGCCTCTTCCTTGATTTCTTGTATGGCTCTGAAGTGCATAGAGCTGGAGTCGTTACAAGTCTAGGCTTCTTGTCACCTCCTGAGAGCCTGGACAGGTCAACTCAGGTGTATGTCGTGCCGGCCCAGGGGATAGGTAAAAAAGTGAATGTAACTGTACACTAGTAGCTTCTATTTTCCTTTTTTTTTTTTTTTTCCCCACCCTCCCATTCGCCCTGCCCTTACTTCTTAACCTCTCACAGCAGGCCTAAATCCACTCCCGGCGAGCGAATACCCCAGGCCGCGAACCCCTTCAAGATCTCCTCTTCAGTTCCACACAAACCTCATTATCTTCCTTCCTCTCTCTGCTTCACTTCCCTAATTCAAACCCCTTCCCCTCCCCCACCTTCACATACCCCCCCTCCCCCCCCCACCTTCCTCCCCACTCTAATCCGCAAAATTTACTTTCTTCTCACTCTTAATCCCCCCCCCCCCCCCACCGCGGAGCATAAAGAAGCTTGCGCTTCTGTCATTAATAGGTTCGCCTACCTTCCCCCACCCTTGTGTCTCCCCCTTCACACCTGACAATAAGTGTGCACGTTTTTTGAACTCTAAAACGAAGAAAAAGACCCCTTTTAATCAGCAATCCCCGTCGCTTGAGTTAGTTATACGGCGCACTCTCGTGCTGACGTTTTACTACGAAGTTATTACTCGCATATTCTACCACCTGCTCGCCTACTCGCCATACAACAGCATTTTGTTTAATTCCTCTGGCAGACGCCGTTGCAATCTTTTTTAAGGCATCTCAGATAGAGAAAAGTTTAGAGTAGCAAAGTCTGATTTTGAGAGTTCTTAATTGGCAACCGGACTCGCAACAAATCAGAATTTTCAGGTGCAGGACCTATATCGGCAATTCCCTTCCTACAAGCCTAATTTAGTTATTGTTATTGTTATTATTTTTTTCGTACGGTTCCCCCCCCCCCCTCCGACCACTTTCAACGAAAGTCAGTTATCCCATTAAAGCTAGTACGAAGTTTTGAACGTCCCTAAATTTATTCAGCCTTGAGGGACTTCAACACGCATTGTGGTCTATTTGGGATAGTCTTCATCAATTTCAAAAACCCGCATCTGAGCGGCCCACGCAGTTTTGAGTTGCGAGACAACAGACACGCTTTGACGGATACTTTCGTTATTGGGTTACAGCTTGCTTGATCCTGGCAGAATTTGTGCTTGCTGAATATCTTACAGCAAGTCAATTCACTGGCGGGTCCAATTAATTGGTATTACATTGCAAACATATGTTATGTCGCCGTGAGGTGCTGACATTCGAGTGATAATGCCAGATAACTCCTAATGTCATCGACATCGGACCTCAACCCGGGCCTTCATCTTCATCAGTTATCTAATCCGCATCATTCAGGATCATCCTCCAACGCATCCAATACGGCAAATACTTCACCAACCGAAGGTCTTTCTAGTAATCCGCTGCGTTACACGAACGGTGTCATGAATAGTGCGACCAGTGCTGCTAGTAATGTCCGGATGGGGGCCGGTTCCCCATCCTATGATTCAGCTGGCCCCAACAGGTTGTTTTCCAAAAGGTATGTTTCAATGAGTTAATTTTAGCCTGGGAGTTCATCATGTTCGATGTATGAAAGAATGGTCAATCTGCTTTGAGCCTTCCAATCACAGGGAAGGAGTTCAGCGAAGTAGGAAATAGAGAAGATAGCAAAAAGATAACATGAATGCTGATTTCAGTGAAATTGCTAACTCTCATGCCAGGGCCCGAGAGATCCAGGCAGAGGAAGGTGTTGGTCATTCGCAGATTTGGGGCCCCATGTCTACATCTACGACGCCATCGTCATTGCGTGAGCGTGAGAATATTGCGCAAGATTCGCAGCAGACAGCTTTCCCGGAGCCTATAGCTCTCCAACCTGAATTCGCTTCCCCTGTATTCCGGCGGGCCAGGGCAGGTACTGTGCCTTCAAGGTTCAGTCCTGTTACGCTCACTAATAACAGCCCACCACCCTCTGCACTTCCTACAACCACTCGGCCATCCCCAGCACCTAGTCCGTTCAAGGCCAATGCACCATCCAGTATTGATATTCCAGACACCACACCAATCTCTGTGCCGGCAACCACACCTTCTGTGGTGTCAAGGTTAAGGTCAGGGTCACTAAACCTTCCACCTCGTAATCCCTACGTTAGCCCACTCTTTAACTCTGTTTTTCCGAACACCTGGACTACTCGAGAGAGAAACGTTAGTACTTCTTCCAACGTCCCTTCCTCCCCTGCACACTCCTCTTTCTCTCGGGAGGACGACGCTTCAATGAGGACTTTGGATTACCTGGGACTTGCAGATACCCCGCAGCCTGCTCATGCCACTTTGGCGAAACCTCCCTCAATTGATCCAGTTGTTGATGGACAGAGAGCAGCTGCACTTCAACCATTTATTGGAGACATGTCAGGCTTGCATAGGAACTTGAACAGATTCCGGTCTTACTCTGTGAATGCGAAGGAGAAGTACGCTGAGGATGAGGAAGAAGAAGAAGAACTGCAGTATGGAAACCATTCTGGCCAAATTACACCATCCTCAGCTGCTCCAAATGTTTTGATGCATTCTGCGGTTGCTGCCTACAAGGGTATTACAGCAAGTAGACCCCGTTCCCGGACAACCGGTATCCTGGAGTCACCGCCTGTTCGAACCTTGAAAAGTTATGTTACGACTCCCTCACGTCTTGATGCCATCACCAATGCTTCAGAGCTGCAAAGAGATTACTTTGATATGACCAATGCTGTGGATCAGCTTCAGTTAGGCAATTCTCATGTTCGCCCATCTAGTGGCGAGGGTGGAATGATGAATATAATAGAAGAGACTCACTCCCATGTAGAGGGCCCTACGAGATCACTTTGGCTCGGGAACATCCCCGCATCTACTACCATTACTTCATTGAATGCTATCTTTCAGGTCTATGGAACAGTTGAATCTGCTAGGGTTTTGACGCATAAGAATTGTGGTTTTGTTAACTTCGAACGCATTGAGTCCGCTATTCAGTCCAGAAACCTTCTTAATGGCAAGGAAATTTTCCCTGGAGCTGGTCCAGTCAGAATAGGATTTGCAAAAGTTCAAGGTCCTCCTGGAAGCAATGGGGCCCCTACTCCAAATGGTGTTTTTAATTCTGCTAGTCCCGACCCTTATAATAATTCTGCAAATAATGGCGTTGGTGCTGATGGAGGATCGGCCTCAGGACGAGATAATACCCAACCTGACTCTCGCCCTCATGTTAACGCTCTCGCGGCTGCACTTGAGGTTCCGGAACTACGGGATTTAAAGGACGACATTATCAACATTGTCAGGGAGTTCGGCGCGGATCTTGAAGAACAAAAGAAGATCGAGAAGAACATCATCAGTGCAGTCGAATACAACAGCTTTAAAGACGAGATTCCAGCAATTCCAGAGCCAAGTCATAATCGAGTCCACGATGCTCCGAAGTTACGTGAAATCAGAAAGCGGATCGACAATAACAACTGCTCAACATCTGAAATCGAGGATATTGCATTAGGGATGTTGGATGAGATTGCGGAGTTGTCAAGCGGTAAGGGAGGCGTTCTTGTACACTTGAATGTGATTATTCTAACCTAAACTTCGTATAGATTATCTAGGGAATACTGTCGTACAGAAACTATTCGAGTTCTGCTCTGAGGATGTCAAAGAAGCAATGCTGGACAGGATTGCTCCCCATTTGGCTGAGATTGGTATTCGTAAGTATTGCTGTTGCCTGGCCAGTTGCGTTACTCCACAGTGACTGACATCCGCTGTATCAGACAAAAATGGTACTTGGGCTGGACAGAAGATTATCGATGTCGCGAAAACTTCTTCTCAGATGAGTAAAATCATGCATCATTTGCGCCCGTACTGCGTTGCGCTTTTTATGGACCAATATGGAAACTATGTCCTGCAGTGCTGCCTTCGGTTTGGATCGCCATACAATGACTTCATCTTCGAAACAATGTTGAGTCGTATGTGGGAAATTGCGCAAGGACGATTTGGCGCAAGGGCTATGAGGGCATGCCTTGAAAGTCACCATGCAAGCAAGGATCAGCAAAGAATGTTGGCCGCGGCTATTGCACTTCATAGTGTCCAGCTTGCATCAAACGCAAATGGTGCATTGCTTCTAACATGGTTCCTTGACACCTGCAACTTCCCTAGGCGGCGTACTGTGTTAGCTCCTCGCTTGGTTCCCCATCTGGTTCACTTGTGCACACACAAAGTCGCTTATTTGACTGTGTTGAAGGTCATCAATCAAAGGAATGAGCCAGAGGCTCGAGATACAATTCTTAGAGCGCTTTTCTTCTCACCAAATGATAAGGTTTTGGAAGAAATCCTTAGCGATCATGCTTGCGGAGCAACCTTGATCTTCAAGGTTCTAACAACACCATTCTTTGATGAAACTTTGCGCACTGAGGTTGTTCAGAACGTGCAAAAGGTTTTGATACGGCTGAAGGCACAACCTGCACAGGGTTACAAGCGTTTGATGGAAGAAGTGGGGCTTCCAACACGTAACGGAGGCTCCAATAATTCGAACTCAAGTAGCCACTCCAGGGACAATGCAGTTAACGGGAATTCGAGTGGACATGAACGAACGCATCGTAATAATGCAGCTCAAAACAATTCTTCTGGAAGTACGCAAAACAACCAAAATCACCAAAATCACCAAGTACAAAACCACAACAGAGAGTTCCAGAATCCGTACTACGCAGGCGCCCCTCCAGCACAGTTTGATCCTACCGCTCTCGCTGCCACTGCAGCATCGCTCCCTCGTCCTCCACCTATGGATACAGCTGCTGCAGCATTCATGGAGCAATTGGCGCTCAATAATGCCCTTTATAATCCTGCCCAGGCTGGTGCGATGACGGTTCCTCAGCTTCAGTACCAAGCTGCCATGATGCAACAAGCAGCAATGAGGCCTGGTCTCTACCCGCCAATGCCCACATATGGAGCACCAGCAGCGCCACAAGATCAATTCCGAGGAGTTGCGCAACATACACCAACGCCAGCGATGTTGCCACCGCAGACGATGTTTGGGATTCCACCAGCATTCAATCCGTTGATGGCACAGCAACTGATGGGTGCCTATCCATATCCCCCAATGAATGGTGTTCCCTTGTTTCCGCCTCAGCAACAGCAGCCGCAGCAGCCTCAGCAGCCGCAGCAACAAGGTGGTGGAAGCCGCCGTGGACGGGTAGACCCCCCTTCAGAATATGTATATATACCTAATATGCAAGCTGACGAGTTTATTTAGCGTTGATTGATTGATTTGCCATTACCTTTGCGTTGCACTCAGCCACCATTCGGGGCTTTCGGTTTGTCCATTTCTTTTATGTGTTCATTTTATGTGACGATATAGGGTCTTATCTATGTAGTCAAAGTCACTTTGTCTACCTGTCATGAAACGTGTGAAAATATCTTTAAAATTACTATAAGGGCAAGGGGGCCGTGCTAAATCAGCTTTCTTTCTCCTTTACCGTTGTTCAGGAGCAACAGAAGGAAGAAAATAAAGCAGGCCGAATTTGATGAGATGGGAATCTAGCTGGTTTTCTGGTTACTACTACGTTTTGAACGGTTTATGTTATTTCCTTTGGAGTGTCCTAACTATATAACGTCTGCAGATTACGTTCCTTTTTTTTGTTTTTTACAATGTCATGTTTCATTGGGTTCTGTCAATTTCTTATATTTTTTATGTATCTTATTTCTCTCCTGTTTATGTCTCTTATATTTATTTATTGTCACATTATATGAGGCAAACTGTTTGTCCGAGCGGCAGGAAACATGTGTGGCGGAAAAAGGTGAATGAAAAAATTGTTAGGAGAGGCAGTCACCAAGAAAATGTACTGTAGTGCTTATTATTTACTGTACGAGAGAAGCGGAAGAGAAAGAACTTTCTACTTAGGGTTTGAGAATCATATGTGCTTTGTGTTATGTTTTTCCCTCCTTGGAGGAGATGGACTACTTCATGGTCTTTGTGTTGCCGTGTTCGCGTCTTATTTTCCTTACCTAGCGGTCCTACGCCTCTCAATTGGCATCGCAGACGTTGACCGAGCGAGCTATGGCTGCTCGCACAGGGTTGCTTTTTCGTCCCTTGCTTGAGCTGGTTACCCTCAGTCTTGAACTTCAATATCTTTTCCTCCTCCCTACCTACCTTTCTCGCCATTCGCGATTTTCTATTTCAGACTGGTTGGTGGCAGTGTATTTGGATAGTATCGGTTGTGGTGTACTTGTATCACGTCCCCATATTCCCCCCTCCATTCTCCGCTCTATCTGATCCCTCTGTGTCGCATCTTCCTTCCTCTCCCTCCCTCCTCAACCTCACTTCTCTCCCACTCGTTATTCAGCTCTCCTAGCCTTCCTGCTCCATCTCATTGCCTTCAATGTCGCTGCACTAATAATTAACTGGAGATGTTCTATGTTTTTCGTGGCATTATCTCATCTTCTCTCCTATCACTTCATCACGTCCAATTCCATCCTTGACTATTTCACAATTGACCACCAATTTATCCGTCATCAACACTTCACCACTTTGGCAATTTAACCATGCCAATCAACTAGCTGATGAGCTGAGCTCATTGGGCCCGATAAGCCAGTCGTTCTTTTCAACTTGACTGAACACTCTCTCATACGGCTACTGCTCAAAAGGTTGGATTCACTCAGTCGACAATTCTCTGTGAGGATGTTCGACGTTCTGGGTGGGATGCGTTTACAGTTGTGCTTTTCTTGGTTAATGATTCATTCGTCTTTGCACTTGTTTGGTTCCAGGGACAGAAATTACTTGGAGAAGAAGGAAAAGAAAAATCAAAAGGAGAAAAAAAAGTAATTGAAAGTTTAAATAAGGGGGAGCATTTCTCTGCGCAATAAAAGGGGAAACTTGCGCGAGAGCAATTAAAGGGTAAAGCTAAAGTGATGATATTCTTATTTAGAAAAACGAAATGCGAGAAAAATAAAATAAATAAGACGTTTCTCTTGTCTTTATAAACTTGGTGGGGTGTGGCTTCGTGGGTGCGTAATTGGACGGTTTTTACTTGATAGTCTTTTTTTTTTTTTTTTTTTTGCCCAAAGTGAGCCCGTGGATGGAAATGGTTGGAAAAAATCACCACTTTTGGATATGTTATATATATATAATTTGTATCCAAAGAGTATGAAGAAGCTAGTGAATACTTTTCTTCCTCGTTTCATGTCAGTTCACAGTTTTAATTCTCCGATACTGGCTTTAGTATTCTGTTGCGGCATATCTTTGTATGGGCCCCCACAGCATGCTAGAGGATAGTATACAAACTATGGACCCTGGGTTTACCCCGATCTTGCTAGCACAGAGATGTAAAAAAAAAAAAAGGCCGTTACCTTCAACTTTAAACTTTCTGTTTTTGTGGCGAACAAAGATATATCTGTGCATAAATCAAAGAATACCATGTAATTGATTGGACTGAAAAAAAAGGCAAAAATAATCACATTGTTTGTTTTCAGGATGGAAACCAAGGAAAGATCAGATATAATTACATGGAACGGATTTGATATGCTTCACGACAGGTGTTACCCTCAAACTCATGTAAAGGTCTTCAATTTTTTTTTGTTGAACCCATCCATCAGCCCCACCCCATCCAGCGAAGCCATCTTATAAAAAAAAAAAACGTATTGGCAGCGGCCCTCATCAAACCAACAAGCAAAGAATCAAGTCCCCCCCCATCATTCATTCCCTTCCACAAAGTTCCTAGGTGTGGGCTACATATCATAAGGCCCAGCAAGACGTTCGAAAAACTTCCATTATATATCAGCCTGCAAGATATAAGCCCCCATGTCAAGCAAGAACTTATATAAACTATAATCAATCTATACCTTTGCTGCCTTTTTTTTTTTTTTTTTTTTTTTTTCTCGTTTGGTGTAGCTGAAGAAGGGGGGAGGAAAAAAGGAGGACGAATGGGACCAAACCAGCAATGCGACGCCCAAAGCAAGCCCAAAGTGCTATTGCCAATTACTCCCCATGAAAAAAAGAGAAAAAGACGAAAAAGACGAAAAAGGAACAAAGAAGCCCCCCTAATCCTCAAACCATAACTTAAAAGGCCAATATGTTTCTAGTTTGGTTGCACTACCCCTCGTAGTAACTCCTGAAGGTCCCCTACACTACATCTACTCTCAACAAAATTTTTTTTTTGAAGGATTCTTGGATACTTTTTCCTTGAAGTTGCTGTAGCATCTGTTGCAATTTTTTTTCTTTTTTTTTTTTGAATGCCTTAGTTCACAGCTAGCGCTTTTGCTCGCTGCGCCGTCTGTTGCATCAATAGCTCTTTGAGACGCACGAAATATCTTGCCAGTTTATCGACCCGGAGCCCGCTGAACCACTCATTGAACGGTACTTGCTTTGCGGCTGCTTTCTAAAAGCAAAACCACTACGACTCTTTCTATTGTAGCGGCCGCTGTTATGAAGTAGTGCAGATTTACACTGCTGGGGCTATCCGGCTAAGTAGAGGAACAGCATTGCGTCTTCAGTTGAGTGAGGTATTCCCTTCTATGTTACAATACATCCATTGTCTGGTTCCGCCAAGTCCTTGCAGTCAATTTCAACAGACTAGCTGTTAATTACTCTTTTCGTCTTCCCAGATAGGCAAATTGGAACCACCGATGACAACCTCCCTTTCAATGGACGTTTAAACGGCTAAGTACAACGATAACTGTTTCCGATTCACGAGTGAAGAAAGGAAAAAATTAATTCTAGAAGTTTGTAAGTACAATTTGCTTTCCTGCAATTTTTTTTTTTCTCAAGGCAATCAATAGGTATAGCAACTCACTAAAAAGTTATGTAATCGAAAAAAAAAAAAAAAAAAAAGGTTGACGCCAAACACACCCACAAAAAACCCACTTAATCAAAAACAACAAATTCCTCCAGACCGCCAATAAAAAAAAAAAAAAAAAAGAATAAGGATTTTACATAGGAACAGAAATCTGGGGATTAAGAGCACCGCTTCGAGCGAGCAAAGCAAAAAAGCAAAACAGAAAACAATTGCACAAAAAGAAATCAGGTTAAAAGAATGAAAGATCAAAGCACAAAAAAAGAAAAAAGAAAATGAAAAACAAAGCCAACAGACGCCCACACTATCAAATTGGACCCGAGAAATTAGGAGAACGCCACATCTGATGCAATCTAAACATTGAAGAAAAGAATAACATCCCGGATAGACGCTCTGCAGTTTAACGACCGGTAGAGCCTACGGAATGAACGGAACCAATTGATCCTTGTGGATAACCAGCAGGCACGCCGGAAACTGGTCTTTTTGCTGTTTTCGGTGGAGGTGGGGGCCCATTATTGGATGACAGTTGTGGCAAATAGGATTTCTCAAACTGTTGATGCTGAGCCTGTTGTTGCTGTATCCTCCTCTGTTGCGCTGCTGCGGCTTGCTCCCTATCATGCTTTTCCTTGGCCAGGATAATCTCACACCAGTTCCTGTTCTCCTGCCCACCCCCAATAGTTTCTCCGAGAACCTTCATCCAACCCTTCTTATCCTCTGCATTGTCGGCATAAAAGTCAATTGTCTCCCCATTTCCAAACTTAATGCGGAATCCCTCTTCGACGAACATGTATCCCTCTTCCATTTCTGAGAAGGCTGACTTTCTTCGCTTTCCATTAGAGGACGCAATTTCTGGCTCTGTGAGTGATGGGCGGTCGTCTATCAAGCGGATTGCTTTGGCAAGATTAATCGTAGCTCGTGGCTGACGGCTGACCTCATGATATGCAGTCAGCTTGGCGCCTACAAGCTTGAAGTAACGACGTCGCCAGTATGGACAATCCCCTCCCTGTTGGGAAAGGTATCCCTCCCAACTCCTAGCTACCATGGACTCTGCTTCCTTCAACTCTCTAATCGCAGCTGCCATACTCTTGGGAAGATCCTTCTATTGAGCAGGTTAGTATCATGTGAAGCCGGATATAAGGGGTGAATAACTTACATCAGACATTCCTGGGGGCTTGGGAACAAACAGCATTTGAACTTCAAGCTTGCCGATCTTGTATGGAGGTCGCCTAGCAGGATTACCACCTCGCTTGCTCTTCAGGCTGTTTGAGTCGATCGCCCATTCGTTGAAGCAGTTAATTTCGGTCACGAAAGGTCTTCCGTATGCCTTGTGCTCAAAATCTTTCAAGCAAACATAGGACCTAGCGAAACTTCCATCCCTTGCAACGAGCCCATTAAGCAGCTCCCATGCACTTAGTGGCTCTTCGGGTTGTTGCTTCTGAGCTTGTGCTTGAGCCTGTTGTTGTTGTTGCAATAATTGTAGTTGCTGCTGTTCCCTTTGCTTCTCAAGTTCTTTGCGCTTTTTCGAAATGAACACACGACTAAATGTTGACTTCGTCTTACTTGTAGTGGTGACTTTTGGAGCGGGAGGCGGCGGAGTTGGAGGTGCGGCAGGCGCGACCTTTGGAGGAGGCTTTTCTAGCTTGGTTTGCAGTGTCAATTGGAACTCCAAATCATTGAGAACGACCCTGAGGCAAAAACAATTAGTCTAAACGTTCACTACCAAAAGCAGCAAGACAAACAACATACAATTCAAACTCTTGTCCGATTGGGGCATTCTTGGCCAACTCTAGCCACGACGTCGTCACACAATGAAGGCCATTATCCAGTGTCAGACAGAACCATGTAGGCTCACGCTGTGGCAATGGTAATGTGAGATCTTTGACACCGATGACCTTCACAAATAACCTTCCTCGCTCGCCATTCTCTGGGGGCGTTATTGGATTCTTGTCATCAATTGCAGGTGCAGTGGAAGGAGGTGCAAGGTGTGTCTTTGTCGCTGCGTCTGGCTGACCAGGCATAGGAGGAGCTGGCCCATCTTGTTTCTTGTCACCTTGGCCCAATGAACTCCTTTGGCTCCGCCTTCTTGATGATGGAGACTTCCACGGTTCGACCTGCCACGATCGTGTGCGTTGGTGACCTTGCATACGTGAGTTTTCCTCATCGCTCTCTCGGCTGGTAGCGTGAATGACTCTGGTGCTGTGTCTCATGAGATATCCACGTTTTGAAGTCTCAATGACCCGATCCAGTTCCTCATCAATATCATCCAAGCTAAGGTCAATGTGAAGCTCATCTAAAGTTGGCATCTTAAGGCTCCTTCGAGACGACTTCCTCATTGGAGTTTTTCCATTGGAATCTACACCTGGGTCTGAGGCAACCTCGTCTTCCTCTTCGTCATAGTCCTCGTCGTCATAGTCTCCTTCTGATTCGGGTGCATCATCTCCCTCGACACTACCGGAGTCTGATTTTGGAGACATTGTTTTAGTATGGTCCCCGCTAACTTGTCTTCTTTGTGCTGCCATAGCGGCCATATCTGCAGGCGTGGCGCTTGGACGAGTGCGAAGCTTTCCACCAGGTGCTCTAATTGTTGCTGCATCCTCGGGAATTGGGGATGGAGAGCGAGCTGGCTCAACGACAACAGGAGTGTCGGTCCGCATACTTTCCCGGTCAGCCTCGCTCTCGCCTTCTCTATCAAATCCCTCTCCGTCTTCGGTACCATCTTCGTCGTAGTATTGATCGTATTCAGAATCATCATCATTATGACTAGCCGGACGGTGGATCACAGACTCGGGCGTACGTTCGAGGTCGTCATCAAGCTCAATATGTTGATTCTCTGGGGTGGAAGGGCGTCGGTCAAGATATTCTCGTGTCTCGCTCAATGGCGGGGGAAGGGACGGCATAGTTGAAAGGAATGGTGTAGGCTCTGGACTCGGGACGGGGGTGGGCTCCGATTCAGGAGCCTTGATGGGAGGTGGTGATGGGGTCATGAAGTCTCTCAATCCGAGGCTATCGCCCCCAAAGTCGTTCCTGAACTCTGGAAGCGCAACGCTGACCCGCTTTGATGCGACTTCATCCTCCTCTTTTGGCGGCGTTGGTGGGCTAGCTGGCACGGGCATAGGCAGGGCTGGGGTGTTCTCCGTGGGGTCTGAAAGAGGGGCCGCCGCTGGGGCGGGCAGGTCGGGAGACGCTGCCCGCGGCGTCCCAGCAGTGGGCGTTGCATCGGAGTCCCCCTCTTCGGCCTCGCTGTACCTCGATGCGTCGGTGCCGTTGGTGAATTCAGACGCCTCGGAGCACTCCGACGGGGCTGCCTCTGGCACGGCGTCCGGCGAGCGGGCGGCGAGTCGTGCGGTGTCGAACATGCGCCCTGCAGCCTGCGCCTTGGCGTTCACGCGCTCCTCCTCGCCGCTGGCAGCAGTGCTGCGCGTGTCCCCGAGCGCTCGCTGCCGACCGAAGATATGGAGCCGTCGCGGCGGCTCACGTGGCGGCGGATGGAGTCGCGCGAAATTTTCTTCGGCCGCTTAAAGTCGAACTCCCTGTCAAACTCCATCGAGGAAGAGTAGTGCCCTGCAGGGTAGTCCAGCGCAGTCTCCTTCTGAATTGGCTCAGGGCTCATTGTCCTGTCATCATCATCAGTCTCGTCGCCGTTCACTGACATTTCCTCAAACGAAATCCCGAGCGCAATGCCCAATCGCCGTTCCTCCTCTGCGTGCGCATTAGGATCAGGATGCGGCTCGACGTCGCTCTTTTGAATCATCATTTGCATCTTTTCATGCAGCGATATCTGCTCCTGGCTCTGAACATGGGGCTTGAGCGGAAGGCTTGGGAGCGGGCGATTTAAGGAAAAGCTATCTGTGCGGCCCGATTGCGTCCCAGGCAGAGGTGGGAGCGGACGCCCCGTGGGTGATGGAGTCGTCCGGAACGGGTCTCCAAGCCGAGGCGGTGTGGCAACTCTTTCCGGTGTCGTATCCCTCCAGTTATCTGGTTCAATGACAGGCGTGTTGTCATAGTCATAGTCATCCTCGTCATCCTCATCTTCATCTTGGGAATCATAACTCATGCTCGGCGATCCATCAACCGATGGAACCGGTGTCATTAGCTCATACTCTACGACCTGTGCAGGGATGTCATTGAATGTAACAGCCTTCCTACGGCTGGGACTAGCATTCACATTATCCTCGCCATCCGTGTACTCCTCAACATCACTTCTTCCATTAACTTTGTATGACGCCAGTAATGATGATTTTCCTGGAGATGGCCTTGGAGGGTTGTCATTACGCATAATTGAGGTTAAAACAGCACTCTTGGGAGGTGTGGTTATTGCCGGAGGTGGTGAAGGAGAATTGGTCTTTTTCGGTGAAAGCGGACCGGGTAATGAGTTCTTCCTATGCGGACTGTCGAGCCTCAACGGGGAGGTGAGACCTTGTGGTGGCAGGCTGATTGGCCGAGGCGGGTTAGGAGGCATCGGTGCAGGTCCAGATTGTATCTGCTTCAGCAGCTTATTGTTTTGCACTCTGGACGCTTTCTTCAGGTTCTCAATCGACGATCTCCTTGGTGAAGCAACTATACTATCCTTAACTTTGGAATTTTCCTGGAGGTTTCCTAGCCAGAACGCCCTCGGCGAGGCGCCTGTTCTGGCTGTAGGGCTCGACGCGAACTGAGCCATATCTTCGCCGAATCGCTGTGACATATTGGTCAGCATATAATTGGGATGCAGAGGTATCAGGAATGGCGGATTAATTGCAGGTGTCAAAGTTGGCTCACCCTCGCTACTTGTTTCTGTTGTAATATACTGTTTCTCCGGCCTTCGATGGTACCCAGTTCGGATAGAGGCCTTGTGGGTTTGGGAGCACCCGAAGGAGTTGCCTCGAAATCTTGCGGGGAGGCGTGTTTGTGTATCCTTAAAGGCTGGACCTGGGTGTTGTCAGAGAATATACCTGACGCAGCTAGAGAACGGAAAGTATGGAAACAATCAAGGTATCCAGAGTTTCACGCCAAAACAAACAACGAGACGAGGCGAGGCGAGAAACCAAGGTGAGGGAAGGTGGGAGGAGGGAATCTGAAGGGGGGGGGGGGGGTGGAGGGGAGGGGGAAGGGGGGGAGGATGGTGGGTCACATACAGCAGGCCCGGGTGTGCCCGACATTTTTTTTTTTTTTTTAAACTCCCTTGTTTGTTTTCTGTTTGCTCTCTAATTTTCCGCTTGTAGTAGTATGTGAAGGATGTTTTATTGCGTATGTGACAGTGTGGTGCGGTGTGCAAGTATTTCACAGGTGTGTGGGTTTCTGTGCCGTAAGCAAAGCGGCAACAGGAGTCGGGAGGGGGGCGGAGTATGAGCTCGCTCAGTCTCCAAGCCTCTGCAGCAGCTTCTCCGCTGAGGAGTTTCCAATGACGTTTTTTTTCTTTCTTATTTTTTCTTTTAATTTTCTTTTTTCTTTTTTCTTTTCTTTTTCTTTTTTTTTTTTTTTTCACCTGCTGCGGAGGAAGGAAACAGCAAACGTTGGGACGTTGATGTTTCGAAGTGGAGCGGTCCACTCGGCTTGCGTTGCCAGCGGGTGAGGAGGAGAGTCGGTAACCACGACAGAGCCCAGCAAGCAGCGGCGTCAAAAGTATAAATGAGAGTGTGTGGCAGTCGGGGCTGCAACGGCCGGGGGGGGGGCGAGGGGAGGGGAGGGCCTCCTCTTGCTGCCACCGCGTGCGTGCGTGGGTGGGATACGGTAGGTTATGGGATATGAGGAGTCGACAGCGAATGGAGGCTTCCCCAGGCCCGCGTCGACTTTAATGAGCCTATCCTTTGGCTTCCCTTTTTTCCTTTTTCCCTTCTTCCCTTCCTGCTCTCCGTTCTTTTCTTTTTCGCGACCTGCGTTCTTGCGTGGGGCCCGCTGGGCCTGGCGGTGCTGCCGCTGCTGCGGTGCTCATGCAGCACTTAATCTCGCACCTGCCTCGCAGCGTCGCCCACTGGCTGGCCGACTGGCTCCCGACGGCGAGGGCGGCGAGCCCAGAGACGCCGGCTCCTGCGAACACGCCGAGCGCAGCACAGGCGTACTCTGCAGCACGACGACCAAGCCTGCCTGCTGCTGGCTGCATCGACCGCTGTCACCGTGGCCAGGGCGCCATGGCGGCCGAAAAGGCAAATGGAGCCGCCGTTGGGTGCCAAGCACGGAGGCGACGTGCGAGCCATACATGCACAGTACAGTACTGTGCTGGCGTGGACGCCAATGGGCAGCCCGGCGGAGGCGGTTGGGGAAGCCGGAGGAGAATGGCAATGGGCGGCGGGCGGCGGGCGGCGGGCGGCGGGCGGTGGCAGTGGGCTGCGGGCGGGCTGTGGGCTGTGGGCTGTGGGCTGTGGGCTGTGGGCTGTGGGCTGTGGCAGCGCCCGCGCGGCGCCGCGTGCAGTTGCTGCTTCATGGTGGGACGGCTTGGCAAATGAGGGCGGCCTCGACCGTCCAGTCGCCAGCCGTGGGCCCGGCTGCGTGCCACGGATCGACTCGATAGATGTGGACGGCGTACTCTACGCCCAACGCCCCCAGGCGGCCAATCAGCAGGCGGCGCGCAGCACGGCGCCTGGCCGCACTCCCATGTCATGTCACCTGCCCGCGCTCCCTTTGCGGTGACAGCGGCCCCGCGCTGCCCCGCGCTGCCCCATCGCTTTCGGCATCGGGACGCTGTCTCGAGCGCAAGCAGCGCGGTGCGGATCGCGAAAGCTGGAGGCGTGCTGCCTGACTCGCATTCAGCCAGCCCGTCCGCTGTATGATACTTGTACATTGTACTAGTACTAGTGCACTGGGCGGGCTGCTGGGCGGTGCCGGTCGCCTACGCCAGCAGCGGGCCTGGAGCGAGCGAGCGAGCGAGGGCAGCTGCCCCGCCAGGGCTAGGAGGTCGCTACGAGCAGCTGCACAATCCCTGTGGTCCCTTATGTCCCCTGCTGCGTTAGGCAGTGGTGTCCCCAACCCTGCCTGCCATGGTTGCTCAACTCAACGCGCTAGCAGCAGCTGACTAAGCAGCCCTCTCCCAGCACGCAAACACCAGCGCTTGGCGGGAATCACTCTTGCGAACACGGGCGCAATCAGCCCTGCAACGCGACAAAGAGCATGTGGCCCAGCTTTCCCTCCCCGCCTCCGTTTCTATGGCAACTTCTCGGCCACAGTGGCCTCTCCTGGGGCCGCCCATGGGCGGCGAGAGGATATGGGAAGGGGCCCCGCTGATCGCTTCCTCATTGCGCAGTGTCAAACCTCCTCCACCTCCTGCTCAATTTAATGTCAGGCTCCAGCAGGGGACGCGAACGCCCCGCAACACGCATGCTCGAAATGGCGACGGCCGAGGGCGCCCGTCGCGCTCCCCCTCTCCCCCCCATTGCCTCTGCATAGCTTTTGCGGTGGGACTAATCCCAGTGCACCAACCGGCCTACTTCGCAGCTCGTAAAAGTGCATATATTGGCCCTGCATCCCCTGCCCCCTGGCCTTGGCACGCGCTCCAGCTCTGCCTCCTTGGCGCTAGAGAGCGGCCCTAAACCTCCTTCCGCTAGCCGTTCTACGTGAAGTGAGAGCCAATGCGGTTCTGCACACCCGCCCCCAATTTGAGCCACACGTTGAACTTCAGCTGAGATCCGATCTGCAAGCCCATGTCCAGGGTTTCTTGCTTGCCTTGCACCCAGCCCCTGCTGATGCTACCAGGCTCCTTATCCTGCTTGATGGCTCTAGCTGTTTCTGTGCCTCTGACCATGCTGCTTCTTCATCTCATGCCCTCATTTCATTTCGATTTCCACTTCATCCTAGCTACCCCGTGCGTAACTGTACCATATCGTCATCAGTGAGCTTCCGGTTCTTCGCGAGGAAGAGCAAAGAAAAAAAAATGAAGGAGCCTCAAATATGATTTGTTAAACAGCTATCCAGCCACTTTCAATCTTGTTTCTGTCCACCCCCCCCCCCACCTAATGCCCGTTTTCATCATCCATAACTCCGAACCAGCCACTGCAATGCAAAAGGGAATGCAAATATGACGAGATAAGTTTTTGTTTTTCACTTCCAGGAAAATTTTGCTGCCATTTGTTGTATGATTTTTTGACGAGCAAAAAGCAGTACTCCCCGATTAGTTCTTTAAAATCGAAGGCACGCACACACGTCGATATTGAACATTCCTCCATTCCATATCCCGTCCCGTCTTGCACACCTGTAGATACCCATCATAGGAATATCATCGGCTGGCACCCTCCCCGCTAGGCGTTCATGCCCAGCGGAAAATCTCATCCCTCCGGAAGCGATAAAGCCAACATACAGGGCAGGCTGGAGCCCAAATTGAGAATTCGAAAAGACCCCGAAAGCAAATTTGCAATTGCTATTTTGTTTTCCCCCTTGCTAACTCCGTCCCTCCGCATAGCTTATCTCCTCATGCCCCAGGTATGCAGAGCTCTTGAATTATCCGCCTCGTATCAATCGTCACAGAGAACAAAGGATGGGGCCTTGTGGATCACTCGTGACACTTGTTGTGAGACATAAACAAGGCTAGTAGAACGGGACGAAACATTTTGAGCACAATGTTTGCTGCAATGACGTGACTTGAAAAAAAAAAAAAAGCCCATGTTGACTTCCAGCAAAGTTACAACTCAAATTTATCTATATAGTCAACATTGCACTCAACAAAACCGAACAAATCTAATACTTTGCATATGACAAAACGCGAACAATATCGCTTGCTTTTCTTCACTTGTAATTCACAGCTCTCTTCGGGGATTTGTTTCCCCCGAAATTGAGCCTCTGTCATCAGCGCATCGGCTTATGCACGGGATCCGTCATATTATTAGCCACAACGAAAGCGTTATCACATTCATTTATTACTGCTCTATTTGCTTACATTGCCCGTTCCATTTCGTTCCCTTACCACTTTCTTTCCCGTGTTCATTGCCGTGGAAACGGGGGTAGCACCTTTTTTTGACATGCATACGCTGTTTATTATTTTGTTTACTTCCAGATTCCCCTTGTTTAAATTTTTTAAAACCGGAAAATTGCACATTATCCGGGCCTCGAGCGTCCGGAGTTGATTAAGTAACAGGGAGAAGGGATATAAAATGAAGACAAGGTAGGCATATTCCTGGAGTATGGTTGATGTGCATCAATAAGGGAACAGTTGTTACATTCGCCCGCTTGCTGACTAATATGACAAAAATTGTCTTGTTTCCCTTGTCTGAGCCCACAACTTCGCAAATTCAGTACCACATATCCCTATAACGAACCTGTTTTTGACATCGGACAACTTGAGCGAAGTTCCTAAGAGTGAGCATATTCTACTTACTTGTTCTCTATGGAGAGGCTAGTTCTGTAGAACATGTTGACCTCATCTATGCCAAATGCCTCGTCCTACTAAGTGAAGAAGAGCTTGCCTGCGCACTGCTGCTAGCAGGAAGTAAAAAATATCAGTTACGGTGGAAGTGGATACTTCCATTGTATTTAGCAAAAGTGAAGAATCTTTGGGAGATAAATTTGTCAGATCAAGAAGAGGAAAAGGAACAACGTGATGCACAGGAGATTCACGATTTGAGCATGGCAACAGATGTTTATAAGGAGTTGATAAAAATATAATAGATATGGACTTTTCTGCTATTGAGCTCACATATCAACATGGTCTACAGGTCTGTCACATATTTCTGATATCATCATTAATCGCTTTTTTTTATAGATGTTTGCGTACTATGGAAGCATATCTCTAGATGGTACACTAGAGTTTACACAATGTGGAGCAAAGTCACCGAGGAATTAAGTAGATCATTTCGGTAGATGCATATCACCATAGGCCCGGCAACGGCTTCACAGGGCCTGCATGGAGCATGCAGAACTGTTACAACTTCAACGTCACATTCTGAAAGAATCAGCCCAAAAAAGCCCAGACTATACGAAAACCATGCATTAGGTGAAGCAGTCGTGTTTTAGGAGCTATCCAGCCGCATTCATTGGAATAATAGCCAATCATACTTTGGTACATCCAATCTCTGGTGCGCCAATGCACATTACCAAGTTGTGTGGTATTACAAACTAGCATTACATCATACTCATGGTCGTCTGTATTGTCGTACTTGTTTCTAACGGTTTCTTTACAACTTCTTTCATCAGTTGGTTACTCACTTGTCTGAAGCGTTTACTTAATTGTTCTACTGACAGAGATACTAATGCCTGTTCTCGTGCCCAGACTCTACTAATGCTGAGACTGTTGTGACATGGATTGGGCGATTGACAGAGAGGTTGGTTATTTCGATGATCACCCCGTCCGGGAACTCTCCAAGCTTGTTCTCCTTGCTATGCCGGCATTGTGATTGATATTGATAGATGGTGGGAGACACAGTATCGCTAAATGGGGCGAATTGAAACGATTCTTCCTTGTCTTGTCGGCCTGTCAATGCATATCAGCCGGAGCGATCATCCTCCAACTACCTTGATACTCGGTGTCACAAGAGTGCAACACTTCTCTTTGTTTCATACCAAATATAGAATAAACGCAAGAAGTTGATATATCCCATGTCTGTTGCCTAGGAGCATGATTCTTCGCAGTAACGGCCCGGGTCCAGTTTCCTTCTTTTTCCGAGCGCCTGGTTGGAATAGTTTTTTGTGACTGGTTTTGCTTGTTTATGTGATGGGTTGATTGTGTTCATGACATGGTCTTCCTTGTTCTAGAACAGTGGGTTCGGAACGGTTTGTTTGAGGAAGAACTTGGTTTACTGGGCAATGCACCCCTTATTCTTGGACGGGCTTGGAACTGAGGATTTCTTGTGATTGTGGTGAGTAAAGAGGGGGCTTAGGGAAATTGATTGGTGTGAAAACACAGTACATAAATCGATGAATTTAACTATATATGTTGCAGAATTGTGGGAGAATATACCGGTACCCATCCACGGTACCCATCCAATGTCACGCGATATAAGATTCTCCCTACAATATATATATATGGGGACGGCACTGTGCACGCATTTACTTTGCCATTTGCCGGTTGCTCCTACAAATTGAAAGTTAACCCCGCGAGATACACTCTGCGAATGTACCCCAGATCTCTCTGCAAGCGTTATGTATGGCGGATATATTATATATACCAAGGGGTACCTGATCTCGATGGAGGTTTTTTACAGACCTCAATTTCAAAAGCGACCTTCGTATAGGTACCTTGGAAAATTTATAATATGGATTTTTATTGTATATGGTCGTTTGTAGATGTAGCCGGTGGTAGTTACGTGCCTACCTGATGTATTATAGATGTACGGGTAGGCGGATTCGGTGACGATATCCATGGGCACAAGACTAAGTAGGCCAAGTGTTAACACAAAGGCTCAAACTTTTCTCAGCTTCAGTAACGAGCCGTGGATTTCTGATATTCTGGTTTTTTCGTATGTTACATATATATATTTGCCTCGGACGTTATCATTGGTTTGTTGAAAAGGGTTTATGTAACGTACGACGTAGAATTAAGCGAGGAGGGGGTGGAGGAACGGGACTGAGCATATGTATGTGTAATATATTATACAAGACGTATATATGTGTGTGTTGACACAGTTCAGAGACTTAGTTGTGCATGGATGGTTATGCAAAAATGGGAAAAACGACATATAAGATCCGGTTCGGTTGGAATCGAATGCATCAGCGGTTTGGTCGGGTTGGATGGAGGGGATACATGTATATAAAAACGGCGAGGTTAGGTGTGTTTTTGTAGTACGTTGGTATGTATGTGCATGATAAAGTGTTTCGTAAGATGTAGGTGTACGAAGATATAGGATTGCCGTTTTTGGATATTACACGTAGGGAAAAAGTTAGTTTCGTAAGAGGAAAAGTGGAATAAAGAGATAAGATACAGTAGTAACGTATAACTATTTTTGGTGATCGGAGGCGGCGGGGGAAGTGGGAAGGGAGGTTAAATCTTTAGATTTGTCATGTCATGGTCAACGAAGGTTTGTCTTAGACTAGTTCCATATGAGGTAAGTTTAAAGTTGGGGTGTGGGTGTAAATCATGGAATTGAGGTTGGGGAGGGGAGGATAATGGTAGTTTCTCGTTTTCTAACTAGAGACGGTATGGAGTGTGGCAACTGACTCAGCTAACAGTTGCGAGTTGCCACTATGATATCATGTGTAGTATGTGAAGTGACAAAGGTTATTACTTTGTATGTGCAGTGGGGAAGGCTGATTTGATGGATGGTATCGACGTTAACCACGGCTCTCCCCTAAATAATCAAAGAGGGATGATGGATGGGAAGGGAAGAATTGGCATTTCGTTAAAAATGTTATGGAGTGGCAACTTTATGTTAGTTTGCTAGTTACGTATACTGGTTCTTCGAGCTTTTTTCGTAACCAGCCTAGACCTTTTTGGCGCCATCATTAAGAATTTTGCAGTTATGTAGATGTTGCAATGTGCGGTGGAGAGGAAGGAAGTGGGGCAAGAGAGGGAGGGGGGGGGGGGAGGGGGATGATCACCAGGTGCTTGAAAGCGACCTGCATGGCGAGGAGTTAACAAGCACTGGAAAGGGGTAGTTACGCATATGTACGTATACCCCCTTACGTTAAGAGAAAAACGTGTGCAGGAAAAAAAAACAAAAAACAAAAACAAAAAAACATGGGGAATATGTAGTGGAAAACCCACGTTTTTATTTCTTTTTTTGGCGTTGATCGAGAAGCCCAGTCCCATGGGATCGGTGGGCGGAGTAAAAACTTGATCGACTGAAGTTGATGATCCCCCTCGTCACTCCCCTCTCCTCTTCCCCCACCTCTCTGCCACACACACATCCACACGCACATTCACAAGTTCTTTTAGCTGTGTTTTAGAGGGAAGAGTCGCAAACATTTGCATTTCTTTTTCTCAGCTTAGCTCCGAATTGATTTGGTTTCTTGTACAAAAACAAATAAACGGAAAAAAAAACACGAAAAAACGTCGAAAACTCCAAACACGCCCAAAGCAAGATGTACAAGTGTGAAGGAAGGGTTATATCCCGGAGTTGTAGAGGTACTATAGCTGATATGTAGACAGACAGTCAATAACAACAAGAACAATGATGAGATAAAGCTCGATTTGAAAGCGTGACCAAGGTATGTGTGAGAGAGATGGATGGATGGGAGGATAGAAAGGTTTAAGAAGGAAGAAAATAAAGAGGGGGAAACAGGCAGATTTACACCAAAAAAATGAGAGAAAAAAAAAAAAAAAAAAAAAAAAAAAAAAAAAAAAAAAAAGGAAAACAGAAAACAAATAATAATTGAAAATCAAATCCCCGGCCGCCCCTTTTCCCCCCACAAATACCCAAGAATCAATTCCGCTTCCTCGCCCGGAATTCGAAAAGTTCGAAAGAGTCGAAATGTATGGGGTATATATATATGAAAAACTTAAAGTAAGGAAAGAAGTCAAGTTAAATATGATCCAGATATATCTGACAGGGTAAAACTGGTATTGGTGTTGGTAATTGATAATGGCAAAATGGTGCAAGTTTGCAGCGGTTATGATGGTGGTGGTTTCTGGGTATGTGGTTCTTTCTCGTTCCTTTGAGCGGGTTGCGGGTTTCCGGGGTGAAAGGGGAAGGAAGGAAGAAATTGAAGGTAGGCTGATATACTAGAAGATGGAAAGCTCAAATGGGGATATATAAACACGAATCAAACAAGCCAATAACTCAACAACCTAACAGTCTTCAATACTCCCTATCCGCCCTCTCCCCCTTATCATGAAGCCTCGGCCTCTCCCCCACCCTAGCGCCCAATCCTCCATTCCCCCCACTCCCCCTCCTCCCACCCAGCAACTCTGGCGCACAGTGCTTCACAATCCATGGATGTTTCTCCACCTCACTTAACGGAATCCTCTTTTCTGGATCGACCCTCAACAATCTCTGAATCAAATCCCTTGCTTCCTTGCTCACCCAATTCGGGATGCTCATATCCCCCTGCACGATCCTCTTCTGCGTCCTCACCGCCTCGTCCTCGAATGGCGCGCTCCCAACCAGAAACTCGTATGTCAGGACGCCGAGCGACCACAAATCGACCTTCTCGGAATGGTGTTTTGTGCCATCGAGCATTTCAGGGGGGAGGTAGTCCAGTGTGCCACAAATTGTTGTTCGGCGGTTTGTAGGAGCGTGCACGGACCAGCCAAAGTCGGAGAGCTTGATTTCGCCCTGGATGCCGACGAGAATGTTCTCGGGCTTGATGTCGCGGTGGATCACGTGCTTTTTGTGGAGATAGGAAAGCGCACTTGCCATTTGGGCAATGTATTCGGCGGCGGTCTTCTCGTCGAAGCGTTCCGCCTTGCGCAAGATCTTGTATAATTCTCCCTTGCCCGCGAACTCGAGGATCAAAAACACGCGAGAGGAATCATGGAAGTGGCCAAACAAACGCAAGATGTTAGGATGGCGGAGGTTACTCTGGATTTCGATTTCACGCCGCAACTGCTTCTCAACTTTAGCATGTTGTAGCTCCTTCTTGTGAAGGACTTTGAGCGCGCAGACGAAGCCAGTGAGTTTGTCCTTTGCGAGATACACGCGCCCGAACTTGCCTTTGCCGAGCGGCTTGCCAATCTCGAACATGCCGAGGTGAAACTCTCGGGGGGGCGGCATCGAGGGGGGAATAGAAGTGGGAATGGTGAGGGTAGTTGTTGGAGTGATATTGGGGGCAGTGGGGGACCGGTTGGGAAGAGTCACAAGGGAGAGGCCCTTAGGGTTTGGCTGAGGGGGGTGTCGAGAGGGAGAGGGAGGAGGGAGCATTTTGGCCCATTGGTCCTTTTGGGCTTGGGAGGCGGAGACGGTCGTGGTGGGGGGATCGCGGGAAGTAGTAGTAGTAGCGGTAGCATTGGATGAATTGGTGACGGCGAGCTTGAGGAGGGGCTGACGAGCGGTAGCTAATGCAGCGGCGGAGGAGGCAAGTTTTTGCTGTTCGAGCTGGTGCTGCTGTTGTTGAGCAAGGGCCGTCAGGGCCGCGACAGTGCTGGAGACGGAGGAGAAGGGTTTCTGTGCATCATCCCTCATTAGCTACATATGGTTGGGATAGAAAACACATTTCGACAGATGTATACGAACTTTGGAGCTCGCGACACTTTTCGATGGCGCCGCGGCGGGGTTAATGTTCTCCTCATTTGGTCCGCTCACACCCAGCTGAGCGAAGCGTGCTTCGATATGGCGCATGCTCATCTTAGGGGGGTATATGTTTAAGGATCTTTCTATCTCTTACTGGGCGCTGTGCTTTTCTCTTTCCCGAGTATACGGGGCAAGTATATGAATAGGGGTGGCCGCTCAAACAGAGTCTGTATTCTTCTGAAGGAGGACGACGATTGAGACGTCTGACGCCGACGTGAGCCTGTATTGTTTGCTCTCCGGATATTTTTCCCTTAGCTCTTTCTTTTCCTTTTCCCTTCTTACTTTTCTATATTGTTCGTTGTCGCTGCGGTACAATGAATCTTTGCGCCCTTTTGTTGATGACCGAAAGTTAAAATGGCTGTTTGGATGGAGGGCAAAAGAAACAAAGGAAGCAAAGCCTAGGTCGAAGGAGGGGAAATCTCTTATTATTGTGTACTAGGCGCTGGTTGTTGTTGTCGTTGCTATGTGCCAAGAGTTGCTGTTAGGCACTGATTTGACTGGTGGCCGTTGCTGGGGCAACCTTACTGGTTAGGAAAAATCAGAGTTTGGGGAGCGTAGCTGGACCGGGTATGGCGGCAACCTTGTTCTGCAGTTAGGGAGCTGAGAATGATGCCACCCGAAATTTTTTGAATGAGCTACTGTAATGGACGGTTGTCAATGGGGGCAGCCGGTTCAACAGGACAGCTAAACCTAAGTTGGCTAAAATCTGTTCAGAATTCAAGCAAAGGGTTATTGAGGCCGAACATGTATTGGTATTTTATATGTAATTTGAGCAATGTCCGTCCGTGACAGTACAGGAAGAGCATACTAGAGGGGTCTGATTTGGGCACAATATCTAGTAAATTCTAGATACTGTACTCTACACGCACAAGTATGTACCAAACAGTTGCAAGGTAGAATGGTCATGCGAATGATTAGAGAGATTGCGAATTGAAGCTGGAGTCAAAACCTGGGCCAGGAGCCCCAGTTATTAACTGGGGGCCCTTGGACGACCCCCCCGTCTAGTCTGGTTGCTCCCCTGTTAATAAGGCCAGCCAAAAGAAATTCGGGCCAGACTGGCCCAAAAAGGGGGGGGTATTAAGGCCAGGCTGGCCCAACGCTCTTTCTCATGCCCTGTCACTGCCCCTGTCACACTTTTACGCTATGCACTGCATAGCGCTCTGAATTGACTCCAGCTTCAATTCGCAATCTCTCTATTTTATTCGCAGTAGTCAGGTGTAGCGGACAGTTGGTGCGCGCTGGTTCGCGGAGGCGCAGCATCCCACACTAGTTGAATACGGTAGCAAACTGCAATGCGAATTGCAATACGACGTCTCTGCAGCCAGTGAGCATCCAATAGCAAATGGCACCACGGCTATCAAGACGGCACATGAAAGCGCAAATGCATTGAATCTGGATATCACCATTACGATCATGCAAGGAAGAAAAAGGGGCTTCTAAAGTAGTGTGCCGAAAACTTCCAAGTGTATTGAATCTAAATTACAAGTATCTATTACATATAGATCCATCATCATTGCCCCACATCTGTCAAGCCCCTCTCTCTGAAGTCCATACAGATTTGAAGAACCATTCATAAAAATGAGAATTTTTTAGGAGCCTGTCAGACCGCCGTCGACGCCCTCCCCTCCGAAAAGCCCAAAGGGACAGATTCGTACCGGGCAGAGATCATCACCACTCAGGAACCCGAAGGCTCCCAAGCAAAAAAGGCTTCACTCTTGGGAATCGAGGCTTTCCGGTCATCAGCCAGGTTGAGGTTCTTGTGTCTGTAAAGACCTAAGAGAAGAGGACGTTTACTATAGAATATGATCCTATGAAGTCTGTGAAGTGCAAAATTCGTTAGCAATGCTGTTCGTGTGCGAAAATATGGGGGTCTGGAGTGAACTCACAAAGTCGCGTGAAGAGAAAAGAAGAGCGGAGTGGGGGACGAGAGGGGTGTTTATATACCGCTTTAGTGTGGGTCATGTGACTGGAAATTTTTGTCGGCGATGCGGTCTTGGCGGGAGAGCTAGAAGAGGCAGAGCCAAGGAAAGTCTGTTTAGAAGCAACTCAGATCGAACCTTACCCGAGTCTCGATAGCGTAACCTTGAACTCAATTGCCGTGCAAAGTGATGGCCTTGTCAAGTGATGTTGGATCAACTAACACACGTTGCACTAGAAATTGTTTCTATGGGTCTGGAACTCAGAATTGTGTGATCTAAAGATCAGGTGTCTCTCATTGTATAAGTAATCGCACCTATCTGCAGGAGCACTTCAGATACCCCGTCGCCAATTGTAGCAAGTAGTAGCAAGTAGTAGTAAGCTTACCAATGGCCTCACCCGAAGGACGGCCACGCCCATCTCTGCCCACCCACTCCGCACAAGCACTCCGCAAGCACGTCAGTTCGAAGATGCTCGAATTGCTCCCGGTGTATCATAGCAAATGACGGGGTGTCCCATCCTCAAGCGGAGCGCATGTAGCGCTCTCTTCTCTGCCCCGCTATGATAATCTTATTGGGGAGGTCGGGAGCTGCGCATCTGCGCCACATGTCTGTCCTGACCGCTTCTACCCGCAGCACAGCTCGTTGACGCTGCGCCTGCGTGCTTGCGTGTAGGATTGTTGATGGGATTGTTAATTGGATATGCCGGCAGATGAAGTGCAAGGAGCTCACGATATCGTGGGCGGTCTATAGGCTTTGCATACTTCTTTCGGCCAGCGGACTTTATGTTGGCATACGTAATGCGGGGAGGAACGGCTGAACCGGGGCAGGCATGTCGAGGTCCCGCTCGCCGCTAGTGGGCCGTGCTCGACTTTTGCCTGTCTGTCCCTTCTTTCCCCTCTCCTCCTCTGCCTCCCGCATTATTTATATTGGCACAACAGCCGCATCTTCTCTCTCGCAAGACTCCAGGTTGGGTTGGTGTTCTACCTGGCATTTTTCTGCCTCAGGTCACCCATACATTCAGCGCCACCCCCAAAGCTTCGCTTTAGCAATACCCCACTAATACCAACAGATCCACCAAACGGAATTATCCAAAGATGGCAACAACTGAAGCACCAAAGCCGCCTGTAGGGACAGTTTCGGAAAATGTGTACGTTGGGCTTTCTGATGCAGTCAATAATCGATGGTACTAATAATGATGTCCCAGCTGCGCCCACATTGGCGAGACACCCATGGTCCGTCTGAATCGAATCCCGCAATCACTTGGAATCAAGGCATCTGTATATGCAAAGTTGGAGTTCTTCAACGCGGGTGGCTCCGTCAAGGACAGGATAGCTCTGAGGATGATTGAGGAAGCTGAGAGTGAGGGACGGATCAAGCCTGGTTATACATTGATTGAGCCTACTAGCGGCAATACGTCAGTAATATCCCTACTATCTACATTGGTTAAAATTGGCTGTTCCAAGGACTCGTGGACTGACCAATGTGGACTTTAGTGGTATTGGTCTTGCGCTCGTGGCTGCCGTAAAAGGTATTTATTTATAGGAGTCCTTTCTGTATACATGAGCGGGCTTGTGTTGACTTCTTTTACAGGCTACAGAACAATTATTACTCTACCGGAGAAGATGTCAGCAGAGAAGGTTTCCGTTCTTCGCGCCCTTGGTGCGGAAATTGTTCGTACCCCAACGGAGGCCGCGTTTGACTCTCCAGAGTCACACATTGGAGTTGCCAAACGGCTAGAACAGGAAATTCCAAACAGTGTTATTTTAGACCAATACGGAAATCCAAATAACCCATTGGCACACGAGTATGGAACAGCGGAAGAAATATGGAAACAAACAGATGGGAAAGTCACTATGGTTGTAGCTGGTGCAGGCACGGGAGGTACAATCACTGGAATTGCAAGGTAATCAAAGTTGGGCTGTGCCGCATGAACACAGGGCTAATACGTGACTGCAGAGGGCTGAGAAAGCACAACCCAAATATCAAAGTCATTGCAGCGGACCCTGTTGGATCTATACTTGCTGTTCCAGAGGATCTTAACACATCAATTGCCTCATATAAGGTAGAAGGTATTGGCTACGACTTTATACCCGACGTTCTCGACAGGGCCTCAGTCGATAAGTGGTACAAGTCGCAAGACAAGGAGAGTTTCTTGTTTGCTAGGCGGTTGATCCGTGAGGAAGGTTTGCTTTGTGGTGGAAGCAGTGGTAGTGCTATGGCAGTTGCTATGAAGGCTGCCAAGGACATGAACTTGACCGAGGATGATATCGTCGTCGTGGTCTTGCCTGACAGTGTTAGGAACTATTTGACAAAGGTATGGAGTTTTCTGCTTGGAAGTTAAGAGCTATATAATTAACCTCCTTCCCAGTTCATTGATGATACATGGATGGAAAACAATGACTTCCTTACGCCAGATACCCTACCTCCTGTGGAACAGAAATGGGAAGGGGCTACTATCAGATCGTTAAGACTAAAGCCTGTAGTTACTATTAAACATAGTGCTGAGGTTTCCGTTGCCATTGAAATTATGAGGGACAAAGGCTATGATCAATTGCCAGTGCTTAATGAAAAAGGCAAGCTTGTTGGATTGGTCACATTGGGTACTTTGACTCCCAGCGTTTGCATCTACGTTCTTGAGATTGTACTAATATCGTTAATCAGGTAATCTATTATCATATATGTCAAGAGGCATAGCGACTGCCTCTACACATGTGTCAGAAGTCATGTTTGACTTCACCAAAATCAAGGAAGTTGTCACGGATCCATCTGAAATTGGCTCAGTTAAGCCATCAACAAAGGTTGCTGGCAAGCCAGTCTCCAACGACAATGTTGGCACGATTCCTTCGAACAGAATTAAGAAGCGGAGATATGACGAAATCACCCTTGATACACCTCTGAGCGCACTAAGCAGGTTTTGTAAGCGTCACGTCTTGGTTTTGATAGTGTGGTACTAATGTTTGAGTACAGTCGAGCACAACTCTGCTGGTATAGTCACAGAAAAGGCCAAGGATGGCGACGGACTAAAGCCCATTCACGTCGTGACCAAAGTCGACTTGCTCTCCTATCTTGTGAAGCAAGGCAAGATCTCCAACTGATTCAGTCGTTACTGGTGTGGTCGTTACTGGTGTGGTCGTCACTGGTGTGTTTGAAAGGAGGGGATGTATGCCATCAACATTCATCTCTCTTTTCAAACTTTTGAGATTTCTTGTCTTGTTTTGGAATAGGCGTTTTTACCAACGGAACAGAAACAGATGACAGGGTATTTTTCAACATTTGGCTTTGGGCATAGGAAAGGTGTTATTGAATGTGCGTGCGTGTTTTTTTTTGCAAAAAGGCGAAGTATCGGGGCTCATTCAACAGAGTTTCCTCGAAGGGCATGTACACTTGCTTGAGGTTTATTGTTTTAGACGTTAGAGTACAAGAGAAGAATCACGTGCTGGTACGATTGTTCAATCTCACTTTCTAAATTTACATGCACAGCTGCGCCCTTGCCCCCAGGCACTATCATCCCTGGCTCCTAAACTAGGTAGCCAATAGGATTCGGAAGGCTAATACTTTAAGCCTGATTCCCCAGTTCCTATTGCCCAAACTACCGTAGGAGTCCCTACCCTACATTGCAACAAATTTAATGACAAGGCGGATAATGCATCTGTATCTGGAAATCTGACTACATTTGAGGTGCATATATAACACTTTAGGTTGCGGCTGTTACATTACCGGTGGAGAGACGTTAGACCTCTTTGTGGCTGGGCGGAGGTGGGGCAATAAAACCCTCCGAGGTCGAAGTAGCTTGCGAACATATTAATGGGGGGGGGTGCCTAAAGGCTGGAGAAAAGCTGGGAAGGGAGACGTTTGGCGCATGCACTCTACTCGATAAGCATATATGCAGAGTTACATTTTATATCGTAAACATCGTGTAAAACAAATATTTACGGGGACCGGGGTAAGTTTTGTGTTGCAATCAAGATGCGGAGTAACGACCATGAAGCGCTACGGTTACGAGTCCTTATTCTGGTGACGCTGCTGTAGCCTCTGCTCTACTCCTCCACCCCTCTCGTGCGCCGACTTCCAGCAAGCAAAAAGAACCTACCCACTGAGTTAGTTCTTCTAACGGGCATCGAGATTGAGTTCAAGTGTTGCTTACTACCCCACTATAGCTACAGCCACTATAGATAGGGCACACCACCATCGTGGACCTCCGGGCGCTGGGGCTGTCAACTACTAGTAGCTTAGCCGTGCAGTAGGGTTTCGCTTGCGGCGCGAAAGGGACTGGAACTCACTTAGTAGTACAGTAAACCACCTGAGGGTATCCTGGGCTGAAGAGCTGAGAAATTCGGGTAGTCAAGATTTTAAAGTATCACCCGAGTGGTTACACTGAAGGAGGCTTGACACTGCACTTTTGTTCTATAACTGTGGTACGTATTCATTTTTGTTTATTTTCTGCAAACTCACTCGGTTTTGATGGCAGCTTTGAACTCGGGCGGTTGAAGGAACTTCTTACTACGCCCTGATCTTGAACCTTTTGATACTCCGTCTGAGCGATTTATGCGAAAGAAACTATAGAGGAAGGAGAGGAACGTGGGTACTGGAAGCTCGACGGTAGCTAACGTTGTTTCACCAGCCCGCGACAGTAACGCATCTATCTTGCAAGTTGGAACACTAGACAGGCACAGACCCGAGGAAAGGGCGTCACGGCGACGCCGACTCCGAGCGGCCGGGACAAAGCTCTAAGATCTGAACTAGACGAATATTTGCGCAGACCACAGCCGGAGTGTGAAGTAGCTAGCCGCCAATTAGTATTTAGTAGGAGATCTAAAAAGCAGCAGTTGGATCTAACATAGCCCCGGATTTACGATCCCTTAGGGACTCACCACAACGCCACTCCTGCGCTCAGACATCGCCTGGCTTTCCACAAGCGCTACAGCACTAGAAAGACGAAGTCTCGCACCTGAGACCCACCAAAACCCCCGCCAGCCATGGCAAGTGGGTACACTCGAAACGACAGTCCCGGCTCCAGCCCGGGCTCGCCAACTGGCACCATATCCTCCAGCGTGACGGCCACGAACAGCATCACTCCTGGCTTCGGCAGCATCAGCAAAGGCACCAATGCGTTCGGGACGCGCAAGGGGTCCATCGTGCCGCCAATAACGGTGAAGGCAGAAGATCATGTGGAGATGGAGGAGATAAATGCACGGGAGGGGGATAGGGAGGTTGGGTTTGTCGGCGGCGCGACGGCGACGAAGAGTGCGGGACAAGGTAGCGGCGGGGGTGCGAATGGGAGTGCGATCCCGTTGGAGGAGGATATTGTGAAGTTGGCGGTGCTTGGGGATGAGAAGGGGCTGAGGGAGCTGTTGGCGTCGGGAAAGGTGGGGCCGAATTGGAGGGATCAAGATGGGGCGACGCCATTACATGTAGGTTCCCATTGCGGTTTTCCTACGACCAGCATATGCAGAGAGACACGAAGGATGACTATGTTTTGCTATTCTACAATAAGATTTCTGATTGATCTTACGACTACAGTGGGCCGCCGCCAGCAATCGCTATGCCATATGTAAGATTCTCCTCGATGCCGGTGCAGACGTCAATGCCGTCGGCGGCGAACACAACTCCACGCCCATCATGTGGGCCGCGCAGAAGCAGCACTACTACACCCTCAATCTGCTTCTCCAGCACGGTGCAGACCCGAACGTTCTCGACTCGCAAGGCTACAATGCGCTGCATCTCAGCACGTTTGACGGGAACATATTCCAACTCATTATCCTACTGCACGCGGGTGTCCCAGTCGACACTAGGGACGGTAGTGGACATACCTGTTTGATGTGGTCAGCGTATAAAGGATACCCAAGCTGCATTGATCTGCTTGTGAAGTGGGGCGCGGATATCAATGCAACGGATGATCAGGGGTTTACTGCTCTACATTGGGCGTTGGTAAATGGGCACTTTGAGTGTATACAGAAGCTCCTCGAGTACGGCGCAGACCGGTTTGCGCGGAGCGTCGAAGGAAAGACCCCCGCCATTACCGCCGAGGAAACTGGTAGCACCGACGTCTGGCGGGACGCCCTCGAGGCATGCGGGTTCTCTCCTGACGGGATGCCGCTGAGCTCCACGGCCATCCCATTCTCAGGCTGGTTCAGCGCCCTCCGGGAGAAGAAGGTTGTGTTACAGAGGTTCTTTTTTATTTGGCCTGGGGTAATGATGTGGGTAGTGCTGCTGCTGCTCAGTGTCGCGCCGGTGTTTGTGAGTGTGCCGGTTGCGGTGCTAGCGATCGCGGGTATGCATTGGATTGCACAGAAGGCGCTCGAGTGGGCACCAGGGGATATGAGGGAGTTGTATAAGACGCCCTATTTGGCGGGGATTTATGGAGGGACGGTGTTTTGGCTGGGTTGTACGTGGTTGAAGTCGATTTTGCCGAGTAAGTAGCAAAAACGTCCCTTCACCCATATTATATATCATGAGGATGGCAGGACTGATTTATAGCGGGAACAGGTACCTTTCTGATAGCCCCAGTCTCCAACCTCCTTTTCGCTCTCGCAATCTGCTGTGCCATCTACTTTTACTCCGTCTGCATGCTCGCGGACCCCGGCTTTGTCCCGAAGCTCGCCAGTTTGACAGAACAGAAAGCTGTGATTGAAGAGCTCATCTCGCTATGGAAATATGACGATTTGAATTTCTGTACAGTGTGCATGGTACGGAGGCCGTTGCGGAGTAAGCACTGTAAAAGATGTGGGAGATGCGTGGCTAAACATGATCACCACTGTCCGTGGATATTTAATTGCGTGGGGGTTAATAACCATCGGCATTTTTTCTTGTTTGTGATTGCGATTGAAATGGGAATGGCGCTGTGGTGGAGGTTGGTGTTTGTGTGTGAGTATCCCCATTCTGATTTTTCTTCTTCTTAAGAGTCCGGAGTTTCTGAAATTGTTTTGAAAATATAGATTTCTCAAATATGACCCCACTCCCTCACCCAGTTTGCACGTTCCTCACCGAGCCATTGTGCACGCCATTGAACGCCGATCCCTTTGCGGTCTACCTGAGCATCTGGGTATCAATCCAGTCCATATGGGTGACGATGCTCTGTACAGTGCAGCTCATCCAAGTTGCTAGAGGGCAGACAACGTACGAAAACATGCACGGCCGTGCTGGGATCGGAGCCCACGGACATGGATATGGCACAGAACGGAAGGTGGCGAGCGCCGTTGCCAGCGCGATTGCGGCCGGGGCTGGATCCATAGAGAGCGCTGGGTTGGGGAGCGGGGGTAGAGGGCCTGATCCGCTTGTTCCTCCTGCCTCTGGACGTGGCCATGGACATGGGCATGGCCACGGCCACGGCAGCCATGACAAGTGCTGGACACGCACCATGAAGCTGCTGGGCCTCGACACGTTTGTGCACACGGCGCAGGACGGGTTGGAGACGACCAGGGCAGGGGCGCGGGGCCGCCGGAGGCGGAGTGAGAGGAACCCGTTCTCACGTGGGTGTATGCAGAATTGTAAGGATTTTTGGTGTGATGGGGAGCCTGTATTTGGTGGGCTAGGAGGAGGGAGGACGGAAGGGGGAAGGGGTAGCGCGGTGTTGGGTGGTAGGAGGGTAGATTATTTTAGGTTGTATGAAGTTCCGAGAGGAGAAGAGGGGGAGATGGAGATGGGGAGGGGAGCGGGGTGGGGTGGGGTATAGTGGTGGGAGAGGGAGGGGAACTTTAAGAGACTGTAGGTGTGCTTAAGCTTTGTTTTCAAGGTATCTATTGTTGTTTTGTATGATGGTCATAATATCTATTGCGTGCGTGTGTGAGATTGTTGAATGGGGTTTGGGGTGTTTTAATGATCATGTATTGATGGCATTGAATATATATATGTATGGGATGAAAAGTGGGGTGTTAAGGGTATATGTGTGTGTTGATGAGTGTTCGATTTCCTTTTTTTTTTTTTTTTTTTTCAATAAGAAGGTTTTTACACGAAGATATATGTTGATGGAAGGGTAATTTATTTCCATGGTACAGTTCCATATGGATTCTGGTGATGTTGATGTGATTGTGGATGGAGGAGGGAAGGAGATACTTATGCAGCAGCGTAGTCATGTGGTCCGATGCTATGTATGTGCATTTCCTTTCTCGGCAGGTCAACGTTTCTGACTTTGATCGGAGCACAAGGTTTCTCTTTCTCACATCCTTCCTTCTATCATATTTTTTCTATTATGTACTGTTCCTTCGCAACACAAAAATACATCTGTCCATCACGTGTTTTCTAATGAGTGTCTGCTATCTTGGCATATGATATCTGCCATTCTCGGTAGTAACCTATATATCACTAACATTTTGCGATTGTAGTATATCTCATACACATTCTTCGTCCTTCACTTTCCATTCTTCATCTTTCTCCATTGTATACATTTCTAATCCTTCACTTTCAATATTATAGATACCTCATGTTGCGATCGATGCAAGCAGACAAAACCTATATCAGAGTTTGCTGCATTAAGTAGCAGGGGGGCACTTTCCGGAAGACCTGTCAATCGATTTGGCATATCAATGAAGAAAGAGAGTTGCACAAAGGGTACAATCATCTACTACTACAGTAGCTTCTGACTCTGTTACCATTACACAGCCTTTACTTCAATCACGAGCACCAGCTTTCATCCCATGAGCATTTATATCGGCTTCCTCAGAATGGCAGGTGTCAGATTTGGGTTCGATGAATATTGTATGTGTACGATGCGGGGCTCTACATTGGCAGAGAGAACGCTCATATCAGTCTACAGTTCGGAATACGGGGTTTACGGCATGCTGTAAAGAGTGAGGATATCCGTCTAGAGCCATTGCAACAGTTGCCACCTCTTTATGTGCATTGTTTAATGGGTCTGATGATTCAGCAAAGGCATTTCGAAGCGTATCCGCAAGTACAATACTGCGTTGTCATTCACATCTATCAAATATAAACCTGATCCCCGCCTTGAAGCTTTGCCACATGGTGGAGAACGCTTTTAGATCCATGGTGAACTTTACCATATTCAGGGCCTCTTGAATCTAGCTAATCAACATATCACAGTTCTGCAGTGTATATAGTTATACTTTTATGATCCTGAGTATGCAGCTCATTTACAGGGCCAGCGACAGGAAGCACCTCTTACAGCAGTTAGTCGAAGATATAAGAAAAGTCAGTCCATTCTTTACCATGTATCTGACTGCAAAGGAGCGTTTGGATCTGGCCGCTCAGGGTAATCAGGAGGCGAGGATGATTTTGAATCCCTAGATGCGGTTGGTTATGGAAAAAGGTTCGATAAACGCCGTGAGAATTTACCTAGCAGTGACAAGGTTGCTCTTATCATTCCTGACGAATATGACAGACAAGGGCTCCGGGATATCGTTTTGACTTCCTGTACTGCAGCTGAAACAGATAAATTCAGCATTATCAAGAATTCTTCTAACCCTTTCCACTTCGGTCCCTGCTACCCTCACCCTTCGAGCGGTCTATTCAATAACGTATTTTCAACTCATCACGTTACTTTTACGAATCAGATAATAGTCTGGTGGGGAGGTTGCGTTATACGGGTTTTCAGATGGAGCAGCCGAATTTCAACGTTATTCAGGCTTCGAGGTAACTACAGCCAACGGACTTCGAACAGCACCTACTGAGCTGGATAATGCAAGCACCGAAATGGTTAAAATACAGCATGGCAGCGGTCAATATCATAAATCTACTCAACCAAACTTAGAACAAATGCGTGGAATGGAGCAGAGAATCCTTGGAAAGCTATCACGAATGTGTGTAGACACATTTCATTTATTTAAAGAATCGAATTGAATGCTGACATTAAGATAGCGAAAACAACAATCTCGCCCGACTATTCAATTCACGAATTTCTCATAAGACGCATCAATTGGAACCCTTATGAAACATAGAGGGTGAACTCAGTGAGGGTTTTCCTTCGACTAGCGCGGATATTAATGGCTTAGATCAACGGCTTAGATGGCGAGTGAAGCACGACCCGTAGATAAACTTAAACTAAAGGATCTATGTTAGCTGCGGCTGCTGAACGGTTACTCCGAGAACTAGGTTTGCCGGTTACTGGTAGACTAAATGACAAAAGGAAGAGATTACGCCATTGCATAGGGTTAATGGTGTTGTGAGTGGGATATTCCTTTTTTGCAGGGCTTTTATTCGGTCGGGTTTGTATATATACATCCTCTAGCGTTGGAATTGTGGGGCAGAGAGATATCTAACTTGATGCGAAGGCCTGCGGACGTTTTATTTTTTTTTATGATTATTTTTTTATGGGTTGGAAAAGAGGATCCAAGTCTCTTAAGTGTTACGGCAGTTTTTGCAATGTTTCAATTACATGACCTTAGCTAAAAGCGAACCGTAGCCCTAGAGCCGAAGGGTGTTTATAAATTTTGCTGTTGTAGTGTTTTTATTTTGTTACTGGAGGTTCTATCGTTGAGGTTTTCGTGATATTTCCTAATTTTTCTACGACTCAATGGGAGGCGGGGCTCCATGACAGTGGAGTATACAGATTTTCTAAGTGACGGTAGGGCGTTGAGGGCATGCAACGATATTTAATTTTATGTGGTATGTAGGACGTTGATGGTATGCAACAAGTAGTAGCTGGAAGTGGTAACCTTTGTAAAGAGTAACAAGGCCGGCCTCGGAGAAGAGCAGCCTTTCTCTTTCGGTTTAGATACCGAGAATTTGGAGGCTCAAGTCACGGCATGCCAGTACTAAATTAGCTGTGCCAGACAGGGGTCCAGCCCGTCACATTGCCAAAGAGCTATATAGATAGGATCGCCCACTATTATTATACAACATTTCTTTCTTTAATCACCTACACTTCTCTTACTCCAATCTCGCTATACTCTCTACAACCTAGCAAGCTTATTTCGAATCAGTACTATTTAAAGTTCAATAGCTTGAGGGCTTCTAGAGTTACTGATGGGATTGTATTAGGATGTTGAGAAGGGAGGGAATATTTAAGTAGTAGATCTGATAGTAGTAATTCTAATTCTAGTTCAGATTGTGTTAAGAGTGTAGGTAATTTTAGATGCGAGGGAGATAGTTTAGTTCAAAGAATGATTATGATAGTGATAGAAATGGGTCAGATATGGAATTGTTAGAAGATAATTTTAGGTATGGTTATACAGGTAAGAGAAGAAGGAAAGATAATTCTTATGAAGATGATAGTAGGGATAGAGTTATTAAAAAGAAGAAGGTACAATCTAGTTTTGAGTTAGTTAAAGGTCTAGGTAAGTAGTATAAAAAATGGAGTAAAGTTATTAAATAATTACAAATGGAGTTGCCATAGCATATTGTAAACTAAGTATATTATTACAGCTCTTCTTTTTGATGACCTCCAGACTTACATATATTTAGTAACTGCAGAGCTACTTTATTATTTTACTTACCTTGCACTTGGTGCAACTAGCAAGTATTCATTAATAGAGGCAGACAGCGAAAGACTATGATGTGAATATTGTCAGAAGATAATGAATGCAGGCACGGGTTATAGCCTTGGACCGGGGGTTACACTTTGCAGTAATATGAGATGCATGCATTACATTATTTTTTGTGCATTAGTCAGCCGTTCCAATACTTTTTGAACGAGCAGGGGTGGTTCGAGACTGCGTCAGATGGTAAAGCCCCCCGACACCCCCATCAAACCTTAAATAAATTATAAAAGTAAAAAAAAAAAAACACTGTATAAACATGAAAACCAAATCAACCTGCACCTACATCATAATACCAACGCGTAATCTCCTAACTATTCTTATCCGGCAACCACATCATTCGAATCAATCCCTCCTTTACTCAATGCCGCATACACACAATCCACCAGAAGTGAGTAGTCTCTCAGCCATCTCGGTTGGTCCTTGCCCCTTCACAATCCTTCCGGTACGCAACGCGGCCTTAATACAATCCACGATAATAGAACAATCCTTCATCCACAACGCCTCTTCTTCATCCATCCCCTCAAACAATGCGGTAATGTTGCGCGTCTTTCGGAACGTTTTCCCATCGTATCTGAGCATTTGCCAATGTTCGCCTGTAGTGACAAAACCGTAAACTTTGCCTCCATCATTGTTATCCCACATACCTCTCATCGACACCAGACACTGTTTCACGGCCTGTTAATACCTCTTTGCCTCAATGGCACGAATGAACTTTTCATCTGCCACAGAAATGTAGTCCATCACCATAAATTCTCCTGAACCGCCGGTCTCGGAATCCACTGTAGTAATATCTTTCTCTCTGCGTAACTTCATCTTTTTGAGCCCGGCCCCACATCTCACATCGAATAGAATAGTACTGATGATACTGTAAACGAGGTCATTTATGCCGGAATCTTTGACGTCTTCATCTGCCGAGGTAGGAAAATCTTCGACGTCAAGATATTTCATTATTTCTTTGTACACCTCTTTCTTGGTGTTCAACACAGAGTCTGTAACCTCATACTTCGCTTCCGCCAACATTGGCTGAACCGGCACTGGACTGATCTCTTGCATTCTGAAACCTAATCTCTTCTCTGCCTCTGCCTGGGTCATTTTGAATATGCTGTGTTGCATTTCATCTTCCGCTTCTTTCCTTGCTGCCCGGTGTTTCGGTCATCCATTTCTAACACTACCAATCAGTCTCCAACGCCTTTAACTTGAACAATAAAAGTTTGAACAAGCCGAACTGGAACTCACCGACTGGAACTGTAATAAACTAAAAGAAAAAAAATTAAAACTGATCCATACGAGACTACTGATCCATAACCTACCAGAATATATCTGAACACAGAACAATCTGAAGGTAGTGGAACGATCGGAGGGTGAGCGAAGCGAAACAGTAGAGGTGAAAAAGATTGTAAGAATCCTTATGCAACGAGCGAGTACTTGATGCCAAGGTGACGGACTCAACCCCTGTCTAGCACGGCGTGACTTTACGCTAAAAGGCTAGACAACCAAGCTTCGATAGGGAGGTGGCTAACGTTAAGGGTAATTACAGTCATCGTGTCGTAGAAGCCTGGGAGAAGGGTGAGGTGAAGCAACGATCAGCACAGCTAGGCTAACCAGCGTGCATAGGCGGAGCAGCAACCCAGAGTGAGTGAAGCAGCAGCTGGCACACTGGGCTGACCTATGGAGGAGAAGAGGGAGATGGGGTGAGAGAGGGGGAGTATAGTGGACGGGTAGAGGATAGAGGAGTGGAGGGGTGTAGGCACAGGTGGAGCACTAATCCAACTTCATAGAGTGAAGCAACAACAATGCGCTAGGCGTAAGTCTGGTTCGAAATTGCGTCTGTAACAACGACACTTTCGAAGGGAGCGAATAGCGAGCACAAGGCCCTGATAGGGGGAAGAAGTCGGAGATGAGTTGCATTGAATAAGATGTTTCTATCTCTAATTGTCAAGTAATCGGAGGCCCCTCTGAGTTGACTTGCTAGTTGAGTCACCCGGTTCTCTATTATATTGGATAAGTCTGGGTTTTATCCAATAATCCCACCGGCCCAATTGGCTTGGGGCAGGCAAAGTTGATCCAATATGAGAAGGTTAGAGTGTATGCGAATACGTTTTCCGGACACGGTTAGCGGTAGCATAGGAATACCGGAAGTAAGGTATTGTTATATTTATCATGGTGAAGGTTACGTCTAAACGAGATGTGTTATGATAAGAGTTTGTGTCGCTCGAATACCTGGCAAACAGTTTATTGCGATGCCGCCGGTATAATCCTGTGGTATAACTAGGATGTCAACAAGAGTACCAAGGAAAATTAAATTCAGGACTGTCGAAACGAAACTTGAGGAAAGAGATTTGAGATAAGTAGAAAATATGCAACGTTCCTAGTGGCCCGGAACGCATTCAGGCTTGTGAAACAGGTCTCCAGTCTAAGATCGAAGCCGAGATCAAAGCATGTGCAAGACATCAATTTGGGGGGTTCCTATGCAACAATAAAATGTGTCTCTGCAGAAACGGGAATGAGCAATACCTGATTGGGGGCATTGAGAAGTGTGTTGTTACTTTCTGAACAGCGTTATGTCAGACGGTAAAGATTGTGCTGTCGTCAGAGGGTCGGGAAGAAGAACTGGCTAAGTTGTGGTATTTCATTCCTTGATTAAACTGGTTACAGGATGTAGCTGATCGAGCATGGCAGAGGTTCAATGCATTCGGGTGTTACCACAAAAGGTTTTTGCATTTAGATTTTCGGTTGGAGACCGCTATGACCAGGTGAAGGCCCCTCACAGCTTGCATTAGGACGTTTTTATGTCCTGTCATCACAGGCATCCTGACACAAGCTCAGAAATAGCTGCATACTGGCGCAGGCTCAATTACAGCTGCGTCATGACGGAGGCTCACTAGTTTGAAGCTGCGTAAGGATGTTCGGTGTCCTGATATGTCTTCCTGACGGAGGGAGCGGGACTGGACGCCTAGGCCGGAGAGGGGCGTCCTGAGATACCTATTGCGCAGGTAACGCCCTCTATTGATGCATCGTAACAGGAGGTTCCGACTAGAAACTGAGGCGAGTTCTTGCGTATGGTTGGAGAGCAATGGAAACATATATACCATCTGTTACTACTATCTGTAATCAAGTATGTATAGCCCTATATACTCTCACTTCGAAGGAAATAGAGACCTTCCGCAACGCCGTCTAGACGGCCGAAAACGCCACTTGACCAGGGTGCGGTCTAGACGGCCCAAAAGACCTTCCGCAAAATTTTAAACTGACGCTAAGAAATTGTGCTCCGCAGGGCGGTTTGTGATGCCTCCAGCAATCTCTCATTTGTCAAAGCTTCTTGTGTATTTCTTGAAGAACTCATGGTATCACGGTAAAGTAGAGACTTTCAGCTATCAATAGATATCTTCAACAATAAAATCCGAGTGTTCGTTGAGGTGCTATAGTGGTTCAAAGTTCTAGACGTAAAAACGGGGGGTTCCCGTCTACTCTAGACGGGCAGCGCCGTCTAGACGTCGCGCACCGCGACGCTTGGCATTGCTGCAGTGGTCCCGCGCCGTCTAGACGGCGTTGCGGAAGGTCTCTAATCAATCGCTAGGAGAAGAAAATATGCAGATAGTGACATGACGTCAAAACCATGAAACTATGGACACGATAGTGCCAAGATACCCAAAAGAGAAGTCGACAATGCCAAGATACACAACAGCCAGATTATCATCCTTAAAGGTCAAAGAACCGGAGCCTTCATCTCTACCTCTCGACTACCGTTTCGAGGTACGGTTTGTGTGAATTTGGGTAGTGGTTACCCAACGTAGCACTGGCTTGGGTATCTGAAGCTTAGATAAGGCAGAGCGGACGGGATGCATCGTTTCTTTCAGTCTATGATCTAGATTCCAACACTTCCTAAGTCGCATCATGACAATGAGGCTATCGCACAGGGCCTATCAAATGGTTGGGTACCTCCGTTTGCCTCAGTCACAAACTTAGCATAACGTTATCAGAGGTGGAACAAGCATCGAAAGATAGTATAGATGAGGAGGCATGCAAGGAGCTCAACTATGAGGATAAGTTGTATTAGTCTTTTTTCCCCTTCTTTTTTTGTCCCGCGAATAAGAAGTACCTATGTCGTAGGAAAGTACCCGTGAATAAGACTGTGAGAGGCTCCAGGCCAGAACACAAGCCCCTGAGTATAAAACTGCGGTCTTATTTACAAATTCTTACGGTATGTGTATGAAGAGTTGAGAGAACAAAAGGTACAAGTGTGATAGTTCTGGGAGGTTAATGGGTATTCTGAGGTTTAGGGAAAGGCACTTTCTGTTGCGGGTAGTTGGTTAGTTGGCTATGATACTAGCCTCCTGGCAGCGTCGGGGATATTCGATGGTGAGGTTTGAATAGCAGAATATAGGTGGAGAATGAAGGGCGGTTGTTAAAAACGGAAGAGCACCGCATATGTTGCTAGAATGTTACCAGCTTGTGATGCTGGAGATGAGGAATATTATTGGGGAATAGGTAAGTGTTTTCTTTTTTAATTCCTGAATTGGTATCTGGGAGTAGGTCAAAACAAAAGAGCAAAGAAAAAGGCTTATATCAAAGGGAATATGTGGAATTCAGCCTGTAAAGAACCGATAGTGGGGTACCTGCAGCTGGAAGATAGGTAAAGGCGTGATGGGATGGTGTAGCAATAAGGGCAACGAGATAGCAATGTGAGGTCGTTAAGCAGATAGCAAACAATCAATGTTATCGTGCATGACGTAGACCTTAGGCGTGAATGCAGTGCGAGAATGTCGCTGCAGTTTGGAAAGTGGAAATCTACTTGCATGTAAACCGGATCGAAGGAGCGAATATTTCCGGCGTGTTCTCAATGCTGTTCTTCAAAGAACACTACAGCATCTTAATAAAACTTATAAAACAAGGATGGGTTATAAAGAGAAACAGAATACAAACAGGCTCCAGTTCGGCTGAACCACGTTTACATACCTGTCATCAATGAATGAACCATATGCATTTAGCTTTTAGTCAATTGTGAAGGCAGGCTTCCGCAATTTGTGCAGGTACGCCATCAAAGGTGGCTGTGGCGGCCTGGAAGCAGGTGAAGATGCGAGAAGTTCAGGCAGTAATTGCCTGGGCGAAGATCGTGTAGATCACTCGCGCAAAGCTGGAGGACGACAGGTTCTTTGACGATGCAGAAGTCCTCGTGGCTCGGTGACAAAGACCCCTGATGAAAGACAAGCCGATGTCTTGGTAGCGACTTCCACTCTGAAGTGAGTGGGGGGCAGACAGCATGCGCTGTGAGGCCGTGGCAACCTGACTAGTGCGTCCTGATACAGCCGTCCGATTAGCGGCTCCAGACAGTTGGAATGCGCCAAGCCCGCAGCCTTGACGGAACGCGTTTCTCGACGGCGCTAGCTGGGCAAGTGTGCATGCTAGGCCTTTCCTTGGTGGGGGTGCAGAGGGGTTGGTGCTTGTGAGCTCAGCGAGGGGAGGCCGCCTGCCCACACAGCCCTTTCTACAGATCTACCGTATTCACTCACTTAAGAGGTAAGACACAAACGCGCGCTAGTGTGGTCTTGGCAGAACTTCAGGCGCTATTAATCGCGCTAGCGCGCTCTTTGGTGCAATATTGGTATTACTAAGTACAGGAATGCAATAATCTCCAGTAGTCTCATGCCAAGACCCTCTGGCTGCTAAAATCTCCAGCATGCTCCACTTCTGCTACAGTATGGAAATTTTTTTTTTTTTTTTTTTTTTTTTTCCCCCCTTAATATCATTACTCACATGCCGCCCTGTGGGCTATGGTGAGATTAAGCACATGAGGAAGTAAAAGGAATAACAAATGCGAAGAAGGAAAAGAAATAACCAAGTGATGACATTGCAATGAATCCAACAGGCCAGGTCAGCCTAGGCCAACAGAAGACCTGGACTGGCCTGGACCGTGAAATTCTAGGCCTGGCCTAGCCTGAAACAATCAGGCCAACCAGGCCGGTCCAGACCATTCAGGCCAGGCCAGGCCATTCAGGCAGGATTAAGCCAATTAAACGAATCTCCACAGCTATCCAGGTGAATTAAGGCCAGCGTTTACCAGATTGTTTGAGTATTTAAATGAGTAGAATCTTCCGTATATCTAGAATTTTAAACAGCAGCGGTCTACGACTTTAGTCCAGTATGTATCACGTACCTAAATCCTCGCCATAGCCCACACTGGCAGGGTGGCACGCGAGTAATGAAAAAAAAAAAAAAAAAAAAAAAAAAAAGTATGTATTACACTTTATATTCAAGTATATATACTAACAAATATTTTAGAAATGGCGGACCTTCCCCCGGGCCATTTCTGGCTCCATACTCTGCACTCTCCCCATATGTGTTTGGCTGATTCTTCTTTCTCCCCGCACCATCGGTCAGTAAGGAAAAGCTCTTCCCTATAACATACTCGATATATAATATCTCCTACTCTTCAGCACCCAAAAACCAGTCTATTAATTACCCTGATCCAGTCTCCTACTTCAGCACTCAAGATCCTTAATATCAGTCTCCGTGGTGTTGAGGTTACCATCGCGGTAATTCGGGGATCATCACGTGCCCTTGCGTAATACACGCGCACTGGCGCTAAGAGGCTTGCCAAGACCGCCATAGCGCGCGTTTGTGTTTTGCCTCTTAAGTGAGTGAATACGGTAGCACAATCGCCACAAGTGCCAAGTGTGCGCTAGAATTGAGCACAAAGGACTAAGTAATAACAGCGTTAAAAATATGGCAGGTCAAGCCTATCGCGCGGCGCTGTGGGACCGCCCTCTTCGACCTCGGTGATTGCCAACCCTGTTATCGATAGCCTCCGCACGTACCAGACGCACATTCGTCATTCCCGATCGCCGCATTCTGTAATTCTGCGGCTGCTCCACTGGCATGGCATGGCATGGCACATGTCCTGCTCCTCCTAACGCAAGTGCTAGAGCATAACGTACAGCTCACCCAGGCGCAGTAGCACCGCCTATGGAGTGCATTGGGCTACTTTGCCCGCACAAGTGCCACCATCACGAGCGGCGGCAGCTAAGAGGAGCGTAAACAATTCCATCCGCGTGTGAGACTGCCGTGCCTCGTCGCCCAGCGCAGAAGGCGCCCAAGCGAGGTGAATCCAGTGTCTCTGATCACCAGGCCCGCACTCACTTATTTGCCTTAAAGCTGTATTACTGCACCCCTCCCCACCCCCCAGTCAATAAGAACTGCGAGGGTAGCAAACTTATCAAAAATACATACTGCTACCGGGCATACTGAGCACAGCTCACCACCATAGGTATTTACCGCCCCTTCAGCGGTGAATTCATCGCAGCCTACGGTCTGTCGGAGAGGCCCTGCGTGTGCCACTTCCATTCTACAGTTGTTGGCTTAGTTGCATCTCTCAGGCTCTGACCTGCTTCGCAGGCCTGTCCCCCCTCCTAGCACCACCACCACCACCACCACCACCACCACTACTGCTCCCACTACCATCCACCACCACCACAGCAGCCCACTAAACTCAATCACTACCTCCCTCCCCCCCCCTCCCCCCCCCTCCCCCCCCCTCCTCCCCCACCCCCTAGCTAGGGCAGGCAGGCATAAGGCTTTCATTCACGCTGCCCAGCACCGCGCTTGGAATAAGCTTGACACCGTATAGAACAGAGCAAACACGCCTTCTGCGGCACAGCTCCATTCTATCCCCACATATACCAAAGCACAGCACACATCCAGAATCGCCGGTTTTCTTCAGGCTCCGTGACACTGCCGGAGCATTGCACAGAGGCCTGCTAATCCCCATCAAAGGCCCCCCCCCCACCCCCCCCACAAGCACTGCTACTGGATGGAGAGGAATGGGGATCACATGGCGGTGGACCCAGTGTCGCCAACTGCTAACCCCAAAGAGAAAGAGCTATTCGAGCAACAGCCCACCGCACCACGGCGGAACTCTATTGAGGACCAAGATTCCTCACGTCCCAGGAAACGCTTAGCAACCATGGGCTCCACTACTCCACAAAGCAACTCCCCGCACACAGATAAAGAGGACAGCATGGATAACTGCTCGCCTCGCAGTGCAACACTTACACCTTCCTCTACAACAGTTGTCACCACCCCAGCTGCCTCGGTGATGGTGGGAGACCTCAGTATGGATCAAAGCCCGGATACACCACTGCAAACCATTACCACAGACGGGCTGGCCGAGGAAGAGATATCTGCTTCGCCGTCAGCAACACCAAGCACAACTACACTCAATGTTTCTCTCACAAGACCAGCGGCCCCTCCTGCTGAGGTGGAGTGCCATGGCACGGAGGAGGAGGAAGAGGGGGAGACTGTGACGGCGGAATCTGCAGAGGCCGTAAGCGAACCAGAGAAGGAGGTTAGCCTCTCACCTTCTGAGGTCACCTCTGGCTCTCAGTCTCCCTGGCAAGACGGGTCGTATCTACGGAGTCCCGAAGTAGAAGTTGAGGAGCTCGAAGGAATGGAGGAGGATGAAGTTTTGGCTGAATCTGTGACTGTGGTCGGACAGGATTCTGACCTGCTTGCAGATCAGAAGGACGCATTCAGTCAGTTCGCAAGAGAGTTTTCTCAAAGTTAGTAGTCTTGACTCCTAGACGAGGGAGTAAATACTTAATCCTTGCCAATTACACAGGCATCAATCCTAGAAATGGGCTGATGAAGCTCGAGCTTTTTCTCAGTCGTTTTTTCGAACATTACCCCACTGAACAAGAACAACTTGAAGGTTTATTAACGTCTTTCGAGCTATGGCAAATGCTTCCAGATGTGATTGTTCATCTTCTCAGAAGACGGTACCCCTCACTGGTCATTCTTTTTGCTTATAGACCATCTAACTTGTTTGAATACAGGGAGCCTCTGGCGCCGGAATTTGTCTTAGGGAGGGCCCAGGAAGGGCGTCACCTCATCGCAAGACTTCTCATTACATGCTTTAGAATTACCGCCAGGTTCACGGAGTTGGAGGCCAAAAACATACAGGAAACCCCCCAAAATGTGGACTACGTTACAATTTGCAACTCCTACCTTGCACTCGTTGCGGACATATTAGGCGGACACGATGAGATATTTACGTATCTCCATAAGGAATATAGCATCAGCTTGGCTGCTGATATCGCTGGTGGCCTGCCTGCGTTTTTGGATGATTGGAACGGTTTACAAGCAATTAAAGGCTATCTGCAGGGAATCTTCAAACATATTCCCGAAAAGCCTAGAATTCTCACTTTTACCTTCAACCCGCTAGTTCTTCTGCAAGAGCTTCTCAGATTTATATTTCACAGGGAATGGACCCTGATTGAGGACCAGGAACGGATCCAGACTTGCATTGCCCTTGTATGCGGAGGGGCTGTGGAAATAGTACAGATGGTTCAAGGTGCTGCAAAAAAAGTCGTTAGAATCTCAAGTACAAGCCATCAATCTTAAAGACTATTCATGGCTTATTGAGGTTTTGGGCGCAATTGTGGCACTGCTGAATATCTACACACCCGAATACGGATTAAGGTTACTACCTCAGCAATCTGCTGATACTCTTCGCTCCTTGACTCCGCATGATCGAGGGGAGTATTCTCCAGCACTGTTTAAACTTCCGCTCCTCACAAATATGATTCGATGCAATCGAATGGATTTCCGGTTAACTGGAATAACAAAACTTTCTGAATGCCTTCTGAAATTATGGAAAAACCTCGGTGGTGAATCTAACCCATCCCCTGCATTAAGGTACTTCATTTTCCTCTTGCCATGAGAGTCTGTCAACAACTGACAACTATCTTAGATCAATGGCAGATGATCTTCGCCGTAGCGGAATTATAGAGTATTTAGTAGGACCAGAATCACATCCAGAACTAATTCGTAGTAGTTACAATATTGGTAGTTTTCTCGTCGTCAACAATTGCCTCACACCAGATATTCGAAAGGCGATATGGCAACCCCTCATTGATAACAAAGATCCTCGCGTCGTGCAGGCGCTCGTGAAGACCGTTATGGAGTACGTTAACCATATGCAGTATCATAGTATGGTGGACTTCTGCAAGCGGGCCATTGACATACCTTTCTCCTCATACGATACTGTTATGTTGGACTTTGTTAGCCATCTACTCAATAACACCTCAAGGCGGTTTGCTGAAGAGTGTAGGATTGATGACATGGAAAAATATCCAGTATGTGTCTCTGGCCGGAATATCTCCTGCCCTGAAAAGACAGAACCTAATGACCTTTATCAGCGTCTGGACCCAGCCCCATACTGGCTAATAATTGATCTCATACGGAAAGCTTCAATAGCTGAAGAACAAGGCGTAACTTGCAAAGGAGTGTCCCCGAGTACAATATCGGAATTGATGGCCCATGAGCTGGTCAATATAACACACTATGGCCCCCCAGCAGACGTACGGAAGAAATTTTATTTACAGTGTGTTAAAGATATTCGGGAACAAAACCCAAGTGCTACTGGTAGCATAATTGTGCTTTGGGCGTTACTTCGTAGGTTTTCTTCACAAATTTATATATGCAAGTTGTTAACATGATTATCCAGAAAGGCGTCCTAGGGCTGCAGGAGAAGAAAGCCCAGAAATTGATGCTCTCACTGGCGAACTACGTTGCATTGATGCCTTGATTGAAGATGTCGCCTCATTTGTTGAGTCGCATCGAAGCCGGGACCCAGGATTAAGATCCCGACGGCTTAAGGCGCGATTGGATTTACTATACTGGATTCTTCTTCGTGCTCCCAATTGCATGGAACCTGCTCAGATGGACAGGTTATGCGACTTTCTGATCGGTGACAAGTCTCTAGGTTATCAGGAGCGCGATGCAGCTTTTAATACATTTGCATCTTTACATGTAAGCAGTTTAAAGAACTACTAGACTATGGTTTTACTAACGTCATGTTCTTAGCTTCCAAATCCGTTTATAGATTACTTGTTTCGGCATGTCTATCCCAACTTGAATCCTCTGCATATTTCTCTACATTGCTTGGAAGCCTGCAAGAGATGGGTGGAATATCAAAACAAGGGTGTTCCGGAGGTACGGTTCTGATTTTGTAGTCCTACTTTTGTGGTTTGCATGGTACCTACTAAACTCATTTACTTTAGATATCATCAGCGAATGTTGTCATTGTTCAAGGAGTAGAACAGATTTGGAGGGTCATCATCGGAGTCTCAGACAGAAATTTGGCACTCGAAGCAAGCTCCTTCCTCATTAAAATCTACCTAGAGGTTTGTAAACACATTCTTTTCGGATTTTCTTTTCCGGTGTAATATCGATTTGACGAAATTTCTAGTCCATGCCTGTCATCAACAATCCCCCAGAAATCATTTACTCTACGCATTGTAGCCTCGTCGAACGTTGCATTGAACAACTTACTTCATGTGCAAGTGCCTTGAAGGTACTAGATAGTTCGAGTGTGGAGGCAGAGCAGAGTATGGCTGTTGACATTCCAGAGGCGGAAGTCAAAGAAAGACAACGAGAATTTGATAGGTCCATTATGGTTTTTGAATGAGCTGCTGAAGGGGTATAGGGCAAAGCCGAGATTTGCACCAGAGGCGCACACTATCAACGGCCACAGTGAGAATAAGCAGGTCTTAGGCACTCGGGTCGCAATTACTGTAAGGTGGTATAGTCAGGGATTTCAAGGACCGGTAAGCGAACTCTCATCTTTATCCCTCAATATATTTCATTGTCAATTTTGCTAAGACTGTGGACCAGATACATCAACTTCAAATGGGAAGCCTCGACACCGCGGAGGAACTTCATAAACAAATATCTCACATAATAGGGGCTGGGGAATATCGTGCAATACTCAATGGGCGAGAACTTTACCTTCAAGAAGATCCTTCGAAGACATTGGGAGAGCTCGGTTTCTCAGCAATTTCGCAGCTGATGGTCCAGAAACGGCCTACGGAGAGGGAGCAACAAGGTCTGCCCAATGCAAAGCAGACTTTGAATATCGTTGAGACCGAGATCTTGAAACACTTCGATGAGCTTTACGAAATGCTTAACTCACAACAGGCACAAGGTGCAATGGTGGGTTCGATTGAATATCTCCGTACCATGAAAAGAAACGCTACTAATTTGCTTCTCAGATATGGGACCTTTTACGGCAATTCCCGCCTCAGCCAAAGGCGCAGAGTATCTTGCTTTCAGATGATATTCCGCCGGATGATATACTTCCTCCAGGGGCTCCTTATCGGAGCTTGTATCTGTTGAACGCGATGCGTGTATGGCTTGATGAAAATTCCCAGGTATTGTTCGACAAGATTGATTTTCTAGGATATTACTAACTCTGTGTAGAGCGATAACAAGGATACATTTGTGACTCGGATGGTCACTAGCTTGGTTGCCTTTTTAATAAAATATGACATGTCAGCTATTGCCTCTATCGAGCTCAGGTTCAGCGTTCTGAACGAAGCAATCAACATCTTACACAAGATCCTTCAGAGTAAGCAGTTCTACATCTAAATACGGAGAGTAGTATTAACTCCTTTAAGCATCTCTACCATCTGAAGCCCAAACTTTGGAAGTTTGTTTTGAAAGGGAGGCCGAATTTGTCTTACGTTTGACCAACATATGGGAGGCATGTCTACAACCCCAATATACCCAAACAGAAGTGTCCGCACAACTCGCGGCAAATGCCTTCATCATAGTGCTTGAGGCAGCAAGGTTCAGGGGCGGAATTTGGACAGTATTTACTGCCTCCAAGCATTGCGTCGAAGCGATAGAGCGAATGCTTCTTCAGGACAGCCGTAACGTGGTGCGAAGGACTGTGGGACAGACTATGGTCAACTCATGCAATAGCCAAGGGTGAGTGTAGTAGATGATCTGGCCTTGTTTAGACTTCTAACAAGTGAGAATATAGGCCCGGAAACCTGCAAAGTGTTGATGTTGCCGAGTTCTTTTGGTCCGTGCTTGTGAAAATCCTTCCTTCAGGATATCGTTACCAGGAGCAGGTACCTGAGCTTTTTGAAGTCGCCAAGTGCATTCTCGAGTAAGTCTTTTGGGTCATAATTTTAACCTGAACAATGCTAAGTGCACATCAATTAGATTTCTCGGCACCTACTCACAGCCGGACATCTTACTTTTAAATCGTTACTTCGTCGAATGGACAAGCGTGCTTATGGCGCATCAAGTAAAACAGGTGTGAACATCCAATGTTCGATAACTTAGGTCCTAGCGCTGACTTGATACAGATAATAGGACGGCCAAGCGAGGATTTTATCATTCTGGGATATACTCAACTTCTCACGACCTGCATTCACCTATTAGGCAAGGATCTTTCGTGCGCCGACCTAAAGTAAGTTATGCGAGTTTCTCGATTATTTAGCCATGCATCGGTATTTAACATGCTCCAGGTCACGTGTTGTTGGGATTTTTCGCAATCTCCTCTTTACTCCACTGTCCGAGCCGAAGGAAGAGGACACAATGCTTGTGGAGAGGTTACCTTGTCTCGGTGTCCAGACGAGAGAGAAGCTTTACAACCTACTCCTAACACTGGCTGACGATGAAACAATTAACGAAACTATCGTTGGGCTGTTATCGGAATTGGTTGGGCAAGGTGAATCCTCCAAGTTGAGCGATCAACATGTTGGAAATGCTGAAATATTTAGGTGAAGCCTCTTTTTTGCCAGAGTCAAATTGGAACTTCGACAGATCTCAACTGCCAATCTCTCCAGCTGGACGTGTCGGCCTTCGTAACCTATCGAACACTTGCTATCTGAACTCCCTTCTTACACAATTATTCATGAACGTACCTTTCCGCTCTTTCATCCTCAACATGACAATAGATGATCCAGATGACAGCCAAAATCTCCTGCACGCTCTCAAAGTGCTGTTCGCAAGGATGCAAAATGGATTGATGAAAACAGCAGATACAAGAGAGCTGGCGCAGGCAATCAGGGACTACGATAATAATGAAATTGATGTCACGGTTCAGATGGATGTTGACGAGTTTTTCAACCTCTTGTTTGATCGGATTGAAGGCCAGATGGAGACTGTTGACCAGAAAAATGCATTTAGGTCTTATTATGGCGGTAAGCTTGTTCAGCAAGTGAAATCGAAGGAGTGCCCTCATATATCAGAGCGAGAGGAGCCATTCTCTGCCATTCAATGCGACATCAAAGGCAAACTAAACCTACAGGAAAGTTTGAAAGCTTACGTGGAGGGTGAAATCATGGAAGGAGGTAGTTTCTCTTATTCCAGTTTGCTGTAACCCCAACTAAGCCGTGATACAGACAATAAATACTCATGCACCTCATGCAATAAACATGTGGACGCTGTCAAAAGGTTTCGTATTCCATTCACGTTAACAATTCATTTTGCTAATTCACTATTTTAGAGCATGTCTCAAAGAGATCCCGGATCACTTGATATTTCATCTGAAGAGATTTGAGTTTGACTTACAGACAATGGTGCGAAGCAAAATCAATGATACTTTTGAGTTCCCGGAATGCATAGACATGCGACCCTATACAATTCAATATCTGAATGATTCAAATCCTTGTGCAACTCCAGATGTGTTTCAACTCGCTGGAGTTTTAGTACATAATGGTACAGCAGAATCTGGGCACTATTATTCTTACATCAAAGATCGCCATGAGTTTACAGAGCAAAACAATCCCATCTGGTTCGAATTCAATGATTCGGAGGTTTCGCCATTTGAACCTTCCACGATTGCAACGTCTTGCTATGGGGGTACTGATTTCATTGGACCAAATAAAGAGCTCGGACAACCAATAGCCTTCCACAAGACTTACAGCGCTTATATGCTCTTTTACGAAAGAGTGAATCCATCACATGCTGATAGCTGCAAGAAAGACTTTGCAAAGAGAATACCTATACCTAGAGATCTTGGTATCGAAATACTACAAGAAAACGAGAGGACAATTCAAAAATACTGTCTCTTTGATGGGTCATATTTATTATTCACTTCCTCTATTCTACGCCAGGCGCATGCTCTAAGAGTTGCTAAGGGGACTCCGGAAACAGAACTTGTTGAGAAACAAGCATTGAAGCTAGCGCTAAGGACGTATGAGCAAATAGGTGCACGAATTAAAGAGAGCCGGGAAGCAGATGAACTCTTCGACACTATAAAAAGACTGGCAACCTCCCAGGCCTCTATTGAATGCGCCAGAGGTTTTCTAACTTGGATTTGTCAGCATCAGGATTCTTTACGTCTTCTTCTCTTGAGGTGCTTCCACCAAAGAATAAGGGAAGGTTTTGTCAACCTAATCCTGGGCGCTCTAAATCAAATTCGACGTAGCGGGAACGATTATCTGGTTATTCATGAGGATGTATCAGAAAAAGATATCTCTGGATATCTACCTGACGTCCTGTTAGCAGTATTACGCCTGTGGGAGTGCTTAAATAACCTTTTTAAGCCATGGGACGAGTATTTCTCACTTTTGAGTGGTATTGCAAACTTTGGTCAACCAGAGAAGGAATTACTCCTCCGGCACGGTATGCTAAGGCGGTGCTTTGGCTTGTTTATGCCTGAATATTTGGATAGAGATACGAAAAATTTCCACGCAAATGTCATCAAGATGACCGAAAAGAATCCGAAAAGAATATCCTATCGATCACTTCTCGAACTGATGGAATCCCTAATGGCGATAATACATATTAGCTTGGAGCCCTGCAGGGGTGAAGGTTCAAGAGAAGAAGTTCCTGGCATTCATAAATTTCCTCTAACAGAATATGAGAGACATATTCTATTCCACGCAATAACAAAGGATAAGGAAAGAGTCAATGCCTTTATTTTCAAGCAGGTATCCTTTAACTGTCATATTGTCTGCACACAGAGATGGATCCGCTATATTCTCGCTTCGGACCAGGAACCGTTGTCGATAGCTGAGCTAATATACCCTATGAAAGCTGCCCTAATGCACGGAATTATCCTCGACCCAGCTAATGAAGCAGGCCCGTATCTTAATGCGCTTGTGGCATATTGCATTTATTGCCCATCACCGCCTGAAGTTAAAGAAATAATCACGCGGGTTGCCGACGAAGTAGGCACTATTCATATGAATGGAGGGCGTGAACATTTGGATTTCTTCAGGAGCCTCTGGTACAATAAAAGTCAGCGATTAGCACAAACATTTCTCAGTAGCCGAGTAATTAATACAGTACCATCCTGGGCTCCTGCATTACTTTGCTACTGGGAAACTCCAATTCGACTAGAGACCGAGCAATTGCTCAAAGACAGGTTGTTCCAGAATCGTGCTGATGCTCCAGAGGGCCGAAGAAGATCAATTGAGATTGCCATTGAGAGGCTTCCAGAGGCATGCTTCCGATTCGCAGAGGAGAAATTTTTGAAGAGCAAGGAGCTGTGTGCAGCAGCAGATGAGAAGACATTTGATAGCTTGATCCGTATTTTAAAGTTATGTCGCCGAAATGGTATGGAGGAAGACCAAGGGTATATGGAAAGAATTGAAGGTAATTTGGTCCTGTTGAAGCCCCACCAATAGCCGTCTAATGTGCCCATGTGCAAATTTACTAACTGTATTCGTATAGCTCTTCAGAATGCATTGCTTAGACAAGTGGAGGAGATCGAGCTTGGATCAGGTAGTTACTTTAGACAATCAGACCAGGGCTTTATGGAGGAAATGCAAAGTCGACATTAAGCTGATGTGTATAATGCAATTGTTCCTACAGAGAATTGGGCTGCCTCAGATGTTGGCAGTGATTCGAATCATGAACTAGGCGACGACGATAGCGTTTGAATTTGATTATGATGCAGCGCAATAACATGCGCAATGGGAATTATATGGAAAAGATATAGTGGGTCGGCTAAAGAGATGAAGCTCTGCAGAAGTGCCATTTGGTAATAGAATGCGAGTGAGAGATGCCGATTGGCCGGATGGCGAAGGAGAAGCGTATTGTTTGTGCTTTTCATTTGCATCCTCTTCACAATAAGTTGCACCTCATTCTTTGTTTTTCATACAACACTTTGCCTTTTCATTGGTTTGGTTGGGACAAATGGGCTTATTGGGAAAGGGGATCTAGGGTGTTCTTTTTTTTTTTTTTTTTTTTTTTTTTTTGATTCTGTATTTTTGACAGAAGAAAATACTGGACTCGGGGGTTTTGACGGGTTCAGCAGGAGTTTTCATTATCTTTCTATTTGTGTTCTTGTAGTTCTTTATGTGTACTCATATACATGGTGTTCTTCTACTTTCCTTTCCTAGAAACCTGTGTATCCACGATACTTGTTCATATGTTGCCTTGTGTGTATGCCTTCTCCCTCTTGTGTCGTCCATTTTCAGTGCTTAGATTCTTACCAACACGGATGGTTGTACTATTTGGAGTTAAAGTTACTGCACGAACGGAGTGCATTCAATGTGTTTTTATTGTCTAGAATACACAGGGGGGAAAGAGGTTCCATTACGCGCTTTCTTTCTTACTGGTTTCTAAGATCAGTCATGTGTGAGTTCTATTTGGTATTGATGATGCTTCATGAAGGTTTTGTTGCGTGCTGCGCGTGTCGATATTGGAAAGCTATTGCATTGGGGGAGAATTCTTGGTATGGTGCTTCTTGGCAGCGTCGTGTGGCTGGTGAGTGTGGCATGATGGCGAAGCATCAAGATGGGGAAGATCACAATCGAAACCGCCGAAAACTCCACTGTGGGCAGTACGCGCCCCCGTTAGCAGTGGCACCCCCGTTAGCAGTGGCACATGCGCGCAGTATCTGAACAGAAGGCCAGAAGGAGTGGATGCCATATGCTTATAGTGAACGGGGAGCAGCTAAAGTAACGATTGAATGTCACTTCAGGCTCTCTTGCGGACAAGAAATACTTAATCTGTTATCACCTCTTCGCCATCCCGATCCAAGCCACTCGCATCTCAATTGACATGCGCACATTCTTGGCAAGGATGTGTAGCATAGGATTCGCTTATGTAGCAAGTCTGGTTACTTGGGGTTTTTCGTTCTTTTTCCCTTTTAGTGAGGAGGAAAGAGGAAGACGTCATTGGGCGGCCGCGGGATTAGATCATTGCTACAACTTGGGGTCGGGCTCTGGTTGGATTGAGTTGCACCCCGCTTGCGCTTGATTCTCTTTTTGCATTTTTCTCTTCAGAGTGGGTGCTGGGGTTTGTGACAGGAAAGAGCATAGTCAGACTATTGAGGTGCATTGGTCAAGTGCAGGTTTTGAAGGTTTCCAGGTGAGTTTGGGAGAGACGAGCTGCAGAGGGAACAGTGGGAAAGGCAGGAGGAGAGATGAGGAATGTGCAGAGGAATGAGCTTTGGCCGGAGAGTGTTTATAGGTTATTGAATCTAGCTAACAACTAGGACTGCTCGATACGATAGCTACACCTTGGGTCTGACTATCGCAACCACCGGAATTTTCACCGCCTATAAACCATCAAGTCACCAAGCATGGCCTCCCGCACCCTCACAACCCTCCCCACCCGTCTTCCCCCCCTTCTCCGTCCGGCCCTCAACTCAGCCCTCCTCCATACGACCGCCAGCCCGCTCTATCCCCCTCCGCCCCCTCCACCGGCAACCCCCTCCGTTCCCCCCACCACCGCCTCCTCCGGTCCCACCGACCCAATTCCCAAGCTCCCTATTGAGCCCGGCCCGGGGGTAATTCCCCGCCACGTCCCACCCGCCCCGGTTGGCGGCATCATCGACAATATCGCCAACAGGATCCGAGTCGCAGCCCCCGAGACAACAGAGACATATCGAGCGTACAAGGCTGGAAAGGAGCTGTATCTTGAATGTGCGAGGCAGGGGGCTTATATCAAGGACGAAGAGGCCAACGCGGAAGGGCCCGCAGTGGCTGCAGACCCGACGGCGGTAGTGACGAGGAGGAAGAGGGAGTTTTTGGTATGATGGTGCGTAGGCCCTTTCTTCCCTTAATATCCAAATTTACTATGCACATGTGTGCACCGATGAGATGAGAGGTTGATGTTCAAGGAATGATTCAATACGACAGCTTGTCAACGCCCACAAACCTTTAACGCCTGGTCCCAGGTCACCATTCTCCACATGTGGACCCTGATCGTCCGCTTCCGCGCCCTCAACATCTCCCCGTCTTCCGTCGCCGTCTGGCAGCAGCACTTTGTCGACCACTTCTTCTACGACGCGGAAGAGAAGATGGAGCACGAGTACGGCGTCAAGTCGAGCCCCCTGAGGGGTAGGTATCTCAAGGACCTGTTTGTGCAACATAGGGGCATGGTGGCGGCGTATGACGAGGCGTTGGCGAAGGGCAGTGATGCGGTGCTTGCGGCGGCGGTGTGGAGGAATTTGTTTGATGCGCGCGAGGACACTGATCTGAGGATGGTGGCGGGAGTGGTTGGGTATGTGAGGAGGGTGCTGAGGGGTTTGGAGAAGGTCGACGATGAGATGGTGATGGGGGCTAGGGTGGCGTTTGGAGAGCCGTGGAGGGTGTTGGAGGAGGGAGGGTTGTGAGAGGGTGAGGTTGGAGAGTAAGATTTGGGAGGGGTGGAGGTTGTTAGAAGGGCGTCGGGAAGTTGGGAGTTTTGGCATGAGAATGTGAGGAAAATGGGAATGGAAAGAAAAGCTGAGAGTTTGTGTAAATAGATGTTCAATGACCGGATAGTGTTTTTTTGTTGCAAAATGGGGAAGGTTACCGAGATTGGAATGAAAAAAAAAAGAAGGCAAATATGAGTTGTCCCGAATGACACAATTAAACTTTTTTTTTTTTTTTTTTTTCTAAGTTTATGCCTCTGTTTCCGCGGGAATAGTTTAGATTACACGGACGAGAGGCAGTTACCCTGAAGTGGGACTTTTTTCTTTTTTTTTTTTTTTTTTTTTTTTTTTTTTTTGAAAGCGTTATCACGTTATCTCCCGAATATATAATACAGCTTTTCATGGGATAGGAAAGTGATGTATATATACGTCCCGGGCCATTGTAAGTGATTCAGTCACCACTGGTCCGGGCTACTCAGTAGCACCACAGTTCATAAATTTTTTTTCTCTGTACGGAGCACTATGCACTACATTACCTTCAAGGCCACTACACGCGTACTCTACAGTTAACTTCGAACCCAACCAAACTGCCGTTCTCTGCAGAGAAATACTTCTCTATAGCAAATTGTGGAGAATCATACTAAAATACACATGTATAAATGAAGCTTTCAAAAATATATTAAAGCATATAACTACCAAAGGATAAGACAGTATATGAGTAAATAAATGCATAAATAAACAAATACTCTGAAAAGTTGAATAAAATTGCAAGTATAAGTAATGTGGCAACTGCAATATTTTAGTGAGTAACCTGTTCTATGATATTAGTTTCTGTAGTGAAAAAAGGTCAATACAATGTTGTACAAGTACGCGTGTTGTGAATGGTCCGGGCCAGTCATGAACCGTAGTTGCTACTGAGTAACCCGGACCAGTGGTGACTGGAACGTTTGTTACGAATGGCCCGGCACATATATATATGTATATAGACCTGATAGACTACAGCATGGATAGAGACATACACATACAACAGATAAGAGAAGAGATATGGAAAGCAAAAGAACGATAGGAGCAGACGGGGAGAGAAAAAAAACAAAACAAAAAAACACCCCAGTAAGAAAACAAAACAAGACACGTAAACCCCGATTTCTTGCATAATCATCCATACATAACTAGACTGAAACTATATCAAACTTTCTTTTACACATACTTCTTGACGCCCCCGGACGCCCTCTTCCGCTTATACATCACGTACGCGGCGACTAGGGCACCCTGGAAGAGTAAAATGAGCCAGACGCCGAACGGGATCTTAGGCCCCTTGGAGTGGATTGCGTCTGCGATGGAGTCGGGGACGGCGAAGAGGAGGTTGGAGTGTTGGTCGCGGAGGGTGCTGTGTAGGCTGTCGAAGTGACGGGAGTAGTCGGTGGAGTGTAGGGCTTTTTCGAGTTCGCGGAGCATGGATTCGATGGTGGAGCTGTTGTGGGGGAGGGTTAGTGGAGGAGGGGGAAATGGGTGGAAGGGGGGAGGGGGACGTACAGCCGGCCTTCCATGCGGTCGATTTGTTCGCGGGGGACCCGTGTGTGTCGGGATTCTTCGCGGAAGTCGTCGAGACGGTGGTTGGAGGCGTCGGCTTTGTCGTAAACGCTGCCGATTTGGACTTGGATTGCAGCGAGGTGGTGGGTCCGTTTTGAGTACTTATGTGTTAGTGTATGATACTCAAAGGAATTTGCGGTGGGGGGGGGTTCTTGTAAACTCACCAGCGCTGTCAGTCGATCGTGCAAATCCTTAAACTGCACCTCGGGGCTCTTGTAGTATGACGCTTCATGTTCCGGGACTGTCTCCTTGAACTCCTGAAAGTCGACCTCGTGCGGAAGTTTCCCTGTGAACTCCGCCTCCCCGGATCCCCTCTTCTGAGAAATCGCCTCTTGGGACTTTTGCCAGTGGTCTTGGGCAGAGTCGTGGGCGCCTACATGTTGCTGCTGCTGCTGGTTGGCGTCGTTAGAGAGGTGCGGGTGCCCGAATTCGGGAGTGGACAGCTTCATGCTGAAGAGCTCGAACGAGTCGGGGGAGTCCGCGGAGGCGGCGGAGAGCCCGAAGTGGTTGCCGGCGGGAAGGCGGACCTGGGTATGAGGGTAAGTAATGTGTGGGAGTTGGAGGTGGGGGGGTTAACGGGGGACTTACGTCTCGGGTCTCGAAGCATACGCGACCGTCGGTCTCGACTTTGAGGCCCTGGAAGGTGTGGGTGATTTTGAGTTTCGATGGGTTGCCCATGTTGCGGTAGCTGAAGTCGCAATGGCCGAATGCGAGAGATGCCACATTGTGGTGGATCGAGTAGTCCGTCTTACCGTCGTTCAAGAAACCGCGGACACTCCCTCCCTATATTTCCCAATTAACGTTCCCATCCTCATCCTCGCCCTCACTCTCATCCCTTTTCCGTAAATTCGCAAACAAAGGTAGATGGAGAGAGAGGCAAGCATACATAAGGGCCGTACTTGTCCACCAAGATGGCCAGGCCGTCCCACGGCTTTGCGGTGTACACCGACTCCGTCCCGTGATAGCCGACTCCGCCGGCGGAGTACCAAAAGTGGAAGCTGCCCCCCGAGCGCTCCTCGCCGTTGGCGCGGAACTCGATTTCGACGGACCACTCGTTGTAGGGGTTGCTGTGCTCGGCCCAGATTGCGGAGCGCTGCGAGCCCGGGTGCGGGGGGGTCATGATGATACGGTCGCGGAGAATCTGGGAGACGCCGAGGATCGTCCAGCCGGGCATGTTCCAGCCATCGGCGGATAGTCTGTAGTGGTAGGGCAATGCATTGGTCAATTTCAAGGGGAGTGTAGAAGGCAAATTGGGTATGAGAACTTACGGGGTTGTCAATCCTATCGAGAAGGTTGGATCTTGTTGCCATTCCTGTGCTGAGGCGATCGTAGCAGCCAGACAAACGGCGGCAGCTGATAGCGAGAACCGCTTCATTTCTAGAGTCTATAGAAGATTTCTTGGATTCTCTTTTCGTCGATCAATTGTAGCAAATCGGCCGCTGCAATCGGGGGCTTCAAGATGGAGGATTCGATGGGGTGGGGGGATATCGATGATATGTGTATGTGGGGATTTCCACCGGTAGCTGTGGGGTCACTTTGCGCTGAGAAGCAACAAGTGATCATGCAAAAAGACGAAACAAAAACAAAACGAACAAGAAACAAAATATGCTTGAGCAAGAGAAAAACAGAATGGAAGAGCGACCTCAATGGATGGGGTGGGTAGTGGCAGAGAGAGGATTGGGCGATCCAACAGCTACTACGACGCACAAAGCACAGCAATGGAGGTTTGACGATGAAGCGGTGAATAAAAGCTCGAACAGGGATGCAAAGAAGAAAGATCAAAAAAAAGAGAAGATACATTTACAGCGTCAAGCAAGCAGCGCATGAAACTGTTTGCGGGCCCGCAAATGCAGGTAACATTTATGTCACGTCGACCATGTGCCGTTCGAGCTCTCCGAACGCTTTATGTGGCCTCAACGTCCGACCTCAGGCACCATGGAACCGCGGGGTGGCATGATTGCTCTCCATCACCACCACCACCACCACCACCACCACCACCACCACCACCACCACCACCACCACCACCACCCCTCCCCCCGCCGGCGCCATGCGACACGACAGGGCCCCGCGGCGCGCGCGGGCAGGGGGTGCATGGCACAATCGTGAGGATCTATGGCGGGGCAGCCGGGACAGGGTGCGCTGGCTTTCGGGTTTTTGCTGGCGAGAACGCGCGTGGGCGCCCTTCCCCCTCCCCCCGGCCTGAGATGAGGGTAGCCGATGCCAGTAAGTGGGCGCTCTACAGAGGGAATCTACTTAAAAAGCGGAGTACATGGCGCGTTAGTGTAATGCCTTTGCATTACTGTAACCATGGGAGCCGGGCATTAAAAGTCTAATGACGTAGATTTAGATTTTTTCCGGGGACGAAATGGACAAGTTTACAGATGCGGTGAGATAAGATAACGCAAATCTAAAATTGTGCGCAGGAGCTTGCTGTGATGAAGATGTATATAGGAAAAAGAAGCAAATGAATTCTTGCAAAGTCAATTTGTATCCTGAAGTAGGCGTTGCTGGTTGATGTTAAAGTATTGTTGGATGTATGTGTCCCTAACTAGCTACTATTATATGATGTTAAAAGTAACTATGCATAGCTAGCAGCCCAGACGGTGCCTAACGTTACCAGATAACTGATTCCTAACATGAGAGACAGAGAAGGTGTGTTTTATCGTGAAGCCAGTTATATTAGATAGTTACCGAATTAGATTCTTGGTGGGTGGGTAAGAGCTGATAATACTTAGTATATATAAATTGAAAGTATATACAAGAGTAGCTTTAATAACAAGTCATAGAAGTCTGAACCTTGAGCTCCACAAACTGTAGCAGTTCCTTCTCCCAGCCACCACTATGTGAAATGGTTACTCACACAGGTATACCCACTTCCTCCTAAAAAGCAAAACAAAACAAAACAAAGCTTTTCTTTCTCAATCGTTTCCAAGATATTTTAAACCGCAAGAGAGAAGAGAGAGAAATAAAGAAGGAAAAAAATCTACTTCTCAAAGGGAAAGGCAAAGGCAAAGACAAAAGTAAATAAAACAGACATATGAAAACAAAACAAGCAAAAATGAGAAATGTAAATACTACAAATATCAAACTGCCCCATAAAAGTTTTCCTCAGTAATGGTGATCGCGTTGGTGATAGTGGTGGAGGTTTCCCCTATATACTAGGAAAAACAAAAAAAAAAATTATAACTTTTTGTTTTGTTTCTTCTATTTCTATATATATTTTTTTTTCATTAAAAAAAAAAGGAAAAATAATAAATTCCAAGCTCCGGTACTAACGTGGAATATGGAGGAATAATGGAAAGATGGAAGGAAAGAGCAGGAAGGATGCTCCGAGATTATGTGATGTTGTTTTATCATCGTTGATCTCAGGGTTAAAAGCGAGGATGGGACAAGGACGGCTGAAGAAAAGGTAGAGGGGAGGGGACGGACAGGAGGAGAAAGGATAGAGGAAGGGATAGTGTATAGAAGCTGTTCTACTCCTCGGACAATAAGTAAGAAGTAGGCAAAATAGCATCAGAAGGAGGACCAATACTCGAACCCAATAGGCAAGAAAGCGGACAAGAGGAATAGACAAGAGGAATAGACAAGTGGAGCTGCGAAGATGCATGACATCGCTGACATGTTGGGTTGAGACATGTGGATATCAAGTTCTCCTCTCAATACAGCCATCCAAATACACCAAACCCTCCGCATCAACACCCTAATGGACCCTATATCGTGTCCTCAAATTCATCCTTATCCTCCTCATCATCATCGACATCCATTCCTGCTGCCACTGGTGCTGGTAACTATATTTTGACCGTTTTTGTTGGCGGCCCATTTTCAGGCTGGCTTAGGGCAACACTACCAGGTCTACTGGTGGATGATGAAGATGAATCCGAACCTTCCGCATCCTTCTTATTCACAGCAGAGGGCGCAGCGGTGGGTGCAGAAGCCATCAGCGTCGTGCTTTAAGGTAGCCACTATATTCTCAAATTTTTCCCTGTCCTCTTCTTCCTCTTCCTCTTCTCCTTTGTCTGCATGCTCTCTTGCCTGTTATGCAATAATTGCAGCATAGTACTGCTGGATGGCATCAACTTGAACCCCCATTCCCTCCGCAGGCTTCTTGGTTTCCTCGATGGCGGCAGCAGCTTTCCCTGTGAATCCTTCCCTCTCTCCGTGCAATGGCCTCTTTGAGACCAAGCTTAGTGCCAACCATTCCACCCTAATCTTATTCTGCCTAAATAATCATCTCCGGCGGTGTGATTTTCAGCTCAACGCCCATTGTATTGAGCTCATGGGATTTTAGGACCGGGGCATTGATGAATGCGAGGAGGAAGTTGTGGAGGGGAGTAGTGGTGGTAGTTGGGAGAAAGGAGGGAGGTTAGAAGGGTGGTGGAGCGGGCATTGCGGTGGCGGGGGGGGTTGGTAATTGTCGAGATCGAATGAGGTGGAAGTCGGGGACTTAAGTAGTTGAAGGCACTGTGTTAGGTTTTGATATGCTCATGAGAACCTGGGAATACTATACTCTGATGACTCTTGATTCGGAGTTGGATGTTTGCGGCTGAGGTATTAATTTCCACCTGGTCTGCACTGCACTCGGTCTAGCGCAACAGTTGCTCCAGAGGGGCTCTCAATGTGCTGGTAATTCGTAAATGTTCCTGGTGTAATGCGATTTGCCCCTCACTCAGGTGTTGCCAGATATCAATGCAGCGAGATCACTTGACTAGGAAGAGCAAAGTATAAACACGAAAAAAAGATCATTTAGTATTGCTAAGTTCCAATTCATTCGTCTTCAAAACTAAGCATCCCCATCTATCCAGGTATCCAATTACAGCAACCGTCTCGTTCCGATGAGAAGAGATCTTGAACCCATGAACCAGTTAACCCAGCCCTTCCAATTCCAAATCCAGTCCACGAATCCATCACCTATCATGGAACAAACTTTGTGAGGAAAATTGTCAACATTAGGCAAAACAAGGACAAAAACGAGTATGAAACGCCAGAACCGAACCCAACGCTGAGGGGAAAAAAAGGAAATCACAGCGAAGAGGGCTTCCGCCAGTACAGGAAGCAGTAAAAACAGGAAAAATAAAACAATTGAGAAAATGACAATCAGAACCCGAAATGCTGACAATCCCTCTCGATACGTCACTTCGGTGTCCTATTGTCGTCATCCATCAAACAAAACTCCTCCAAACTCTAGCACCGTAACTCCCACGCCTTACAATTTAAAAAATTTATATTAAAAAAAAAAAAAAAAAAAAAAAAAAAATCCAATGTAACTCAAGCAAGATTGTGAAGAATTACAATGTCTGAATGATGCGATCACTGAATCCAACGCCGATCCATGTCCGTTGACTAGCCGGATTTTTGTATGATTTAAATTTATGCTGTTTTATCGGATCTATGAAATTGAGGTCTTTGATGTGGTGGTATCGTAAACGCCGGTCACTAGAGAAATTCAAGCTGACGAGCTGCGGTTGCGCCGGTCAAGCAGCAACTTAAATGAAGGTTGTTCAAAGGTCCAATTGCTATCCCACGCCATTAATGACTGAGTTTCTCCCGTACGTCAGGGCCGTTAACACATCTCTACGGGACCATTATTACGGGAACTGCAGCCTTGCGGGCCTTGCTGCTACCGCTCAATTTTGGCGGCCTTGGAGCTTTGGGAGCAGCTTGAGTGGGCTGTTTGGCAACGCGCCCATTCGAGGAGGCATCAGGATTATGTGCCCTATCTGTGGCATTTTTCCGACCATTACTCCTCCTATTTCTTTGCCTTTCAAGTTGTCTCGCCCTTTCCTCATCTTCTCGCTTTCTCAGTAATCTCCGTAAATGTGCTGTAGTGATGTATCTTGAGATTTCCCTTGGGTCGAGTATTTCAGGCTGTACAATGTGCATCAGTTAGCTACCAACTCTGGCCGCAGAGACTCGGATATACCGCTGAAGTCCCAGGTGCTACTGCTTACCTCCTGGTCGTTCTTACGCTTGAACGTCTTTGGCCAAACAAGGCCGTAAACCTTGGAGTGACGTTCACACCTCCTACAGGACCGCAGTACAAACCAAGTCTCTGTGTTCCAGAATGATTGGCCGCAGTCCGTGCAGATACATTCCAGCCCAATTTGCGGGACTAACGCACTGTCACCAGGGAAACGTTTAGCTGTAGGCTTGTATGGAAGAGGAAGATCTAGTTTCTTTGTACGCTTGGGTGCAACAGGCTCGTCTTGAGCTTCCCCTGCATCACGCTTTCTTTTCGTGCCTTTGGAATTACTTTCAGCCGTTGGTTTTTCCCGTTTTCTTTTGGCAGTAGGTGCAATATTCTCGGTATCATCTCGCTTTCGTTTGTTCCTATACTTATAAGCTGATAACGATGGAGAAAAAGTGTCCAGCAGCTTTTGGTACTCCATTTCGTCAATTTCTGACAGCTCACTATCAATATCTGAATCGTATTCATCCGAGCCAGAGTATGAGTCTGTGTTAGGACTGGGAGGTTGGGCAGGAACAGCGGCAGGTACTTGGCGTAATGCCGCCAGTGGTGCTTTCATTGAATCTGGTAGTTTTTGTACTGGCTGTATGCGACCAGTCTGTTGCTTGCTTTCGTCTCCAGAAAGGGGACTATTTTCTGAGGGAGGTGGAGTAAGTACTGGTTGCTTGGGCATTCTGGCGGCATTTGATATCTGATTTAAGTCTTCAGATTGCTGCTGTGCGAAGGCATGATCTGCGAATCGACCTGAGGCTGACGTTGACCGTGATAACGCAAGCTGGGACCCTAACGCTCTGGTTCCTCTTCTTCCGGGTCTAGAAGGATACGTTGCGTCTGATTCACATGGAGGCGCAACTTCCGTCACCTGACGGGGTTTCGATAGTGCAAATCCGTTTTGCGCATTATCCTCACACGTCTGGCACAGGCATTCGCAATTGTTCTCCCCGAAATAACTATCCGAGTATTTGATTGTAATCTCCTCACCAAGCTTTATATCCCGTATGACTGTCAAAGAGACGTTGTCCTTATTCGTGGTAATGAATTTGCAGTTAGGGTTGCAGTCATGGTTCACAAAACGAGCAGGACCTAGAAGAACACTGGTTCCCTTCATGCGTGAGGTGCAGATGATACTGAAGTCGGAAGACTCATCAAGATTTTCCTCCTCTTCATCTGTCATTAAAACCATGACTCCTGATAAAAACTTGATTGTTTCCCCGGTTTTTAGTGGCCTCCTGGCCATGACACATGCCTCTGGTGTATTAAGAGTGTATCGAGTAGTGGAATTGACTTCGAATCCGGCTTCAGGATGGTAAATCTGCATGTACCGGCGAGCATGCCTACCGCAGTCAGCAGACGTCGACCTGTAACCTACGTGTCAGGAGTCTCACTTAAGAAATTCACTTTGTTTCCATTCATCATTCAGTCCGTCGATAAAAGCCTTGACTGCGCTTAATCTGCCAAACCCCGATGTTAACACGTCATTCTCGCAAGAGTGAACACTTCATTCTTTTCTCGAGTAGAAAAACGCACTGTTCGAATTTCTCCACCGCCGTTGTAACACTGCGTCCCCGAACGACATGTTCTGAGATGATTTGAGTGACAGCCTGTTCCGTAATTTTGCGATTTGGTAGATAGAGCCTCTTTGTTTTCCTTATTTTCGTCCAGTAGTACACCTGTGTCGTGCCACTTGTTAGAGTACTTCTTACTCCACCAATATTGCTCCACAATTTCGATGGATTGACGCTGAGAAAAAGTAAGACCCACTTTGTCCACGAGAGCGTCAGTTAGTAAATCATCAAATTCCCCTAACTCCGCCAGAGACAGTTGTGTGCGTTTCGCTGCCATTTGGCTATGATTATATACGCACGCAGGGAAATTGCACACAGGTATGGCGGAGAAAGGATTGTTGAAGGTCAGAAGAGTTGGGACGAGGGTTTGTAGCAGACACTGGGTGGAACCGGTGTGGGTTGTGCAGGGTCCAGGGCCAGATGTGTGTAGTCTGGGGCTTGGGGGAGGCGGCAGCACAGCGCTTTTATCTAGGGAAACGCGCCCCACGTGAGAGCGTTGTCGCGTTACGATGCAGGAACCCGGCGCAACGACTGGACAACCCGATTTCTGGGGAATGGTGTTGCAGCGGGCCGATTCTCCAAGTGTCTTGCTCAAACAACTCCTCGATAGACCGCTAGATTGTCCAGGGGGTGAAAGGTGTCAGGTATGTAGTAAATATGGATGAATGGAGCTGTGGGGAGGCGGGGAGTGGGACGGCGAGGGACAAATCCTGTGGACAGGGTAAGTGCTAGAAGTGATTAATGGATAACCAGGCGGGCTGCGACACGACGCAAGACATAGGAAGGGAAAGGGGGACGGTGAGGAGAGCAGTGAAGGAGAGAAAGGAAGGGCGGAGAAATGTGGAGGGAATCCTAAAAATTCGGCGGACAAGAAAGAACAGAATAATTTAGAAGAGAAAAGGCAGCTCGACAAAAGTGGTAGTAGCGAGAGTCCTAGTGCGGTGCTTGAATGCAACCCACTCAAGTATATGCGTCCTTTCAATGTGGAATCTGCTTGACTTTGTACGCACGCACCAACGCGGCCACGCACATGCAGCCGCTGCGGCTCGCAGGGAGATGCGCCAGAGATCGAGTGAATGGAGCCTGTGCTTGGGAAAGGGTATGAGGCGGTACGATCAGCGCCCTGGGGCAGGGGCTCAAGATCAACCAATTTTGCTCTTGACAGATGAAGAGCAAAAATCAACACTGAATCGCAAATGCATGCGGATCGGTGCGCTAGCCAACTACGAGGTCTGCGCTCCGCAATGTGTACTTCTATAGATGCCTTGGACTTAGGCTTGTTCTCTTACTTAGTACGAGGCTGGAAACTGATAGCTGGAACCTTATCATATCATTGTGGCAGTGCGAGTACCTCAAACAACGGTAGCCACGGGGTGTTTCACTGCCTGGGCTCTGACGAAACTGGCAATAAGGATCTACAGTTTGCTTTTATATCACATGCTATTATTACTACCTTAGAACTTGTTGAGAATAATAAAATATGTAAATAAACAAATAAGAATAAAAGAATTAAAAATAGATAAAGAAATAAAGATAAAAGAATAAAAAATAAAGAAATAAAAATATATATTAAAGAAACTATTAAATTATATATATATAAAATTAAAAATTAACTAATAATTGTTTTTATATAATCTTTTATTTTAAGTAAATTATAAGTTTTAATTAATAATTAAAACTTATTAAATTATAATATATTTAATACTTTACTTTATATATATATATATATATTATTTTTTTTATTTTTATTTTTATAATTATTATAAAAATTAAATATAATAAAAATAATATTATAAATATAAAAAGCTAAACTTTATTAAGTACTAAAGTTAAGTAATATAATTAAGAAAAAATATAACTAATAAAAGAAAATAATAATTTAATATAAAATATATAGTAAGACAAAATAGTTTATAAGTATAAAAAAATAATAAGTTTTAAAATTATAAAAACTTTAAAATACTATTAATATATTAATTTTTTTAACTATATTATTATTTATATTTAAATAAACTCAATATAGTATATATAAGTAGTTAAATAAATAAATAAATAAATAATTATATTATAATTTTTTATTTATACTAATATATATATATACAGGAATCGCGGCCACTCGTCGTAAATACTGCTGGTTACGCCTCGCGCCGGATTGAACCCAGTCGCATTTGATCATAAATTGATATAGCTTGCGCCTAAGCTAATGGGCTGAAGTACCAAGTACTTCTGTAAACTGAGCTTAACTTAACAAGTATGATAGGTCTCTCTTGCCAGCATTGAATTTGATAGATATAACAGGTCCGGCCCGATGGTATGAGATGTGGCAGAATGAGTTGAATTTAATAGTTATGGCAGGTCCGGCCCCACAGCCTCAGGTGAGGAAGAATGAGCGCAAATTTACAGCATAGCAGGCCACATCTACCACCGTGAGACGAGGTAGAGTGAGCGGAATTTGACAGGTATGGCCGGCCTACGAGATGACGCAGAATAAGCTGAAATTGGTACGTATAGCCGACCTGACCTGACAGCGGGAGATCAGGCACAATGAGCTGACTTTGATGGGTATGGCGGGCCCAACTTGCAGGCACGAGATGCGGCAGAATGAGCTGAACCTGAGAGGTTTGGCAGGCCCTATTCGACGGCATGAGATGAGTCAGAATGAGTTGAATTTCACATGAATTGCAGGCCTGACCTGATGGTACGAGATGATACAGAATGAGCTGAATTTGATAGATGTGGCAGCCCGACGTGCCAGCGTGAGATGAGGTACAATGAGCTCAATTTGACAGGTATGGCAGATCCGATCCATTGGCATAAGATGTAGGAGAATGAGCTGAGGTAGAATGAGCTGAATTTGACAGGTATGGCGGATCCGACCTGCCGGCGTGAGATGAGGTGAAGTCGACAGGTATGGCCGGCCTGACCTGAGGCACTCAGTAGCCATTTTAGCAGCCATTTCGGCAGCCATTTCAAGAGTCGTTTTGGTAGTCATTTCCATAGCCATTTCATTATCCCTTTTAGTAGCCATTTTAGTACCCATTTCGGTAGCCATTTCAGCAGCAATCTCAGCAGCAATTTCAGTAGCTATTGAAGTAGCTATTGCAGCGGCCATTTCAGCGGCCATTTCAACAGCCATTGCAATAGCCATTTCAGCAGCCATTTCAGCAGCCATTTCAGCAGCCATTTCAGTAGCCATTTGAGCAGCCATTTCAGTAGCCATTTCGATAGCCATTTCGGTAGCCATTTCATCATCTATATGCTGGCAGGTTGGGCCCTCTATTCCTGTCAAGTTCACCTCATCTCATGCCGTTAGGTCGGGCCGGCCATACGTGTCAAATGTGGTGACACCTCATTATGCACTGTCGGTTGGGGCTAGCTCTACAGGTCAAATTCAGCTCATTCTACCTCAGCTTGTTCTGCCACATATTACGCCGGCAGGTCAGATCTGCCATACCTGTCAAATTCAGCTCATTCTATGCCATCACGTTGGGCCTATAATACCTGTCAAATTGAGCTTATTCTTTCTCATCTCATGCCATCGAGTGGGCCCTATCATACTTGTCAAATTCAGCTCATTCCGTATCTTCTCGTGTCTTGGTTCAGGCATGCCATACGTCTGAAATTCAGCTCACTCTACCTCATCCCATCTCGTACCTTGGGCATGCCATACGTCTCAAACTTATCTCATATTTGCATTGTAGGCTCGGGCTGGCCATACCTGTCAAATTCAGCTCATTCTACCACATCTTGCACCGTCATATCGGGCCAGCTATATGTGTCAAATTCAGCTCATTCTGCATCATCTCATGCCGACAGCCCGGGCCTGCAATTCGTATGAAAATTCAGCTCGTTCTGGCTCACCTCACACTGTTGAATAGGGCCTGCATTCTGTGTGAAATTCACCTCATTCTGGCTCACCTCACGTCGTTGAATAGGGCCTGCAATACGTGTGAAATTCAGCTCATTCTGGCTCATCTCATGCCGTCGAATAGGGCCTGCCAAACCTGTCAAGTTTAGCTCATTCTGCCTGCTCTTCTGCTGTCGGATAGGGCCTGCCAAAGAGTCAAAGTCAGCTCATTCTGCATGATCTCCTACTGTCTGATCGTGCCTGCCATACTGTCAAATTCAGCTCATTCTTCATGATCTCGCGCCGTCAGGTGAGGCCGGCTATACATGTCAAATTCAGCTCATCCTGGATCACCCCGTGCCGCCGGATCGGGCTAGCCATATGTGTCAAATTCACCTCATCTGTCGCTGTCGGGCCGTACCTCCTCTTCCTGTCAAATTCAGCTCATTGCACCTCATTTCGTGCTCTCGGGTCGGAACTGCCACTACGTATCAGGTGCTGAAATGGCAGCCAAAACGGCTACCGAAAGGGCTACTGAAATGGCTAGGGCCGGCCATGCCTGTCAAATTCAGCTCATTCCACCTCATCTTGCACCATCGGGTCGGGCCAGCTATATGTGTTAAATTCAGCTCATGCCGTCAAGTCGGACATGCAATTCGGGGGAAATTGAGCCATTCTACCTCACCTCACGCCGTTGGCTCAGATCTGCCATACCTGTCAAATTGAGCTCATTTTACCTCATCTCATGCTGTCCGGCTGCCGAAATGGCTGCTGAAATGGCTGCTGCAATGGCTGTTGAAACGGCCGCTGAAATGGCTACTGAAAGGGTTACTGAAACGGCTACTAAAATAGCTGATGAAATGATAGCTGAAGATAGGCAGTTAGTTCTTGTTTTTTTCTTCTAATAAAACCCTCGCCATAGCCCACTGGGCGGCATGCGAGTATTGATATAAAAAAAAAAAACAAAATTGCCGCTGCAATAGCTACTTCAATGGCTACTGAAATTGCTACTGAAATTGCTGCTGAAATGGCTACCAAAATGGCTACTAAAATGGCTACTGAGTCCCTCGGGTCAGGCCGGCCATACCTGTCAACTTCACCTCATCTCACGCCGTTGGGCCGTACCTGCTATACCTGTCAAATTCATCTCCTTCTACCTCATCTCACGCCGGCAGGTCGGATCTGCCATACCTGTCAAATTGAGCTCATTCCACCTCATCCCACGCTGGCACCTCGGGGCTGCCACATCTATCAAATTCAGCTCATTCTGTATCATCTCGTACTGTCAGCTCAGGCCTGTAATTCATGTGAAATTCAACTCATTCTGACTCATCTCATGCCATCCAATAGGGCCTGCCAAACCTGTCAAGTTCAGCTCAGTCTGCCTGCTCTTGTGCCGTCGGGTAGGGCCTACCAAACCTGTCAAATTCTGCTCATTCTGCATGATCTCCTACCGTCCGGTCGTGCCTGCCATACAGTCAAATTCGGCTCATTGTGCCTGATCTCGCACCGTCAGGTCAGGGCGGCTATACATGTCAAATTCAGCTCATCCTGCATCACCCCGTGCCGTCGGATCGCGCCACCCATATGTGTCAAATTCACCTCATCTCTCGCCGTCAGGCCGTACCTCCTCTTCCTGTCAAATTTAGCTCATTGCACCTCATCCCGTGCCCTTGGGTCGGAACTGCCACTACGTATCACATGCCCAAATGGCTACCGAAATGGCTGCCGAAATGGCTGCTGAAATAGCCGCTGGAAGGGCTGCTGAAACGGCTACCGAAATGGCTGATGAAATGGCACCTGAAATTGCCGCTGAAATGGCTACTTCAATGGCTACTGAAATGGCTGCTGAAATGGCTGCTGAAATGGCTACCGATATGGCTGCTGAAATGGCTAGGGCCGGCCATGCCTGTCAAATTCAGCTCATTCCACCTCATCTTGCACCATCGAGTCGGGTCAGCTATACGTGTCAAATTCAGCTCATGCCGTCAAGTCGGGCATGCAATTCGTCTGAAATTGAGCTCTTTTTTTTTTTTTTTTTATATCAGTACTCGCATGCCGCCCAATGGGCTATGGCGAGGTGTTAATTAAAGAAAGAAAAAAGCGCAACAGTAACTAACTACATGTGGTTCCCGCGATACTCGTACATGGTGCAGGTAGGGTATGAAATCAATACAGCCTATTTCCTCCTCCTGTCTGGCTCGTATTGAGTTGTCCTCAACAATTTCCCTCCTACCCTGACTCTGTCTATGTCCGTCGCTGCCTCCAAGTACACCACGACCGAGCTAGTCTTCTTGCCTTCTTGAATCAGCGTGGTCTTTCGTCTAAGCCAACGTATCCCAACATTCTTGCCTAGTGTCTTGTTCCCGGACTCCAGCCACTTCCGCACCTTCGCCAAGTCTTTCCTCAATGCAATACCATGTACTACGACGCCGAATGTCGATGTGGTGGCGTCGGTGTTTGGCGAGGAGGCGGGGGGAAATTGAGCTCAATCTACCTCACCTCACGCCCTCGACTCGGACCTGCCATACCTGTCAAATTCAGCTCATTGTACGCCATCACGTTGGGCATGCAATCAATGAATCCAACAGGCCGTGACCTGCATTGGACTGAAACCGCCTGGACCGGTCAAGGCCGGTATTCTCAGTGGCCTAGACCGGCCGGATCCATATGAATCAGGCCAACCAGGCCAGTCCAGGCCATTCAGGCCGGTCCAGACCATTCACGCCAGCCCAGGCCAACCAGGCCGGCCCAGGCCAACCAGGCCGGCCCAGGCCAACCAGGCCGGTCCAGACCATGCAGGCCGGTCCAGGACAACCAGGCCAAGGCCCAGGCCAACCAGGCCATTCAGGCAGGTTCAAGCCAATTAAACGAATCACTCCACAGCTATCCAGGTGAATTGAGGCCAGCATTTACCAGATTGTTTGAGTATTTTAATGGCCTGGACCGGCCCTCACGGCCTGGGGGGATTGTTCAGGCCAGGCCAGGCCCAGAATTTCACGGACCAGGCCAGTCCAGGCCTCCGGTTAGCCTGGCCTGGCCTGGCCTGTTGGATTCATTGCCGGCAGGTTGGGCCCGCCATAGCTGTCAAACTCAGCTCATTGTGGCTGGTCTCGCACTGTCAGGTTAGGCCAGCTATACGTGCCAAATTCAGCTTATTCTGCCTCATCTCGTGGGCCGGCCATACCTGTTAACTTTCTCACACCGTCGAGTTGGGCCTTCCATGCCTGTCAAATTCAGCTCACTCCACCTCATCTCACGGCGGTAGGTGGGGCCTGCTATGCCTGTAGAATTGAGCTCATTCTTGCTCACCTGAGGCCGTGGGGCCGGACCTGCTATATCTATTAAATTCAACTCATTCTGCCACATCTCATGCCATCGGGCCAGAACTGTCATATCTATCAATTTCAATGCTGGCGAGAGAGACCTGTCATACTTGTTAAGTTAAGCTCAGGTTGCAGGACTACTTGGCAATTCAGCCCATTAGCTTAGGCGCAAGCTATATCAATTAACCATCCTGCCCTGCCATGGCGAACAGCTACAAGCGGGGTCATGTGATATATAAAAAAAAAAAAAAAAAGCTATATCAATTTATTGTTAAATGCGACTGGGTTCAATCTGGCGCGAGGCGTAACCAGTAGTACTTACGACGAGTGGCCGCGATTCCTGTATAGATAATATATTGATAATATAATATATTCAATATTATATTATCAATATATTATCTATACAGGAATCGCGGCCACTCGTCGTAAGTACTGAAAATATATGATCTATACAGGAATCGCGGCCACTCGTCGTAAGTACTGAAAATATATGATCTATACAGGAATTGCGGCCACTCGTCGTAAGTACTGAAAATATATTATCTATACAGGAATCGCAGCTACTCATCGTAAGTACTGAAAATATATGATCTATACAGGAATCGCGGCCACTCGTCGTAAGTACTGAAAATATATTATCTATACAGGAATCACGGCCACTCATCGTAAGTACTGAAAATATATTATCTATACAGGAATCGCAGCCACTCGTCGTAAGTACTGAAAATATATTATCTATACAGGAATCGCGGCCACTCGTCGTAAGTACTGAAAATATATTATCTAGTTACGCCTCACGCCGGATTGAACCCAGTTGCATTTGATATAGCTTGCTCCTAAGCTAACGGGCTGACATGCCAAGTAGTCAATGAATCCAACAGACCGTGATCGTCTGTCCGGAGGTTTCTGGAATCAGGTGGTAGAAGTAAATAGAAATTTCTTTGTTTGTTAAGCCTGTCTCCGGGCTTCGAGGGCTTGCCCAGGGACCCTGCCATGGCCACGTGCTACAAGTGAGGTTATGTGATTTAAAAAAAAAAAAAAAAAAAAAAAAAAATACATTGGACTGAAACCACCTAGACTAGTCCAGGCCAGGCCCAGAATTTCACGGTCCAGGCCAGTCCAGACCTCCGGTTGGCCTGGCCTGGTCTGGCCTGTTGGATTCATTGCTTCAAGTAGTCCTGCAACCTAGCCTGCCTCTGGGCTTTGAGAGTCCAGACTCAGGGGCCCTGCCATGGCGAACAGCTGCATGCGGAGTCACATGATATATAAAAAAAAAAAAAAAGGGTCCTGCAACCTGAGCTTAACTTAACAAGTATGACAGGTCTCTCTCGCCAGCATTGAATTTGATACATATGATAGGTCCGGCCCGACGGCATGAGATATGGCAGAATGAGTTAAAGTTAATAGATATAGCAGGGAGTGAGCAGCACGAGCCGAGCCAGCTTGAGCTCAAATGAGCTCTGCCATGGCGAACAGCTACAAGCGGGGTCACGTGAAATAAAAAAAAAAAAAAAAAAAAAGAGCTCAAATGAGCCAAGATCATGCTTGTGTTTTTCTTGACAGCTCGCTAAAATGCTTAGCCAGTGCAAGGTTTCATAAACTGTAAATACCTAATATAGTAATAATTAGAGATTTGGAGCTCATTCTGACCGACCAACAACTTCAAAATGCACAATTTAGCTGATAGTAGTGAGAAAGATGAAAATTTAGCTTAGTTTAGTTTAGTTTGTCAATATTATGTATATAATCAATCCAGGCTCGAGCTCATACCACGCCAGCTCGAGCCAGCTCGAGCCGAGTTCACTTACTCACGAGCCGAGCTCACTTACTCACGAGCTGGCTCGAGCTCACCCTCCAGCTCGGCTCGAGCTAGCTCGTACCGCTCACTAATAGCAGGTCCGGCCCCACGGCCTCAGGTGAGGATGAATGAGCTGAATTTCCCAGGTATAGCAGGCCTTACCTACTACCGTGAGATAAGGTAGAGTGAGCTGAATTTGACAGGCATAGAAGTCCCAACCCGACGTCGTGAGATGAGGTAAGGTTAACAGGTATGGCCGGCCCACGAGACGAGCTAGAATAAGCTGAATTTGGCACGTATAGCCAGCCTGACCTGATAGCGCGAGATCAGGCACAATGAGCTGAATTTAACAGGTATGGCAGGCATGACCTGACGGTACAAGATCAGGGAGAATGAACTGAATTTGACAGGTATAGTGGCCCCAACCTGCTGGGACGAGATGCTGCAGAATGAGCTGAACTTGACAGGTTTGGCAGGCCCTATTCGACGGTATGAGATGAGCCAGAACGAGCTGAATTTCACATGAATTGCAGGCCCGGGCTGTCGGCACGAGATGCTGCAGAATGAGCTAAACTTGACCGGTTTGGCAGGCCCTATTCGACGGCGTGAGATGAGCCAGAATTAGCTGAATTTCACACGAATTGTAGGCCCTATTCAATGGCATGAGATGAGCCAGAACGAGCTGAATTTCACACGAATGTGCAGGCCCTATTCAATGGCATGAGATGAGCCAGAACGAGCTGAATTTCACACGAATGTGCAGGCTCGGGCTGTTGGTACGAGATGATGCAGAATGAGCTGAATTTTGACACATATAGCCGGCCCGACCCAACGGTGCAAGATGCGGTAGAATGAGCTGAATTTGACACATATGGTCCACCAGAGCTGACAGTGCGAGACGCAGTAGAATGAGCTGAATTTGACATATGTGGCAGCCCGACCTACCAGCCTGAGATGAGGTGGAATGAGCTAAATTTGACAGGTATGGCAGGTCCGCCTGGACAGCATGAGATGAGGTAAAATGAGCTCAATTTGACAAGTATGGCAGATCCAAGCAGACGGCGTGAGGTGAGGTAGAGTGAGCTCACTTTCATATGAATTGTATGCCCGGCCCGAGCCATTTCAGTAGCCATCTCGGCAGCCATTTCGGCAGCCATTTCGGCAGCCATTTCGGCAGCCATTTCGGCAGCCATTTCGGCAGCCATTTCGGCAGCCATTTCGGCAGCCATTTTGGCACGTGATACCTAGTGGTAGTTCCGACCCGAGGGATGAGATGAGGTGCAATGAGCTGAATTTGATAGGAAGAGGAGGTATGGCCCGACGGCGAGATATGAGGTGAATTTAATACATATGGCTGGCCCAATCCGACGGCATGGAGTGATCCAAGATGAGCTGAAGTTGACATGTATAGCCGGCCTGACCTGAAGGCGCAAGATCAGGCACAATGAGCTGAATTTGACAGTATGGCAGGCACGACCTGACGGTAGGAGATCATGCAGAATGAGCTGAAGTTGACAGGTTTGGCAGGTCCTATTCGACGGCATGAGATGAGTCAGAATGAGTTGAATTTCACATGAATTGCAGGCCTGACGTGATAGTACGAGATGATACAGAATGAGCTGAATTTGATAGATGTGGCAGCCCGACATGCCAGCGTGAGATGAGGTGGAATAAGCTCAATTTGACAGGTATGGCAGATCCGATCTACTGGCATAAGATGTAGGAGAATGAGCTGAGGTAGAATAAGCTGAATTTAACAGGTATGGCAGATCCGACCTGCCGGCGTGAGATGAGGTGAAGTCGACAGGTATGGCCGGCCTGACCTGAGGTACTCAGTAGCCATTTTAGCAGCCATTTCGGCAGCCATTTCAAGAGTCATTTTAGTAGTCATTTCCATAGCCATTTCATTATCCCTTTTAGTAGCCATTTTAGTACCCATTTCGGTAGCCATTTCAGCAGCAATCTTAGCAGCAATTTCAGTAGCCATTGAAGTAGCTATTGCAGCGGCCATTTCAGCGGCCATTTCAACAGCCATTGCAATAGCCACTTCGGCAGCCATTTCAGCAGCCATTTCAGCAGCCATTCAGTAGCCATTTCAGCAGCCATTTCAGCAGCCATTTCAGTAGCCATTTCGACAGCCATTTCGGTAGCCATTTCATCATCTATATGCTGGCAGGTTGGGCCCTCTATTCCTGTCAAGTTCACCTCATCTCATGCTGTTAGGTCGGGCCGGCCATATGTGTCAAATGTCACCTCATTATGCACTGTCGGTTCGGGCTAGCTCTACAGGTCAAATTCAGCTCATTCTACCTCAGCTTGCTCTGCCACATATTACGCCGGCAGGTCAGATCTGCCATACCTGTCAAATTCAGCTCATTCTACGCCATCACGTTGGGCCTACAATATCTGTCAAATTGAGCTTATTCTTTCTCATCTTATGCCATCGAGTGGGCCCTATCATACCTGTCCAATTCAGCTGATTCTAGCTCAGCTCGTTCTGCCACATCTATCAAATTCAGCTTATTCTGTATCTTCTCATGTCTCAGTTCAGGTATGCCATACATCTGAAATTCAGCTTACTCTACCTCATCCCATCTTGCCATATGTTTCAAACTTATCTCATATTTGCATTGTAGGCTCGCGCCGGCCATACCTGTCAAATTCAGCTCATTCTACCACATCTTGCACCGTCATGTCGGGCCAGCTATATGTGTCAAATTTAGCTCATTCTGCATCATCTTGTTTTTTTTTTTTTTATTTCATTACTCGCGTGCCCGCATCATCTTGTGCCGACATCCCGGGCCTGCAATTCGTATGAAAATTCAGCTCGTTCTGGCTCACCTCACACCGTTGAATAGAGCCTGCATTTCGTGTGAAATTCAGCTCATTCTGACTCATGTCACGTCATCGAATAGGGCCTGCCAAACGTGTCGAGTTTAGCTCATTCTGCAGTATCTCGTGCTAGCAGGTTAGGCCCGCCATACTTGTCAAATTCAGCTCATGGTGCCTGATCTCATGCTGTTATGTCAGGCCGGCTATACGTGCCAAATTTAGCTTATTCTGCCTCATCTCGTGGGCCGGCCATACCTGTCAACTTGGTCACGCCGTTGTTAAGTTGGGCCTTCTATGCCTGTCAAATTCAGCTCACTCTACCTTACCTCATAGCGGTAGGTGGGGCCTGCTATACCTGTAAAATTGATTTCATTCTTCTTCACCTGAGGCCGTGGGGCCGGACCTACCATATCTCTTAAATTCAACTCATTCTGCCACATCTCATACTGTCAGGCCGGACCTGTCATATCTATATAATAAATTGGTCTGGGTTAGGTCAGGGTACAGGATCCAGGTACAGGACGGGCGGCAGGCACCGGGGCAATTTCACAGCAGAGGCAGAGGCAGAGGCAGAGGCAGAGGCGGTCGGAGCTATGTGATACCGAGAGGTAGATGTATTTGAAAGCTAAATACACAACTTGGGTAGAATACAAGTTGTTGCATGGAGAGGCAAGAGAGAGGAGGGGGGAGGGCCGCTTTATGGAAAGCTCTTGGTCGCAAATCCAAGCAAACAAGCAAATGAGCAAACAAACAAACGAAGTACATGGAAAACCGAGGAAACGACTGGAAGTACATGGAAAACCAAGGAAACAACTGGCAGTACATGGAAGGCCAAGGAAATGACTGGAAGCAGGTAGAAGCGTCAGGAATATCCAGGAATGAGCTCGGCGATACCTGTTGCTGGTGGATTCCGGAGTCTTCCAGCAGGTTCTAGGGCTTTCCGGCTGGTTCTACGGCTTTCCGGCAGGTACTGGGGATCCGGGTTCTTCTAGCAGATTCTGGCAGGTTCTCGGGTTCGGGTTGTTAAGCGATTACCGGAATGCTGGCGGCCATGTTGCTTAAGCGAGCTTACAGGTGCAGAGATATATACCGGAGTGCTAGAAGGAGTATGACGAGTTGCGAGGGGGTCAGGGTCAGCTGCACGTGTACGAGTACTGGCATGTAGTATGTTGATCGCCAGTATAGGACCGGGGCTGGGGGGTCTTGGGGGTTCAGGTTGGATTATTACAATCTATCAAATTCAATGCTGGCGAGAGACACCTGTCAAAATTGTTAAGTTGAGCTCAGGTTGCTGGACTACTTGGCACTTCAGCTCTTTAGCTTAGGCGCAAGCTATGTCAAATGCGACTGGGTTCAATTCGGCGCGAGGCGTAACCAGCAGTACTTACGATGAGTGGCCGCAATTCCTGTAACTATAGTACTATAATAGCGGACAGTAGGTCTGAGCTGATGGCAGGTTGTTTTTGAGCCTGCCTCCGAGCTTTGAGGGTTTAGACCCAGGAGCCCTGCCATGGTGAACAGCTAACGTGCC
>WHUZ01000093.1:0-225915 GCA_015179045.1 Kalaharituber pfeilii | reverse complement strand
GAAGTACAGCAGTCTCTATCTATATATCGCAAGCTGCGTTGGGCTGGCATGGACAAGTCAAATTGTAATGAACTGGTAGGCCAGCTCAAGGAGTACATAGACGGCCTCTTCAATGTACTGCCACTCGATCCCACTCCTATCAGTGTACCCCAGCCTCATAGGACACCGCTTCGTTTATCTTTCAAAGTTCCATTCAACACTTCCAACATTCAGCGGAATCCTGATTTTGTTGGAAGGGAATGTCTTCTCGAGCAGCTCGCACATGAGATAGATGAAGGCAGGACTGCAATAGATATTACTCAAGTAGTGCTTTATGGTATCGGGGGTATGGGGAAGACGCAGGTTGCATTGGAGTATATTTATCGCCATCACAAAGACTACTCATCAGTGTTTTGGATCAATGCATCTAGCGAGCAGACAACAAAAACTAGTTTTATTAATATTATGCAGCAACTAATTGAGCATCATGCCACACTCTCACATGAGCCGGATTACAAACATATTGGCAGTCTCCTGAGCATAGCAGGCAAGTTAGACTCGGCAGGACTTTTTAGCACAGAAAAATTAGAAGAAGAGCAACAGGTTATCAAAGCTGTAAAGAAATGGTTAACTGCAAAACGGAACAAAAAATGGCTACTTGTGTTCGACAACCTGGATGATCTGGAATCTTTTGACATAAATGATTACATCCCATCATGTGATTTTGGGACTGTGATCATTACCAGCAGAAGACGTGAGAGTACGCAGCGCCGAAGGAGCTTAGAAGTGCATCAAATGCAGAACAATGAAGCAGAAAGGTTACTTTTGACCAGTGCAAGATTAGATTTGGGAAGGTTTACTCCTGAGGGTAAGTGAATAATGTGCCTCAATAGAGTTCCCAAATTAATCTGTGTATAGAACGCAAACTCGAGAAGACGGCAGCGGCAGTAATTGTTGAAAACCTTGGATTCCTTCCTGTTGCCATAGCTCAAGCTGGAGCATATATCAACATTCGGCAATGTTATTTCAGTCATTATCTCAAAGAGTATAAGATGAATGTCAATCGCCTTTTGAGCAGAAAATGGAACAAAGGAAAGGATGGTACATCTGTCTTTGCTACTTGGGAGTTGTCATTCAATGCAATCAAGAATCAAAATCCGAAAGCTATGGAGTTATTATCATTATGTGCGTTTCTTGATAATAATAACATAAGCGAAGAGTTTTTGAAGCGAGGAATGAACCTAGCTACAAATGGTAGACAATTATATATTTTTTAAAGTATAAAATTTGTACTTACACATTGCTATAGATACAAGCCTAGCAGACTCAATTCACCTACTCTTCTCATACTCGATTGCCAAGTGGATGGACAGATATGATAGTTTCAGTATCCACCCACTAGTTCACCTTTGTATTCTATGGAAACTGGAGATGGAGCCTGATGAATATCAAAAAAAGGCCATTGAAGCTTTTCTTATGGTTGCATCTGGAATTGCTGTTCCTAAAGGCAGAAAACGTGAGGTCAACGACTGGATCTTTGAACGGCGAAACTTGCCACATCTTTTTGCTGTAGAAAGGCAAATGAAGTATCTACTGTTAGAAAATGAGAAGTCAGTGATAGCCTTGGATACCTTCTGCGAGGTCTACGGCAACCACGGTCATTATAGAAAGGCAGAAGAAATATGTACGACTGTATTGGCTGCTAGGGAAAAGTTGCTAGGCACAAACCATCCGCAAACCCTGGATACTATTTGCAACATGGCAGGACTATATAAGAATCAAGGGAAATATGACCAGGCACTGGGGTTGTATCAGCGAGTATTAGAAGAGATGGAAAACTTTCTAGGTGCCGACCACCTAAACACCCTTGATACTGTCCACAACATGGCCATAGTATATAAAAATCAAGGGAAATATAGTCAGGCACTAGAACTGTATCAGCGGGTATTAACAGGGCATGAAAAATTACTGGGTGCTGATCATCCAAGCACCCTTGATACTGTCCACAACATGGCCATAGTATATAAAAATCAAGGGAAATATAGGCAGGCACTAAAACTGTATCAGCAGGTATTAGCAGGGCATGAAAAATCACTGGGTGCTGACCATCCAAGCACCCTTACTACTGTCAACAACATGGCACTAGTATATGAAAAGCAAAGGGAATATAGTCAGGCACTGGGGCTGTATCAGCGGGCATTAGCAGGAAAAGAAAAGACATTGGGTGCTGACCACCCAAGCACCCTTTATACTGTTGACTGCATAGCATCATTATATGAAAATCAAAGGGAATATACTCAGGCACTGGAACTGTATCAGAGAGCATTAGCAGGAAGAGAAAAGGCACTAGCTGCTGATCATCGATATACACTTCGCAGTATGAAGGGCGTAGAAAGATGTCAGGCTGCTCTGAAGTAACAAAATCGAATGTCAGAATTTAGAAAAGATTTCCTAGAGGCTTTTGTTATGGTGCTATTATTTATTTGTCTTCAGATTATTTGTTTGTTTGTTTATTCATATATTCATGCTTTCATTCTGCATAGTTGTTCCATTTCTCATGGTTCATATATGCCCGAATATGTCGATACAACTCTTTACAATTCATCCGGAGAGAGTATTTGCTCTGGGCTTTTTCTATTGCCGGACGACTGAAGTAGGGAAGCGGAGGGGAATTTGCTGGGGGGGCATACGGTTTTTAGATAGATAAAGTAGTATCTTATTCAACTGAACCTATAGTGAGAATTTATACCACGTTCTCACGGAGTCTGCCTCGGGTTAAAGCTGTGCGCAATAGAGGTAATAGGTAGGAGGGAAGTATACAGTAGCAAAGTAGCGGAGCCGACTATATACAATCTGTGCATGCGAACGTGAGTATTCAGTAATTCGTCTGTGTATGTAGAAGAAGGGATTATGAGTAGTCCAGCACATGTAGCCCAAAGGAGCGTTGGTATAAGGGCACAAAGAGGCTCAAGAGAGAGGACGAGGGCATGTAGAGTAGAAGTCCTGCTGTCGTAAAGAAAGAGGACAGGATACTCAAAGAGGGTAATATTGTTGTGGATAGGGAGGTTAGCAGGTTCAGGGTAATGGCATTGGCAGGTTACCTGCTTGGAGCAGTCATTGGCAACGACTGAAGCACATCCCCTCACTACTCTCCTCGTACGCCTTCTCTCCGTCCTCACTCATGCGTTCGTGCAATATCATGACGCTGTTTTTCAATCCCTTATCCACTCCTTCATCCCCCACATCATATCCCTCTCGACTACCATGGCATTGGGCAGTAGTAACTGTTCAGAGAACTGAATATATGGTGAACAAGACAATGATATGGAACTTTTCGGGGGTATTTCAACACTGGGCTCAGAGCGATGATCAACTGGGATTCTTATTCCGCAAACTGGGGCGGGTATCTTGGAGAGTCGCATGCCAGTTATATTTAGCTGCATATTTTTGGCTTGTAACCCATTGTGTTGTACAATGCATATTGATCATATGAAGCTTATTTCAGGATGCAGGAGTGAGGAATATACATTCATGGCCTAGAGGGCCCACTTCCCCTCATAATAAAATCAATCCGCTCGATGTAAGTTCTTCACGTGCCTAAAAGCTCTAGCTCTGTGGGATCCCAACCCTGTCCATGTGCCTTCGTATTATTTTTCGAATGCAGGAAAAGTAGGTGGATCATTTCGTACATTGTTGGTCTAATACGAGAATTGTCGAATTTTTTTACTGCTGATCAGGTGGCTTCGAGCACAAATTGGGAGATAGAGTGATCTGGCATACTGATAAATTGCCTTAGTGTTTGGTCTGGCAGTATTCACTTCAGGTCTCCATAGCAGTACAGCTTCTCTGCCCCAAGAGCCTCCATTCACTTTAAATCTGCTTATCTATAGTATACTGGCTTTCTTCTATATTCTTCTAATTCTGCTATTTCAGTCTGCAAAACTTCGAATTCGGGCTCATCAAGACGTACTACTACAGTACTTGCCGATCCAAAAAGTATTGGACACTGGATGTTGCATACGAGCTATGCGCTTTTGGGAATAGCATTGTATGCAACATTTCCTCGCATGCAAGTATAGAATTCGAATGTACCTAGGTCAATGTCAAAACGCCTATGATAAAACACACTGCTGATGGCAAAATGAAGGTCCTCATGTCTACTATTAACCTACGGTCTTGCATCCCCCTGATTTCTTAGCCATCATCTTGAACTCAACCAATCTCACTCGCATGACCATTCTGAGGCATTGTGAAGCATAGGAAGAGCATTAGTGGAAGTTATAGAGTTTACAGCTGGTAATGATGGTAATTGGGATGGGTGATGTGGGGACACGATTTCATATCTTTGCTATTTCAGCACATTTCCTTTTTCTTTTCCCTTTCCCTTTCTTTTCATTTGCTATTCACCAAAATCTGTGGTTAGTTTATTGTCTTTCCCCTCTTTGGGTACGTATTTTATTACATATGTATGATTTTTCTTCCCCCTTTGATTTTGGTAGGTGCGTATGTGTGTATGACTTTGTGTGTTGGTGGGGGTTGTGTGGGTTACAAATGAGAGAACGATTGATACTGGCTTACCCATATGTGGATTTCTTTATTTTATATATATATTTATTCATTCGAGCATTTCAGTGCTCTATCAACTATCGAAACATCATGGGCCCTGAGGAATGTCTGGTATACATACGATGGCTTGATTTAATGTATAAACCATTCCCTCCCTGCCATAGGCTTTTAGCCTGTGTGTGAGGTTACATGACCCAAAAGAGAGAAAAAAAAAAAAAAAAGTATAAACCATTAATCACCCCTCTAGAATAATATCCACGGCTCTCCTTTTTTTCCCATTTAGGGTACCTGATGTAACGTGAATATTTTGGTTGGCTATCACTGGCATCCCTTCAGTATAATAGAAGATTGTCAGTGATAGTATGATGTTGAAACCTGAAATGGTATCCAAGTTCTGGATATTCTTAAGTAATCTTTCCTTATATATCCTGTAGACATTACCTCTCAATGTGTTGACAACATTCACTGCTTTTTTTTTGGTCAAAGCTCTCTTTCCGTTTAACATCAGACACATATTCCACAAAAATTATTAGGCACTGGACAAATGGTCAAGGTGCTAACAATATAAATATTCAGGCACTACATACAGAATATTTATACAGTGAAAGAAGTACAAGGAAGCAAAAATAATGAGTTCGACGTTCAGGCAGAAGTGGTAAGTTAAGTGAAAATGACGAGCTCGAGTGAGCTGCAGCTGCTACGGCAAGGGGAGGAGTTGACTGCTGGGGGGGGATTGCAGCGAGGAGGGGTGGGTTACGGGACTGCTATACTGCGAGCTAAAAGTGGCTGCTCATATTGTAAGTAAGATTCAATAACAAAAGGAAGTGAGATAATCAAACTGTCAGTGCTAGTCTATGATGCGCCTTTGCGGTAGTGGTTAAGAGTGTAGAGACTGTAGTAAATTAAGTGGAAAAGTCGAGTGTGCAAAGGCAGAGGAAATTCTGCAAGAACACGGATGGTTCAGCCCACAGTCATAAGTCTTAGTAGAAAATAACTGTACAAAAATGCAATATAATTGCGGCACTAGAACATCATGAATTCTGAATACTTGTCTATAGAAGGGAAAAGGCCGAAAATTTCAAACGGATCGCTCCGGTTCCACTAGAATTTAATCATATGGAACCGGAGCATTACAGTCCATCTCCGGGAGATGCTGGACAACCCTCAATTCTACACCTCTAAATGGCGCTTGTGGCTGCCTCCATCATGGGAGGCCACTGCATTCCACTTCAGCAAAGGTGTATTTCAGTTCAATTTTTGGCATAACTCTGGACCTATTCAGCCAAATAAATAGAAGTCATACCATATAATGAAATAAAGAGAGATATGGGCAGCCAGGTGAAGCATAGATGACCATCCTGATGACAGGTGGTGAGCTAGATAACGTCGGCGCGGGAATGACCACGGCACGCGACTGGGTTCAATCTGGGGCAAGGCATGCCTGGTTGAGCTTATGCTGAGTGACCGAGATTCCTGTCAAAATATGGAAGCTGTTCAGAAAGCGGGCTTCCAACCACCTGAGACCCATCCTCCTTCTCGCTATCCGTATTATTCTTGTCCGAGACCGATATAGATGTACCAGAAAGTGAAGCATTCCTGACTCGAGGCAGCAGGTGCAATGGCCGATTATCTGGCGTATACTTGGCAATGCGACGGGTAACTGGAGTGTCTTCACCACTGAACTCTCTTGAGCTGCTACGAATCACACTATGCGATGTTCTTTCTCGGAGCGGGAGGGGTGGAGCATTCGTATCAGCTGAAGGGGGGTTCCAAGATTCATCGGATATACGGGCAATCCATCCCCCGGCACCTTCGTAACTTTGTTGAGGAGTTTGAGGTGTAACAACAACGGGATAGTTGGTGCTATCCGGTGATCCTCGTCTTGGAGATGGCCTCCTGTTTAGATAGAACACATGTGCCTCCTGGTGACGTTTTCTTCTCCAGAAGAGGATCAGGAACGCAATCAGAACACCCACAACCACCGCGCTGGTAACAATCCCAGCACTAGCCCCATCGGAGAATCTATTATTACCCTTACCCGAACCACCTGGACCTGCTTGTGGCTCAATAGAAGGAATAGCAGTAGGCCTAAGGCCATCCGGAAAGTCCGAAATAGAAGGTAGCTCCACTCCAATGCATCGTTCTTCGGCTTTTGCGTCGTGACAACAGGTGTCGGGAGATTTGACAGTACCTCCTTGACAATGAAGACAAAGACCTGGTAGGTTCTCATTGAATCCGCAATTATATTCTTCGTTAAGGGCCGCATCGACACACATCCCTTTTTTCAATGAGTTCTCGGGGTTAGTGCAGATTGCGAAATCCGATTTAATAATACTGGTGTAATCCTTCTTAACATCTCCACAGGTCCCTTTATCGCTGACAATCAACCATTCACTGCTAGCCCATTGCCTACAGCTCTCCAAGCACAGCGGTTTCGAATTTTCTGGTGTGAGTTGGCAATTTTCTATAGATTCTTGTACCATTGCCGAACATAATTGTGATCTCGTGTATTGTGCATAGAGATGGGTGATATTTAAATAATTGCTGAATTGACATCCAAACACATCTTTGAATTTGGTTATTGAATAGTCCGTTCTGATATACCGCTCAAATTCCTCGTCAAACTGCTCGGTATTATTAACGAACCGAAGAAAAGGAAATTTCTCGTACTTTGCTAGTGATACTTGTGATGTGCTAAACGCAGGGCACATCTGCGATGTAGCGAGAGAAATGCAATAAGGAGCAGCTGCTAAACTCTGGCCAGACGCAAATGGCAGAACGAGCAGCCCTAGTAGTAGAACATTTCCTCTTTGGAACACCCGGCTCCTTCCTCGACTGCCTGAAAATGCTTCCGCTCTCATATTGCTCATAGATATAAACCTATCTATGTTGTGCGCCAGATAAGAGTCGTCTGTATAATCGGCATTCTCTCAGTTGCTGTCAGTTCGGTGAGGTTGGTCAGACTGGTGTTTTTCATTGGGAGGTTGACCAGTACCATCTCCCCACATCGCCTGCCTCTCATTCGCAGAGGGGCAGTGAACGTGAGGCTCCCAGCGTGACGTCTACAGTGCAGCAGCTAGAGTAAGTGTATGTGTGGGTATCAGGAAGCGGGCGTGAACAAAGATCTTAGGCAGACCTGTGGCTACAGGTGGCGAGAGCGACAGGAACAAGAAGGAAGGAGAGCACAAAAGGAAAAAAAAAGTCAAAAAAAGAAAACAGGCGATAAACTGAATAGGCATAATCGGAAAAGAGTTCAAAACGAGCGTAGCGAAAGCTTGAACAGGAAACGTTTGGTTGCACCAGCAGCAAGTCACCTCTCTTCCTCCCATCAGCAGCTCAGCACTTCTCCTCCGCTCACCGGCAGCTCGTCACCTCTCCTGTTCCCGCACTCGGATGTACTGCTCCCTTATACTGGTGGGGAGTCCTGGAAAGCTTCGCGAGTTCTGCCCGCGCCGCCCGTCACACCTGCGGAAGCCACCTTCGCGTGACCGGATGGGGGTTGGGAAGGTCGGTTCTTTGCCCTCTGGGTTATCTTGGCCCATACGCTCCCCCTAGTCTCGTAACCAGCGCTCCCCCCTCTGCCCACTGTCCTATCCACTGTTGATCACACCCCTACTCGTCTTATCTCGCCTATGGTACCCATCTCCTTGGTCAGGGACTGCAACATGGCCCTTCAGCTGTCGACGTTTAAGTTTAAAGCTGTGGGGGTGCAACAGGCCAACAGCAACTGTGAAACTTGTGTCTCCTCCCAAGCATACCTTGGATCTGTAACATCAACCTCTACAGAGGACCCTCTTTCAGTCTGTGACGGCTAAGAAAGGAAGTTAGGGGATAGCTCTTTGCCTCATCAAACCCCTTCTATGATGGATGTCGAAGATCTACGAGTGGATACAGCAAAGATATGGGAGTTGCTTGCAGCGTTTCAATGGGTCCTGAACGAGGTACAACTTGCTGGAGCTTTCTGGGATTTGCTGCCTGCTAGGGTGGAGAGGTTGAGTGTACGTGTGGACGGGCTTGGAGATACCGGAAAAAGCAAGCTGTCACAATAGCAGTTGTGCTTCATGAATGTGATGGAGGGGGGTCGACTAATCGAAATGGATGTAATCTAGCAGGCAGTAGCTGATAATAAGGATTACTTAATGTACCGTGTCGAGTGCATAGTATTCCATGCAGAGCAGCCTACTTAACTTGGGCCGGGGCGGAGAGTAGGTGGGGGAGACGTACATACGGTTGATAAGTACATCTCAGAGTCAATGCTTGCTGTCAAGTTGCTGCCTAGACCTGAATTATATATATACTTTTTACTTACTAGTAAGTACTTATATTTAACTAGATGTAGTTGCATATTTCACGTCCTGAACTTACCTATGTCCCTGTTTGTGGTAGATGAGACCGTCTAGAGTTAAGAAGTATGTATGTGGCTGTACTCGAGTCCCTCGAGCTCCAAGCAGCTCAGTTCTATAAGTCAAGTATGCTGGCACGAGCCGGGCTTCTGTCTCTGCCGAATGTACGCCGAGTGCAATGTAGTATTCTTACCAACCTTCCCTAACGTAAGTACCCTACCATGCATACTAGAGTATGCGTGCGTACTCGAGTACAGTACCAAACAAGGGGAGTTATTGCTCTAATTCATGTAGCGTACTGCATAGCCTTACTCTTGAAGGTTTCTCCGGTATTCTGTACAATCTATCTAATACCAATCGAGCATATCAAATACAGCCACCAGAAAGCCGAACAAAGTCCACCGCTTCCCGATCCAAGAAAGCGAAAAGGGGACAGAGTACCAGTCCTCCCAAATAGGAAATGTCCAAGAAACCATCTCCAACACCATCTCTGAAGCCAATCCCAAAGGAAAGGACACTCGCGCAATCCAGTCGGGTGATTGTAGTGTATGGAATTGCGGTGACAAAGAAACTCGGGAAAGTAAGAGATTGGATGGAGACTGCGAACCCCTGGATGGGAAAGATTGCTGCGGCAAGATGGCTGGTGAAGAACGAGAGGAGGGAGGGAAAGAAGGCTAGCTCGGTTGTCATCTACCTGGAGGGGGAGGTGGAATCGGATAGCCAAACACCAGCGAAGGTAAGGTTGTCAGGCAAGTGGTACGATTCATGCCTGTACGACTGGGACAGAAATTCAAAGGTGGACAGAAAGGGGAAGGGGAGGGACATGGAGGAAATGGACTTGACGGCATAATCTTTTATTTTTGGAGGAGCGGGTTGTCTCATGGTTTTATTTCCTCTATTCCCTTTTGAATGTCAGTGTATATATGAGTTGTTGTTTGTTTTTAGGTTCCTGTCTCCGGGCCATAAGGACTTCAGTCCATGGACCCTGCCATGGCGAACAGCTGCAAGCGGGGTTATGTGAGAAAAAAAAGAAAAAAAAAAATGTCAAATACATATCTGTAATCAAGATCTTACGCAAGGCTACAAGGCTACGTTACACCCTCTCACCCGGTATTTTGGCTTAGGTTTAGCATACGTCACTGCATACATATCCTCACCTCGGCCCCTGAGCCTCTCAACAGAACCTTCTCGATACAGAACTAAAATTTCCAATGCTTGAATAATTGGTCCTGAATGTACATCTGCATGTGCAATTGCATAGAGAACAAATTCAAAGCAGTCAACGTTTATAAACAAAACAACATACATGTAGTTGGAACTACATCTTCATTTGGCCTACTTTCAAGTGCTATAATTGTACGCATCTTTTTTACTAGACATCCTTTTTTGTCTTGTGCCTCAAGGGCCCGCTCTTACTTCCCCCAGAAGTAGAACACCTGGGAACATGTCAACTCAATCTTCACCGAGCCAAGAACCGCAGAAATGGTTCCTGTTGATTGGGATAGATTTCTACATGGCTGGGAACCAAAGATACGATGACCATAGACGGCCCCTTAGCTTTCGAAGCTTAGGAGGCTGTGTTCAGGATGTTCGGGAAATGCGGGAGTATATCGAGACGGAATTGAAGGTCGACCCCTCCCACATTCACCAACTCACCTCCACCAAAGCCAGCGACGGAAAGCAGTCACCACTTGAGGATATCTCCGACCTACCGACATATAAAAACATTGTCCGGTTGTTTAAGAAAGTAACTGATAATGCAAATGCGGGGGATCTCGTATACATTCATTATTCCGGTCATGGAGCGCGAGTCAAGACGTCTTATGAAAACCTCAAAGGTCTGAATGGGCATGATGAAGCGCTTGTTCCTCTGGACATTGAATGTGGTGGTCAATACCTACTTGACGTTGAACTGGCAATTCTGCTTGATGCAATGGTCAAGAAAGGATTGATAGTAACCGCTGTGCTCGACAGTTGCTACTCCGGCGGTGCCACACGAGAAAATGGCACGGCTGTTTCTCGAGGTATTGAAGGGATCGATGCCACAACGAGCCTGGACGAGGGCCGGGAAATTATACAGGTACCAATCGGCCAGAGCTTATGGACTCGCTCAAGAAAAGCTTTCGGAGGGTGGATCGGGAGTTCTGGCTGGACCCCCAAGGATATGAACTACTAGCCGCTTGTCGATCCAACGAAGAGGCCAATGAAGACTTCTTTGAAGGGCATAACCATCCCCACGGAATTCTAACACACACCTTGTTATCGTCGCTTAGATTAGGAGGTTCCAATCTTACTCATGGCATCCTATTTCAAAGGATCCAGGTAAAGGTGAACGAACTTTTCCGCGATCAAACACCTGTTTTTGCAGGGAATCGACAAAGGTACATCTTCAGTAGTCATGAAGCTGAATATATTCAATCATATCCCATCAAGCGTGTACAACGAAACAAATTGACCTTTGGCGCTGGTATACCACATGGGATAACGGTTGGGTCTGAATACGCGATTTATCCTTGGAATGTGCAAAACTTCAATGACTCTAGCAGACGTCCGAGAGCCCGCGTTGTTAAAGTCGACCATCTAGAATCCACAGCCGAGTTACTTTTTCCAGATCCATCACCGTCGAGCGTCAAAATTGAACCTGGCTTCCACGCAGTGCTATTGAAATCGATGCTTCCAAAATTACCAGTTAAATTTCTTGATGATAGATCATCCAACTCGACAGGGCGATTTCAATTGAATCGATTGCAGGATGAGATCAATAGAAGTTCGCAGGATTGCCCTGTGGAGGTTATATCTGAAGCCGAAACGCAAGCAAAGTATCACATCAGTGTAGATATTTCCAACAATTTCAAGCTCTTCAACTCCACCAACAAGCCCATCAGAAACTTTCCTCAATTGAATGATCCGAAGTCATTTATTCACAGTCTAATTCATCTGGCGAGATATGATTTCCTTCTTGGCTTGACGCATTCAGCACAATCACTGAAAGGAAAGTTCAGTTTTGAAGTGGACGGAATTTGTATGGAATTCATCATAGCTCCCATTTTTGAATTGAGCTAAATGGCATTTACAAATGCAGGTTTGGATGCCTCCACTGACTCTTACCGTGTAACCAACGAAACAAACATCACACTTCGGTTTACAAACAATTGCGGAATGCCACTGAATATCACAATTTTCGATTTCATGCCGTCGTGGGGCATCGTAAAACTGTTCCCTGACGACATGGACTACGAAACGGTCACCGATGGTGAAAGCAGTGAGTGTGAACTCCGAATGTACTTGCCCCAGGATTGGAATCCCGATATGAATTCGTTGATTGTTTCAAAATCTTTATCACCAAGGAGCCGACGTCCTTCACCTCTCTGGAGCTACCTGAACTCGGTCCTCACATCGCACGGTGGGGATCTGGTTTCACTAGGGGTGAAAACGACCTCGAGATACTGTTGGCAGAATTGGGAGTTTCTGACCGTCATAGCAGGTTAGTGCGCAGCTCAAAAAAAGGAGGAGAATGGGCAACGGCGGAGGTTGAAGTACATATTGTTCCAAGGGGGGAGCATAATGCTAGCATTGGAGAGGACATCAGTGAGGGCGAGGAGTAATAGCTGACCCGCTATATGTAGATCCTTATAGATGCTAACTTTATATGGTAGATTCTTTGATTGTGAGGAATTCATCGAATAAGAGTTATATCTCAACGCTGGCTCTGCTTCTCGTCAATTTTATCCCTCCGCTTCTTCGGACCCACTATTCCGAGTAGCGAAAGTATTTACATACACAAAAGGGAAAAATCGAAATCAATCCGCATTACGTATTCATCTCCATCAACGTATATTGAGGCTTCTTGAACTGTATTTCTAATACTTCAGGCAATGTACAATATCACCTCTTCACCAAATCTCAAGCTTTCAAACTCGCTTTCCAAGTCCTCTTCTCCAATATCGTCCTGTATTTCGGCTTGAACAACCCGGTCTTCCTCCCTGTCGTCTCTTCCACCGAGGTACACCTCCCACAGACCCCCGTGCTGAAGTTGCGCCTTTTCGAGATCCTGACGGGAAAAGAACGAGAACTTGACCCTTCGAAATTGAACAGCATAAATTTGTACCTCGGGGATTGTAAATTCCCATCTCTTGTCACAGGTCCTAGTTTGCGATGCCGAAGCCTGAATTGGAAAATCAGGTCCACGCAGCATATCTTTCAGTTCGAGTTTCGTCGATTTTGTAGCTTGAAGGGTAATATGAGAATTTGCTAAGGTTTTGAGGCCGACAACAAGATACACATTCCTCTTTCTTCTGATAGCTTGCCCCAGCCACTTCTGTACAGAAGGATCCTGGCAGGCAGTGTCAAAGTAGTTTCCGGAATTCTTCAGCAGGTGTGTAGTGCAAATTGCCGCCTGTAGTTGGGCTTTAGCCTCCTCTCGAACGTTGTAAGACACTGCAAACATTTTTGTTAAGAACCTCCAAAATCCAGGTGCCTTCGCATGTGTCTCAATTTCGCCAATTCCCTCGTGGGTCATCGAGGCAATCTCTTTTGTGAGGGGAGGATCCGTAACTGGGTCATAAAAGTCATGATCTGGATTCTCGATATCAAGTACGAACAGACCAATTTCAACGGCATTTTCAGGCAACAGATAGCTGGTAACCCAAGGGCGCCGCATGGTTTTGAATGGATATATGTACTTGGATCAATAATGGGAGAGTACAAGAGGGCCTCACGCTTTACCAAATAATTTCTTGTTGTCATAGCTCTTGAGGCTGCCCGGAGATTCGAGGATACCTGGGATGTTGCGTTTGTTTATGTTATTACGAATCTATTTTCTGAATAGCCTTGCAACTATTCGCCTCACTGAGCTGAGCCGCCACATATGCCGTATTCGAGTCATACATAGTGCAGAGATAATCACCCTTATCTCCCTGGCCAATCACAATGAGACTAACTCATACAGGCACATAATGTCGTGAGTTGCAATTAATGATAGTCCTCCAATGTAGCCTAATAGAGCGTGTTTTAAACAGACCAAGTATATGTCCGCAGCCGCAGTTCCTACGAATGGCTGGGTAGCAGACAGGAATAGAACTAGAAACACAGCCTTGCCACATGCTTAAATGCACATGGAGATATCGATGTCCTTGTTTGATACTGGTTTATAAAGTTGATGATACACTGCTACCAAGCTAGTAGTCTCGTAAACCAGCTCTCCTATCAAACAAGTTATATGTGTTCTCACCTTCACGTTTTTGCTTCAATAGCTTCCCACACTGAAGAACGTATCGCCTATGTATCATCGCAGTGAACAGTTTGTAACCATAGTGTTAAAGCTTCAGTTCTCCATCTTGCCTTCTAGTTTCTGACTGTTCGATGAGTTACCCTCTACTACATGCAATCGGGTGGAATTGGGTATGTGAGACCCCGCCGGCTACGCGATTTGTTGCGGCTAAGTGCACGTCACCAGGATCCATCATGTACATGTGTGGAACAGCCAGTACGGACGCAAACAGCGTGACAAGATCTCAAACTATACTGTACATCCAACCCCACAGCCAGGGATTCCACACTGCTGCCACCATTTGTCTAACCTTGGAAAGTAGCTTGATGGAGAGTTTCAGAGGACAAAAGACATCAAGTGCCTTGAACAGGCCATCGCATACGCCGAAAAGGCAGTGGCGATAACTTCCATGGACGATGTGGATAGGCCAATCATCCTCGATGGTTTAGCTCGCCGGCTCTTCTCACGGTTCAGCAACTTCAAGGATGAGGGCCACTTTGCCGACCTTGAGCGGGCGATCAGCTTAGGCCGGCACGCGGTGGAACTGGCATCCAAGAGCAACCATCCCGGGCGGCCAACATTCCTCAACGGCTTGAGCTTAAGGCTCCACGCAAAATATCGGCAGATCTCATCGATAGAGGATTTGAAGGAGTCCATTTCTCTAGCAAGGGAGGCTGTGAATACAACTCCTGAGAAAACTGGCATATACCTCGCATCTCGCCAACAAAACCTTTCTGACAGGCTGAACTTGATGTACCAGCTAACTCAGGATCTGAGTTATCCCGCTGAGGCAATTGAGCTGAACAAGAGTGCAATTCATGCAAAACCCCCCAACTCCTACTTGGCTGGCGGGCTATGTAATCTGGGCAACAAATTGTTCAATATGTACAAACGAACCGGAGATATCAAGGATCTCGATGAGGCAATTCAATGTGGAAGGAAAGCTTTGGACCAAGTTCCCCTGAAGCACATTGATCGACCAAACATTCTTAACTGCCTCGGGAATTGCCTTGCACAGAAATTCGAAAGGAGTGGGTCTCTTACGGATCTTGAGGAAGCGCTTTTGCTCAACCAGAAGTCAGTCCAAGAAACTGACCCGGAAAATCCTATATGGCCAACGCTAGCAGCTGATTTATGTAATCGGTGGATACAGAAATATGAGCGGACGGGGGATCTGGACGATATCCAACGAGCAATCTCACAGACCGAAGACGCACTCGAACGGATTCCAAAAAAGCGCAACGAAATCGACCGAGGTCTTATACTGAACACCTTGAGTCTCGCACTTCATGCACGTTATAAACACACCAGTGCAATGAGCGACCTGGATTTGGCTATTTCGTGCTCCCAGAAAGCTGTCGAAGAAGTTCCACAGGACTACTTCTACAGATATAAGCAATCTTTCCAATGCTTTATCCTCTCGGTATAGCAGGATAGGAAGCCTGCCTGACTTGAAACAGGTAATCGAGTACAGACAAATAGTACTCGGAGCCACAGCTCTTGATCACGCCGACAGAGCAGCGTTTCTGGCCGACCTTGGAGGCAACTTTAGCTCTATGTATGAGCGATCCGGTGCTATAGAACACTTGGAAAAGGCCATATCTTACCACGAACAAGCGCTATCTTATCCTATCTCTAATCTAGACCGGCTTCGTTTCTTGTATGGCCTGGGAAACTTGCTGGTTGATCGATTTAATGCTGCCAAAAATCTCAAGGATTTGGAAGAGGCAATTTCTGCAACGGAAGAAGCATCTCGACTTCTTGAGGAAATCCCACATCATCCTCTCCAAGCAAACGTCAATCTTTCCATGGCTCTAAAACTCCAAAAGAGATACTATGTGACACGAGACGCCGAAGACCTTGAACGCGCCGAACGCCTTTTCACTGACACTACTGGGCTACTTTATTCCACGCCATATGTTCGGTTGGACGCTGCGGTCAAACTCGGCTTGCTTTATATGCGTGAGAAACGTTGGAAGGATGCGAGCCATGCGCTAGAGGATGCCATTAATCTAATACCTCTCCTCAGTTGGCGTTCGCTGGTTCAGAAGGATCAACAGCATGCTTTAGCACAGTATGGTGGTTTGGCTCCTGAAGCTGCTGCCGTTGCACTTCAAGCAGGGCGACCTGCAGCCGAGGCGTTAAGGCAGATGGAACTCAGTCGAGGTATCATCGCCAACTATCGACTTGAAGCTCGGAACGACATTAGCAATTTAGAAGAGGAACATGCCGAGCTCGCGCAGGAATATCAACGTCTTTGTGCCGAACTCGATTTATCCACCGGACCACATACAAAATCAACCACCGCCAGGAGCCGTTTCGGAACGCCAAGCAGCAGCGATAAGGCTGGAAAAGCTCTTGGAGCAGATACGGCAGCAACCAAATTTCGACAAGTTCCTGCTGGCCTTTGATCCGAGTGAGTTATTGGCTTCTGAACTCTCGGCGGCAATTGTGGTTGTTAATGTTTCCCCTCTTCGCTGCGATGCAATTCTCGTGACAAAGCACGGCACCGAGTCATTCCTTCTGCCTGATCTGCACTATCGAGAAGTCCACCAAATGGCTACACAGCTAAAGTCAAGAAACTTCTCTGAGGACGAAATGTTTGAGTTGTTGAAATGGCTTTGGGACGTGGCAGCAGGTCCTATTTTGGAAAGGTTAGGGATTCTTAAGGGGCCGGAAGGCGCTGACTGGCCTCGCATTTGGTGGATTCCAACAGGGTTGATGTGCTACACTGAATCCTTTGTTGAGCCTGTTGGAATGGGTGGAGCCGTGAAAAAGGGATTGGCAAAAAACGAGACCCAATAGTTACTATCTAAATTTGTCGCTAATTCCTGTTATTACCTTTGCAAATATCTTGTCATAGCCCATTGGAAAGTATGTGAGAAATGGTAATTTCTTTTTTTAAACAAAAGTAACTCGAAATGAATAAACGGTAGAATAATTTTTGAATACCTCTATTCAAACAATCGAAAATACAAGTAACCAAAACAGCAAAAAAACAAAATAATGTACTCCAAGTACCAGAAACCAAAAACCAAAAACAGTTAAGAAAAACAATACTTTTGAAACCGCAACCAACTAACGCCCCGTGTTCACAAGCTTCCCTTCCTCCTATTTACGTCTACTATGCGTCAGCACATTCTGCAAGTAGTTTGATGAGCCATGATAAAGGAATTGCCAGTACTCACCGACGATCCCCTCTACCCCCAACAGCTAGGAATCCCCTGCTTGTCTGCTTTGTTCCGGTACAACGACGGCGGTAATGCTCTTGTGGTACCGGCCCTGCGAACGAAAGTTATTTGGCAGTATCCTAGCAGTTTACTGCATGAAGGGGGGAAGGTAGGGGAATGCATGCCTACTTGGACTACTCCATTTACTAGTACCTCCCGCCATGAAGCCGATTGTAATTCCCACGTGGGATGTGAGAACGTCCCCCAGAGGGGATGGCATGGGAGGAGATGGAAGAGGCTGAAGGTGCAGGGGCATGAGAGCTGCCGTGCAGCTTCTTATAATTCCCACGAGGGATGTTGGAGCGTCCCCCGGAGGGGATGGCATGGGAGTAGGCGGAGGGAATAGAGGGGCCCGGGATACGAGAGCTGCCATGCAGCTTCTGATAATTCTCACGAGGGACGTTGGAATGTCCTCCAGAGGGGACATCAACGGAGGAGGTGGAGGAGGTGGAGGAGGTGGAGGAGGTGGAGGAGGTGGAGGAGGTGGAGGAGGTAGAGGAGGCAGGGAGAGGAGCAGGGATGCGAGAGCTGCCATGCAGCTTGTGATAATTCCCACGTGGAATGTGAGATCGTCCTCCGGAGGGGACAGCGTAGGAGGAGATGGGGAAGGTAGAGTTGCAGGGACTCGGAAGCTACCGTGTAGCCTTTGATAATTCCCATGTGGGATATGAGAACGTCCTCCAGAGGGGATGGCATGGGAGGAGGCGGAGGAGGCGGAGGAGGTAGAAGGGGCAGGGACCCGAGAGCCGCCGTGCAGCTTCTGATAATTCCCACGAGGGACGTTGGAGCGTCCCCCAGAGGGGATAGCATGGGAAGACGCAGTGGAAGTGACGGAGAAAGGGGGATGGACATGACTAGGGCCGCCGTGCAGCTTCTGATAATCCCCACGAGGGACGTTGGAGCGTCCTCCAGAGGGGACAGCGACCGATGAGGTGAAGGAAGTGGTAGATGTGGTGGAGGAGGTGGTGGTGGTGGATGAGGCGGGGTGAGGGACCCGAGAGCGTCTCTGGAGGCTCCCATAAGTCTTACGAGGGATGTGAGAGCGTCCCCCAGAGGGGGTGGGTTGAGGGACATGAGAGCTACCGTGCAGCTTCTTGTAACTCCCACGAGGGACGTGGCAGCCTCCCCCTGAGGGAACAGCGACAGAGGAGGCGGAGGAGGTAGAATAGGCAAGGGCAGCAGCAGGGGCACGAGAGCCACCGTGTAGCTTCTGATAATCTCCACGAGGAACGTGGGAGCGTCCTCCAGAGGGGATGGCATGGGAGGAGGTGGTGGAAGTGATGGAGGAGGCAGGGGGGTGGACACGACTATAGCCGCTGTGCAGCTTCTCATGATCCCCATAGGGGACATTAATGGAGGAGGCCCTACTCATGAAGTCTTCTTCCGCCCCCTCACAGTAGGGCTCAAGCGATACTACCCAAGCTGCGACGCGATGCATCACATCAAACTAGCCTGGATTCTCCTCCTGTACCAGAGATCTTCTCATCGCTTTTGCCTTTGAGGCCAGCGTTGGCTGCATGTAGCTTGGAGTTCCTTTCACGGCTTTACGAACGATCGGAGTGCGAGCAGTAGCAGCAGCACCGGACTTCTCTACGATCTTTCCAGCCATCTTTGACACTTTTGGAAGGATTTTCTAGCTTTATTGATCTACTTTATGAACAAGGGACCACAAAAAGTACAATTCGAGCGGGTTTTAAGTACGATGAGCACGAGTTATTGCGTGGGTGTTGTGCGAGCGAAAATTTTGTGCGAGCGAGGACGATGAGAGTGAGGAAACGGGGGACAGGAGCATGAGCTCTAACTGGAGGGGTACGGGTTTGCTATATACTCTGGTAGCGTGCTTTTGGGGGAGGCTATACGGTATTGGAAGAGATGTGGAAAAGGAAATGGCTGGTGAGTTTGATGGTGGAGGATTTCCTATTTTGGATGTTTGTCCTTAGGTTAACCGAGCCTTCGAAAGTGACAGATTGACATGCGTACTAGTATGCCAAGAAATATGGCTATACATATTTCTTAAGTAAGTATGATACATCGTGATGGACGCGAGCTCAGCTACTAACCGACGGAGATGCCAGGTATATATATTGATATCTACCTACCTAGTGCCTACCTACCTAAGTACCTATCTACAACCTATTCATCAACCTACCACAAATAGAACCCATAAGCTGACATACCTCTCAGCAGCTTAATCTGATTTCAGAAGCTCGGGATTCATAAAGACACGAGCTCCACATCAAGTCTCCTCGCCATAGCCCATAGGGCGGCATGCAAGTACTGATATAAAAAAAAGAAAAAAAGAAAAAAAAAAAACATCGCAAGTCCACCACGCTACTCAAAACGCCGCACCGAGGGTTCTACAAAAGACCTACCGTATAAATATACAACTTGACAACTTGTAAACCTATACTGTCTACTAGATTCGTCCACTGAATTTATATCCGTAAAGGTGATTATTTCAAATACCTGGTGAAGCGGATTTTCAAAGTTTGAGATGGTTTCAGGGTAACGGACTTGGTCGTGGGCTGCGGAGTTTCGGTAACGTGGTCGCATTATTAAAAAGTTCATGCAGAATAAACGAATAGAATAGGTGTGTCTGTGGTGATAGATAAATTACATAATTGACCGTCTTGGTATCAGGACGCGCAATTCAGAGTTGTGTTAATACTAGGGATGGTGAAGACTTACATTCTTTGGCGAGGCGAGGCTTCCCTGGCCCCGTCGTTGGTCTTCTCTCGTACCTACCTCCAGCAGCTCATCTTCATGAAGTTTGTCTCTGCACGCATTTTCCTTTTCTCCAAGAGCTCTCTCCCGACACGTTTCAGTCTCAAGAACGCGGGGGGTTATACATACGCAAGCATGCTCCTCCACTCACCTGCTCGTTTTGTCGCGTGCTGCCCATCACTCTACCCCTTCTTGTCCTGTAAAGTAATTCCAGTCATCCGAGTGGCGGTTAGGCTTACTCCTCTTCAGGAACCCACTTGTCGGTAAAACGCACTAAGCTCTTCTAACATGATTTACTCCTTTCTCAGCTTTCCCCTTTAGGTAGCTCCAGCACTTCAGTAATTTCCTCCTCTTCAAGAATCACCGCTCCCCCGACATTCCCTGGGACACATCTATTGTGTAAACCCAAGACACCTAAACGGCTATCGTGGCAAACTCAAGCCATCTTTAGACCCCTTTCCCACAACCTGGCAACTCTTCCCGCCGCCCGTTTATGTCAATCTCCGTCGAAACACACACTTATCATTCCCCACAAGCATGATAATAAATGTATCATCGTATAAATTCCCAAGCAATAGGTCCCACTTCCTGATTTGCATATACCCGTCCGTTGTTTCGCCGAGTAAACAACTGCGCTGCAGCAGAGGGAATCGCGGGAGATTTTCTTGTTTCTAATTTCGGCAAATTTCCCAGATTCCGGTGGCTAAAATGTCACGTATGCTTGCCTTTTGTGACGGAAAGCTGCGGCGACGTGTCCTTATCCCTGAAATATACGTATTTTTTTGTGAGCGGCAGTGCACTACCTAGGCTAGGCCCCTTAAGCAGCCGATAGGGCTTAGAAATCACGGCCATCGGGTGTTGGAAATCCTCGGATACCCAGAAGGGTATTGTGTTGTGAACGAACAGACTACAGATCCTGTATGCCGTTACTGGTAAGTCGTCTGTATCTCCGGGTGTACAAGAAAGGGGGTCTTTAGATTCTTTTCTGGCTTGGTAAGTACAGAGACACTGTCGCTAGTAGTCTAATCCGACTAACTGTTGTCGGGTCCGATATGTGTCCAGTATTCTGGCTGTGTGTCCAGTGCGCATCTGGTAATCATCGCATTGCTTGCTGCAGGATGTGGAGAGGTCGCAGTAGCCTGGTTGAGGGCTTGGGAGGAGTGACTCTTATATAGGCAAGCTAGCGGCAGGCTTGGCCTGGTCGCTTAAACCATTTTTAATCGCTCATCTGTCCTCTCCGACCCAGCCGGAGAGATCTTCTAGCCAAGCCACATTTTTCCCCAATTCAGCACCCTCAATAGCGATTCCCCACAAATCCCCACCAGGCATAGCTTCCTTTGCGCCCCACGCTTTCGACTATATACTAAACCCGTACCCCTCCACTTGGACAGCATTCCCCATCGCTCGACCCCATCGTACCCACTGTTCCAAAGCCCACTGTCAAATACCACAAAGCGCTCAACTCCCACAAACCACACTCAGATCTTACTCAAAAGTGCTCAAAAGACTCCCGCTGCTCCGCAGAATACCTTGATACAAGTTTTATCCCAAGACACCTCGTATTTCTTGTGCAAAGTCGAGATGGCTGCTGCAAAGTTCACCGCTGTCTCTCTTCCAGTTGAGACTGCCACGTCCTACCCTACTCTCCCTGTTCTCACTACAAATATTCCTCGTTATTCAATGCCCACTGAGGCAAAGAAAGCAAAAGAAGTGACAAAAGCCTTCGTTCCTTTCGTAGCTCGAGCCCACATTCGTAGCTCTGAGGGTCACAGACTCACTCGACTGGAACCTACCCAAGTTACTCGTACTCCCTCTATGACTATTCCCCCGGAGGATCCCCAAGTTGCATCCTCTCACCTTTCTCGTATTCTTGCTCTCGCGAACAGATCCGCTGCAGTTACTACTGCTCACGTCGGGCTTCGTTCTGCTAGGATTGCGGCGACTGCTGGCACTGCAGCGGCAGCCGGGTTCTTGAAACCCTTTAATTTCCGTGTTATGTTTGGCTTGGAGACAGCCGTTACTTCTACTGTGATTCATGAAAACGACGGTGAACAGTTTAACGTCGAGTACTATGATCGTGAATGTGAGCATCATACCGAAAACACTGAGCTTCTGATGAAGGATGAGGAAACCAAGTTCACGTGCGAGGCACAATCCCAGAAACCAATAACCTATGAGGTCCAAAGCAGCGAAATTAAGGACATCGTCCACAACGCTGTTGACAGCGATCTTTCTGCTTCTACCTATGCCTTGGACAACAAGGTGGAAAATAACATAACTACTATTGTTACCCCCTTCCAAAATAAAGCTTCTGCTAGTCTTTACGAAGTCTCCTCCTATGGAGAATCCATCACAAGCTCTGAAGCTGAGACAAAGAGCTCCGCTGGGTTCTCTAGTTGCAGTGAATATAGTTCTGAAGCCATCGAGGAAGCTAGTCCAGCCTTCTCTGGCTTCATCTCCAAAATCCCAAGACCCTGCCAGTCCCAAATGGCATCCACAAGCACTGTAGTCATCCATTCCAGGGTTACCTCCTTCTATGACCAACAAACTGCCAAGCCTGGCTTTGTCTCTATGATCCCAACACCAGTGAAACGAGTTGAGTCTGGATACTATGCTGCTAGTTCCACAAAGGCGGAAGAGGCCAAAGCTGCCTCCCATGAGCGGGGAATCGCAGGCAGGCGTTCCATGATTCCTCGTCCGGTGAAGGGAAATGAAAATGTGGACTTTGAGGGCATGAGTGCAAGGACCGTTTCTGCAAGGTATATCCAGGGATGCAAGATCCCCAGAAAGATTTCGATGAATGTTGTGAGGGAATAGGCAAGATAATCTTGCCTATTATTTTAAAGGGGAGTAGAGCACAAAGGTTCCTTCTTGTGAATTAGCGCATGGCTGGAATGAAAATCGGTATTGGAAAGTACATAACCTAGTCCCAAAGTGAAGTCGATAGGATGGCGTTTTGGAAAAAGGATTTGATAGGTTGACGGGATTTTGGTTCCAAGGTGTTCGTTTGGGGGTTTTGTGGGTAGACTGGTTATTGGTATTGGAGTTTGGGAAAACAGTTGGTCATCGTGTTTTTTTCGTTTGTTTGTGCTTTGTATTTGTTTTTTGTCATTAGCCGTATGCAGTTTCTCATCGTGTTTCGATTTTGGTGTGCTTCTTGTTATGTTCCTTGTTCTAAATCCAAACTGCATTTGTTTCTGAGGACCAGAGTTTAGATTATGACAGTGATAAACGTGTGTATTTGTGGGTTCGTCTGTCGAACGTAAACGGTGCCTTGTACTGTAAATATTTCCTTTTGCATATCCTAGAGATAAATAGAAACAAGAGAGGCTGCGGATCCCTATTCGTATTTCCGCACATTTGTGGGAACATGAGTTACTTTTGGAAGGTGATGGTTGTCTGTTGCATGCCCTTAGCACGCTCTATGTTTTTGCAGCATGCCGTAATCTGAATGCTAAGGACCGTGAGTAAGACAAATGGACTATAATACGAAACCTAAATATTTCAGCGCAATCAGCAAAGTAGTCAAAGTTGACCCCCTATCTTACCATCATGAACCAGTGACCCCCCGCCGGCGAACAGGCAAGGACCATTGAAGCTGAGAAGCCCCTCAATACGAGAAATAGCTCGCCATCAACGCTCTTTAAAGCCCCTTCGTATTCTCCAAGGAATCCCGTATCCAGAATGAGCAGCATTTAAAACCGCCCCGATATCTAATCAAGGTACAGCAGACTGGACCAGTTAGTAAATTGTAGCTCAACGGGATTTTATAAAATTGAATGTCTCAAGTGCTGTCGAATTCTTGTGCACTAGCATGAACTTGCATATATTATCTCCCCAATTGATCTCATGTCTAGGAGCTGACAATCTAGGGCGAGTCCGCGATTGTTAAGTGATCTAGAGAGAGTAGTCAGTTGTTACCATACCTATTGACACAATAATAGCACACATGGTGAGAGGTGGTACCGTGGTCCTGTCAGCTATGACGTGCAATGCTGTGGCTGCTCGACGCGGAAAGGAGGTGCTCGGATGCCTTCATTCTATGCGGCTTCTGTGAGAATTTTTACCACCCGTTTCACAAATTGGCATTGCCTCATGCTACTTTGGTGGTTGTTTCTCATGTCCCAGTGATAGATCGAAAAACAGTATGGACGTCCTTCATAACCATCTGCTGCACAGGACGTCCTCCTTTTGATTTCGCAGTCTCGAACCAGACTACCGCTTAGTGGCTGACTAAGCTACTCCACACTACGCGGTTGCTTCGTGGGCCATATTGATACGACATTACAACTGCACAACGCGTCCACTGCCCCACGAGCACACGACATTGACAGTTTACACTTGACCTTATTCTAATCCTCATGTCGCAATATTTATGCAGTCCAATAGTGACCACAAGTCGGCAGCCTGCATAACGTATCATTACCCTGAACCGTCTTCCTACCGATTTTGGAAGATTGCTGTATAGGGTATTAATGTACACTTTATGGATAATTTTGATGGATATAATTTAGTGGAGATCGAGTAGCAGTATACACTTACAAGCAATTTACATATGGTGAGTTGTTACTTCTAACGTCGGCGTTGTAGTAAGTCTGCAACGAATATATTCCAGCTCAAGTTCCTTCCCTTCCAGTTTCGCATCACCACATATGTATCTTTCAAGAAATACTTGCATACTTGACGTAAGTAGGCGTCCTCTCTCTAAAATTCAGGTTCACCCCTTCTGTTCGAGGTACATACAGTATGTAGGTAGGTACTGTCGGCTGGCTGGCAATCTAGTCTCATCTGGCACTCTGCATCGGTTAGTACTAGTCTCGTAACCAGACGCTGACTAGGTTAGTACCTCGAGTTTCGCTTACAGTACCTTGGTATGAAATCACGTGCTGTCCCTGTAATGGTCCTTCGCCTCGGTTAACCTTGTTTGTTACACCTCCATAATAGGAAATCCTCCACCATCAAACTCACCAGCCATTTCCTTTTCCACATCTCTTCCAATACCGTATAGCCTCCCCCAAAAGCACGCTAACAGAGTATATAGCAAACCCGCACCCCTCCAGTTAGAGCTCATGCTCCTGTCCCCCGTTTCCTCACTCTCATCGTCCTCGCTCGCACAAAATTTTCGCTGACACCCTCAAAACCCCACGTAACTTGTCCTTATCGTACTCAAAACCGCTCAAATTCTACCTTTTCGTGATCCTTGTTCGTAAAATAGATCAATAAAGTTACAAATCCTGCACATTTGAGATGGCTGGAAAGATCGTAAAGAAGTCTGGTGCGGCTCCCGCTGCTGCCACTGCTACTGCTCGCGCTCCCATCGCTCGTAAAGTCGTGAAAGGAACCCCAAGGTACATGCAGCCCACGCTGGCCTCAAAGGCAAAAGCGATGAGAAGACCTCTGGTACAGGAGGAGAATCCAGGCTGGTTTGATGTGATGCATCGCGTCGCAGTTTGGGTTACATCGCTTAAGCCCTACTGTGAGGGGGCGGAAGAAGACTTCATGAGTAGGGCCTCCTCCATTAATGTCCCCTATGGGGATCATGAGAAGCTGCACAGCGGCTCTAGTCGTGTATACCCCCCTGCCTCCTCCATCACTTCCACCACCTCCTCCCATGCCATCCCCTCTGGAGGACGCTCCCATGTTCCTCGTGGAGATTATCAGAAGCTACACGGTGGCTCTCGTGCCCCTGCTGCTGCCCTTGCCTATTCTACCTCCTCCGCCTCCTCTGCCGCTGTTCCCTCAGGGGGACGCTGCCACGTCCCTCGTGGGAGTTACGAGACGCTGCACGGTAGCTCTCGTGTCCCTCAACCCACCCCCTCTGGGAGACGCTCTCACATCCCTCGTAAGACTTATGGGAGCCTCCAGAGAAGCTCTCGTGCCCCTCACCCCCTCGTATCCACCACCACCTCCTCCTCCGTATCCACCGCTTCCTTCACCTCATCGGTTTCTTCCCCCTCTGGAGGACTCTCTAACGTCCCTCGTGGAAATTATGAGAAGCTGCACGGCAGCTCTCGTGTTCCTCTCCCCGCCTTCTCTACCTACTCCGCCACCTCTACAGCCTTATCCTACGCCCTCCCGTCTAGCAGGCGTTCCCACATTCCTCGTGGGAACTACCAGAAGCTGCATAGCAGCTCTCGTATCCCTCCCCTTGCTTCATCCACAACCTCCCCCTCCTTCACCTTATCTGTCGCCGTCCCATCTGGGGGGCGCTCCAACATCCCTCGTGGGAATTATAAGAAGCTGCACGGCAGCTCCCGTGTCCCTCTTCCCACCAGCTCCACCACTTCCACTGACTCCTCCTATGCTGTCCCGTCTGGAGGACGCTCCTGTATCTCTCATGGGAATTATAAGAAGCTGCATGGCAGCTGTCCTGGCCTTCCCTCCACCTCCACCACCTCCACCACCCCCACCACTCCCTCCCATATTGTCCCCTCCGGGGGGCGTTCTCACATTCCACGTGAGAATTATCAGAAGCTGCATGGCAGCTGTCATGTCATCCCCCCTGCCTCTATCACCTCCACAGCTTCCTCCCATGTTATCGCTTCCGGAGGGCGCTTCCACATTCCTCCTGGGAGTTATCAGAGACTGCACCGCAGCACTCATAACCCTGCCCCTTCTATCTCCTCCGCCTCCCACGCCATCCCATCCGGGGGACGTTCCCATATCCCGTGTGGGAATTACAAGCGGCTTCATGGCTGCAGATAACTGGATGCCGTCTAGGTAGGCATGTATCCCGCCGCCCTGCTATTCCCTCGTGCTGTAAAAAGCTAGGATGCTGCCAAATAACCTTTGTTTGCAGAGCCGATACCACGCGGGGCGGTAATGACCCTAATTAAAGTCACCGTTGTACCGGAAAAAATAATGTAGACAAGCAGGGCTTTCCTAGCTTTTGGCAACTGAGGGACCAGAATACCAACTTGATATGCGAGGAGAATGGGAGGTTTGGAGACGTAGGAGGACGGTAATGTTTTTAAGGGACTTCGATAACTGCGGTCTCAAAAGAATCCTGTTTTGGAGCTTTTTTGGTTATTGCTTTTTGGTTTCTGGCATTCGTTTTTTTGAGTTTTTTTTGAGTTTTTTTTTGTTTTCTTCGGTTGTTTATTGTATTTTGTTTTTGCTTTAATACAGATATTCAAAATATGGATATTCAAAGTGTTCTCGTACTTTTGGTACTTCTTCTGTGAAGTACTAAATTGTTCCAGTCCCCAAGATACCGTCTCGAGCTAGTCTCGTGCCCAGTTTAAAGATGCCGCGCTTTGCCGGTACAGCAACAGCATGTCAAGAAGTATATTGAAGATCATACTAATTGTTAAACCTATTTGATCCATCCGCAGTTCTGGTTTATGACCCTTCGAAACCTGAATAGTGCTATCGTTATATATCAAGTCAGCTGCCGCTGATATTGTCCCCCTTCCCCACCATTGAGTAGTATAAGGTTACTAGTGTTACATCTGCTACATTGCATAGGCGTAAGCCCGGATACTTACTGCTTTTTGAAACATTGAGGCTGTATTTTATTAGAGTTGTGAGAGCTTGTATTAAAGTCATAATAATGGAGTTTCATCAGAATCTCAACCCAGTCCACAAACCTTTCCAATGAACTCATGCGTTGAATACCCAATAAACGTGAAGAACCTGGAAGTAAGTGTCGATCAAAGAGCTTTAATTTCAATACAGAAAAATACTCAACACAGGTTCTCTAACTCTCAAGCAATGCCACTGATCATGTCTTGAACTTCCTTAGATTTGAAAAATCCATTGTTAGGAGGGAGTCACAATTCAGGCATGGGAATATCATCTGCTGGGACACTCAAAGCTTGCCATTTGATATCAAGAACTCTAATATAACTCAAGTCAACTGAGATAATTGCTGAGTATCAGACGAGGTATAACTTCTAACCCCCACAATGATCCAAGAATTTCTCAATAATTCCAAAAGGCGAATAGCGCACACAATTTATGCAGCGTTCCAATACTTTCCGAATCAGCGAGTACATATAGCGAAGTAGAGGGAGCTATGGTACTCCGACCGACTATGGAGAAGCGACCGACCAAATTTGGCCAAATTTGTGATCCCCGCACCTCAACGCAACATTGAACAACACAACAACCATGCCTTGCGGGTGGAAATAAAAATGAATTTAAGTGAATATGACCTAGCGACAATAGAAAAAAAGCCTAATAATTAAAATACAGGTATATTAGAGAAAGAAATTGAGCACAACATAGCGCAGTCCTACAATCCACCCCCCCCCAGCTTAACCAACGCCCACCACCTACACTTTTTGGTCATATCCTACACCACCCGGACCTGGAAATGTTAGTTAAAGGGCATAGGAATGACAAGGCAATATAAATAAGAGATAGGGGTACTATGGAATGGAGATTTTGTACCTATTGTGTACTGGAAAAATTGAAGTTCCCGATACATTTGGTATTGTTCTGCTGGAGCAAGGTACCCAACTTCAATATGCCGTACCGGTGATCCAACTGGATGTTGAGTGGCAGTCCCAGAAGTGGTAAGTGTAGCTTGGCTAGTGATAGTAGAGTTGCTGATACGTTTTTGTGCCTTTGCAAGTTCTCTTGCTTGTTTGCGTGCAGCCTTCTCTTCTTCCTTCTTCTGAACTTCAGCAATTCGAGCCTGCTCCTTGATTACATAGTCGCGATCTAACACTCTGCCTCCATTAATGACTCTGAGTGAGGTGGGTTCCGACACTTTGCCATGTCGGAAGTTTTGTAGCACTTTGTTGTTAGGCTCAATAGTCCGGTACTTCTGGAGTTTCTGCTCAGCAAATTCGTGATATTGATCCAGCAACTGAAGCTGAGTAGGTATATTTAAGGTTGCTCGGACTTGTTGATGGAGAGTTTTGAGTTGTTGAGGTGATGGTGGTATTTCTGGGGAAGGTTGCACCTCAGATAAGAACTGTTCGGTAGTAATCCTATCAGCATTGATAGGAAAACAACCACTTGCCTCCTAAGATGAAATAATGTTCTCTTTAGTATAGGTAAGCTTCCGTGCAGCACTAAGGAGAACCCAGAAGTCAGGTTTGCGGAGAATCTTGGTAGGATTGTCGTATATCCAATCTCGAAGTTGATTATCATAAGCAGTCTGAAGTGGAGAGAATAAGCCAACATCAAGCGGTTGCATAAGGTGTGTAGAATGTGGCGGAAGACATAGCATATGAATATTGTTCTTTAATGCATAGTCTACAACACTGTAATGGATATGCGAACTATGTCCATCAACAATTAAGCAGCGAGATGGGATGCGATCTGGATAAAGACTGCCAGGTGGAGGTGATCTTCGAGTGAGCTTATCAAAATGACTGATCATATATTGTAGACCTAATTCATCATCCATATAGCCATTGGGACTATAAGCAAATGATGCAGCCTCATTATGAACACCCCCACGTCCATAATATCCATCACGATGTGACCCTGCTGACCATACCACAAATGGAGGCAAAACATCACCAGCCGCATTAACAGTTTCTAATACTGTAACAAAATCCCGATTGCCCTCTCCAACTGCTTGTGGTTGTCTTTTGCCTGCTCGTACAATTGCTTTTCTCCGCCCTGCCATAACTCCAACTGTAATTCCTTTCTCATCACAATTCCAAAGATCTTGCTTCTGAATCCCAAATCGCCGTAGTAACTTTGCAAGCTTATCATAAAAATCTGCCTGAGTTGCAGCATCTGCAGATTTAGATGCTCTAGCTCGCTCCAAATATTGAACATAACGATATTGAATATCTGGATGCCGTGCTAAAAAGCGCTGATACCATTGTTGCCCAATAAAAATTCGTGAAACATTTCGTGACTTTAGTACCAATATCACCATGGATTCCAACATAGGAGGAATATGACAAGGAAATCCCATATCTGCCATAATTTCACACCACTCAACAATAGATTTTCTTCTCCTGCAGACAGCAATTGTTGCTCTACATGTGCATGGCGTCTTGCTTTTTGTGTACCATTAAGTCTTCGCCGTAAGGTCACTTGATTCACTCCGAACTGATGCGCAACTGAGGATCTTTTCACATCTGGATTTTTGCGAGCAAAATCAATTGCTCTATTCATATCTGACTCCGGGTCCTTAAACTTCGACTTTGACTTCACCATTTTGTTGATGTATACCTATCTACATGGCTGTCGCCTTCAGAAAGAAGACTATCACTAAGACTACCCCTGTGTCACAATTCCCTTTTTGCTCGGTCGCTTCCCCATAGTCGGTCGGAGCACCATAGCTCCCTCTAAATCTACGTAGCTAAGATGCTCTTTTTACGCATTTCAGGGTAGTTGCCAATATGGCATGATTGGGGTGTCAAGTCCCATTGTACACTTCGAATGTTGATCGCATGCATTATAAACAAAACCCAAGCCATTGTGCGAAGATGTGACAATACATAGGTCCCCAACAAATCACTTTTGTTTAGACCAGCAAATATGCTGGATAGGAAGCGGAGCATCTGGTGTAAAGCCCCTAAACGGCGCATAATAACATCTGCTCTGGTGGTTCAGATATAGGCTTTGTCAGATGGCAAAGACATGGCTGCTACTGCAATGCAATATCAGGATGAGACGGTGACGGAGGCAGGGATTAGACAACAGGTCAAAGAGTGGAGAGCCGAGGAGAGGAGGAGATTAAAGTTGTCGTATAGACCACTAGAGTATTTGGGGAGCAGGAGAAGGGTATCCACGCTGGCGGGAATTCTGGGAAACAAGGGACTACGGCAGTGGAGATACCAGATAGGGAAGGAGACCTCTCCCGAATGCAGGTGGTGCGGAAGAGACTATGAAAATTTTGAGCACATCATGAGAGGGTGTGAAGCATGGAGGAAGAGACTACCGAGAGGAGAGGAGGGATTAAAGGAGCTGTCAAGAGACGAGGAGGGGGGGGAGATAACGTTGGCGGAGGTGATGGACTGGGCGGCGGAGTAGACGGAGGATTTATTATACGTTCATTCTCATTTTATGGTTTTATCTGCGAGTTACTATTCAGTTACTGTCTTGCATGTATCTAAACCCCCGCCATAGCCTACAAGGCGGCACGCGAGTAATGAAATAAATTAAAAAAAAAAAAAAAAAAAATGGGTTGTTTTTTGGTAGTGAAGGTGGCCCAGTTTCTGGTGTGGCCTCGCTTGGTTGGTGAAATAGAGTACTCGTTAGTCTCGTAACCAGGTAGCTAGTACTAAACCGCAGCCCCTTGAACTTTAGCGTGAACCACAGTCTTGATTCCCTAATATCAGCGGTACTTCCACGAACCCTAGATTCTCCCACGAATGCTTGACACCGTTCAATACCCACGAGTAAGATCGGCGACTGCCGACGACTCGATCGTACCCCTTGGTAAGCCGAAGCCCTTCACAGACTGCCAACCGTGATACATATAAATAAATTACTTATACTTAACTATCTTATAGCTAAGAAGTCTATTATTCTATCTTCATATTAAATTAATAAAGAAATCCATGCAAGTTAACCTACAGATAGCATCAACCGTACGAATATTCTATCGATAAGTATGGTAAAAACAAGCAACAAGAAAACATCAAAATTGAAAATAACAACGTTCTCAGTCATAAAAGATTTCATTCATATGATAGGAACAATGATTAAAAATATCGAAATTAGAAATAAGAACATTCGTATTAGTAGCATGTTTCTGGAATGCTTATACATCTTAACTGCATTCTGATATGCATTTCTTATTGTGAATCGATCATCCTCCCTAACCAACCTCTCGTATCCGTGCACGGCCCGGCTGGAGCATCCAAGTGCTTTCTTGTATTCATATAGCTTGATGTATGTAAGGCACACATTGCACACAGTATGGAGGGTATCACGGTGGTTTTTTCCAAGGATCTTCTCTTGTCCATCCAGGGCCCGACGGTACCATTCAAGTGCTTCTCTGTGTTTACCTAGGTTGCTGTATGCATAGCCTATATTGTGCATAGTTAGGAGTATATCAGGGTGATTCTTTTCAAAGATCTTCTCTACCCCATCAAGGACCTGATGTAACCAGTCAAGTGCTTCCCTGTATTCACCTAGGCCATTGTATGCATTGCCTATATGGTACATAGTATCGAAAGTATTACGGTCACCCTTTCCAAAGATTTTCTCTTGCCCATCTAGGGCCCGGTGACACCATTCAAGTGCTTGCCTGTATTCGCCTAGGCCATTGTATATAATGCATATAAGGCGCATAGCAGTGAGGGTACTAGGGTGGTCGTTTCCAAAGATTTTCTCTAGCCCATCTAGGCCCCGATGGCTCCATTTAAGTGCTTTCCTGTATTCACCTAGGCTGCTGTATACAATGCCTATATGTTTCATAGTATTGAGGGTATTAGGGTGGTCCTTTCCAAGGGTCTTCTCTTGTCCATCTAAGGCCCGACGGTACCATTCAAGTGCTTCTCTGTGTTTACCTAGTTTGCTGTATGCATAGCCTATATTGTGCATAGTTACGAGTGTATCAGGGTGATCCTTTTCAAAGATCTTCGCTGCCCCATCTAGGGCCTGATGTAAGCATTCAAGTGCTTTCCTGTATTCACCTAGACTGTTGTATGCATTGCCTATATGGTACATATTACCAAAAGTATTGCGGTCACCCTTTTCAAAGATTTTCTCTTGCCCATCTAGGGCCCGGTGGCACCATTCAAGTGCTTGTCTATATTCACTTAGGCCGTTGTATACAATGCATATAAGGCGCATAGCAGTGAGGGTACTAGGGTGGCCATTTCCAAAGATTTTCTCTAGCCCATCTAGGCCCCGAAGGCTCCATTTAAGTGCTTTCCTGTATTCACCTAGGCTGCTGTAAATAGTCCCTATAAGAAACATAGTACTGGATGTACCAGGGTCGTCCTTTCCAAGGGTCTTCTCTTGCCCGTCTAAGGCCCGATGGCTCCATTCAAGTGCTTCCCTGTATTCACCTAGGCTGCTGTATACAATGCCTATATGTTGCATAGTACTGAGGGTATCAGGGTGGTCCTTTCCAAGGGTCATCTCTTGTCCATCTAGGCCCAGACGATACCATTGAAGTGCTTCCCTGTATTCACCTAGGTTGCGGTATGCAGCGCCTATCCTTTGAATAGTTTGGAGGGTATTGGGGTGATCCTTTCCAAGGGCCTTCTCTCGCCCATCTAGGGCCAGACGGTACCATTCAAGTGCTTCCCTGTATTCACCTAGTTCACTGTGTACGATGCCTATATTATGCACAGCATGGAGGATATCGTGGCAGTACATCCCAAGGGAATTTCCGACTTCAATGGTGACCTGGCCACGCCGTTCAACTACTTTATTGGAGTCACCTTGGGATATGTAGGTATCGACTATCTGCTGGACCATATTGGCGGTATTGGGATGGTCCCTCCCAAGTGACTTCTCTACAACAGCAAGGGCCCGGTAGGACCATTCATGTGCTTTATCGTAATCACCTTGTCGCGCATAGGCGGACGCTAAAATATAGATATCCTCCACGGTACAATGTTTACTTTCCCACATGGAATTTTCGTTCATAACTGGCAGCTCGGCATGTATTGGGTTCCCTTGTCCGCACCATGTTCCGACTCTCCCGGAGTGTTCAGGGCCGGAAGTGGGAAGCCAAGCTCCTGCATTTATTTGGATGTGAATACTGGCTTCCAGATATTTGACCGCAGCATAGTTGTCCCCTTTCAAGTGCATGTGGCGTCCAACTTTAGATAGGAGAATTGATGTAACCCATTTCCGACTGTCTGAGTGCTTCAGTACTGTTATTGCATGGGGAAGGTATGAGGAGCAGGTATCCCATGGCCAGTTTCCATATTTAGCGACGGGGAACAGTTCAGAAACAATCAGTAGAACCCTCTTCTTCCAATGATTTGCCTTCCCCGGATCCCGCGACACGTATGCCTGCATGGACAGGTGAACAAGACGATGAACATTGTAGCTATGCTGATTAGCCCCTCGGGTTATCAGCGAATAGTCTAAAAGATATCCGATCGCCTTTCTGAAAACAACTGGATCTGTCGCCCCATCCAATCCACTTTCCTGCAGTAACTGCTGAGGAATCGCCTGCCAGTCCAGGAAGGCGATGAGTCGCAGGAGAGCTGCCGCCAACGGGCATAGATTCTCGATCTGTCGGAATGTGACATAATAAGTTGTAAGAACACTCTCGGTGATGCCCTGGTGCTGCCCTTTTTGGATGTTGTTGATCCCATGCGCGAGGAGCGAGATCTGAATCTCATATGTAGAATTATACATCTCGAAATACTCTACGGGCAAGGTTCTGGTCTCTCGCATGAAAGAAGCGGCACCGACTATAGCCAGCGGTAAAAAGTCGAACGCGACAAGAAGATTACGAATGGAGTCCGATTCCGTGCTATTTTCTGTGATGGATCCCTTATAGTGCTGCTGAAATAGACTTTTTGCTTCATCACGATCCATCCTCGGGACTTCTATAGAATCGCAGCCCAGCCGATTCGCAATTGCATAAGACCTGGTGGTGACAATTAAGGCCCCTTTGATTCCTTGGGGGATATATCTCCATATGCCTTCTCGATTGGTTTCGAATTCGGAGAGATCATCCGCATTATCCACCACCAGCATCCAATCGCTACTCTCATCGCTTTCGAACCAATCCTTCAGTCGTAGAAGGGTTTCTTCAACTTTTTCTTCTGCAATTGGCAGTCCAACTTTGGCGGAGATTTTAAAATAGTCACGGCTGAGAGTAGCCAGGCTAGCCCCATGTACCCAGAACATATGTCTCACACTCTTCACATATTGATGTATGTATTCCAAAGCAATCTGGGATTTTCTGTCCCCTGTTAGCAAGGGACTAGAATGCTATTTAGTGGATGGTCACATACCCTACCCCTCCTAATCCCCACAGCGCAGCGCAGCGATGGCCACTCCCTGACAAAATTTTCCTCAATTGTTCACTTATATTTTGACGGCCCGTGAAAAGCTTGTTCTGGCTGTAAGGCACTACCCAGAGTCCCTCTTTGGAGGCAGCTTGGTGCGTACGGCCATCAGCCAATTTGCTGTTTCGTTCGCCTTACTTGTGACGGGTGCCATACCTTTCTTCAGGGCCTCTGGTGCGCCATCAACAAGCCCTTTCAGCCTCTTCAATACCTTCAAATAATTCTGGTCTTCTCTTGACTGAAATTTGTTGAGACCCCGATGATCTGTTGCCAACCCGATGTTGTGGAGGTTTCCTGATATTGTGGCTGATCTTTCATCTACAGTCTATATAAGTGAGTATTGGGACCCGGAAACAACAACTGGGCGAGATACCGGCCCAAGGGAGATACCCAAGATATATTCAGGTATGGATTCATAGAAGCAAATACAGTCGATATCTTTGTAACTTGATAGAAACTGGTGGTGCAACTTATCTAGCTCTGGCGATCTATTTGCCAAATTTAGCAGGTCAATTCTAGATCCAAATAGTTTGCAAAATGTTGCCTGAAGCCATCCAAGAAAAGTCAACAATTTGTTAGAACCCAGGTGTGGTACGCCTAAGAATATCACTCCTGTAGTGCGGTCTGAGATGTTTTTATAAGGACTGCCCTTTGCCCCCGCTATGATGAGGGCCTAGAAAATCGTAAGCAGTGTTCAAGCACTCTCAGTGTCTATGTACCTTACCTGCTTGATGAGAAGACCACCAAGGCTATGTCCGATAAAGATTATTGCACGCTCTTGCTCCTATTTACAGTTACCATGTGACGCGAGCGAAGAAAGCTGGAGTCTGTTATACTTCTTGCGACTGCCTCATTTCACTTAAAGTTTCCAACAGATCCTTTGCAAAGTCATCGAACGATTTCAGAAGAGCACACGATTGCCAGCGTGACTCATGTTGGTAGGTCATAATTCGTGCGCGCTGGTCCAGGTCTTCCGGAAGGAACTCGCGCAACCAAAAACGCCCTGTTCTCCTGTGAATCCATGCACCTTCGGCATCGGACCCAAGACCATGAACCGCGACAATGCTTTTATTGATGGATGCCAATCAGTACAGAATAATGGTCCAATGATGAAAACGTACTCTACTAGATGACTTTTTCCCCCGCTGAAAGAGATCTCTTTGTCGGCATCAGATTTGCTGTGAGGATTGTACAATACTAGCAATTGCTTTGGTCGGGGACTTCTATGCTCAACCATACTTGGACATTCACAGACGCCAAGGAGTACAGCCAGAAAGCCTACCATTAGCAAGTGCCAACGCTCTACGATGAGAAATGAACCTAAACGCCGCATGGCAGTCGCGGGATGCTTGAAAATTAACTATTGGGAGACGTTGAACCAGAGCAGGAATGTTGGATTACTGGAGAAGGAGTATGAGAACACAAACAAAACAGGACTGGTGATAGAGAAATGGAGGTGCTTGACTTAGTGGAGGCTATCTTTTCTACCTGTGAACTAATGTCATTAGAAACATCTATAACTCTTATCTTGCTATCAATTTGCAAGACTTTGCAGCCTTGGTGCCTCAAGGAGTCAGCACACGAGCTCATAGTGCATGTCCCACATAGCAAAGGTTGGACAAACCCCTGTCAATTTTCCTCTCTTGCAGAATTTACCGCAGCTCTCATTTTCAACCAATATTAAGTGAAGCAAATGGAGTCCTAGCCCAGCATTGGAAATCAGGCCTCCACCAGGATGCTAGCCAGTAATGTGGCAGCAGTGGTGGCAGCAGTGATGGCAGCCAAGTGTGAAATGGGGTAGTCTAAGATGTATTAGTATTCGTGTATTTGGTATAGTAAATATTATTTGTATGGAGACAGGGGGTATTTGTCTGGAGGTTTCTGTCCGGTCCGGAATTGTTAGGGCATCCGGTATAGCAAGGGCCCAGTACAGCGAGGTCCCGGTATAGCAAGGGTAGACTATATGTAACTAAAGGAGATATGATGCAGGTCTAGGTAGGTTGCCGTGCATCCCAACGGCACCCATAGGATGATGGTCACAGTTGAGGGCCTTAAGTACTAGCATAGCATCGCCTTGCCATGACGAATAGCAGGGTTACGTGAGGGAAAAAAAAAAAAAAAAAAAAAAAAAAAAAATATACCAGTATCATATACAGTCTACCCTTGCTATAACGAAAACCAAAAATCTGGCACTTTTTTTTCGTTATAGCAAGGTTTCGTTATAGAATATTGGGTGGCAAGATTAGTCATGTCCTTGGCAGCTGAATTTAGAAGCCCGAGTACCTAAGCTGCCACCCGAATTTATGGCAACAGATTTTAACTCAGTGATTTTCCTCCTGATGGAATAACTGGAGTAGGAAAAAATGAGAGTACAAAATTGAGAGTACAGAAGTACTGATCAAGTGCTATGCAGATGCAAAAATCAATCATGTTGTTGAAGCAAAATTACCTACAAAGCCGAACCTCAAGTTAGAAAAGCAGCAACTATGCAAAAAGAAGACTGGAGCTGCAAAAACAAAAAGAATCCCGAGACGCAGTTCGAAAGCATTTCACAATGAATCCGGTACAATCCAAACACGCCCTTTTTTGTGGAATTGGGCTTAGAAGTTTCTAGTTGTGCAATTGGGTGATCCTTGATTAGTCATGCATTCCACTAGCCACTTTTCGTTATAGCAAGAATAATTTGTATGTACACAGAAATAACTTTCACTCAATCTAATTTTCGTTTCGTTATTTGGTATATTTTCGTTATAGCAAGAGGTCTTTGAGTGCGAGCGGAATAATGGCTCCGTGCAATTTTCGGTATAGCAAGGTTTTCGCTATAGCGAGTTTCGTTATAGCAAGGGTAGACTGTAAGTACCTGGCCATTCGTAACAAACGTTCCAGTAACCACTGGTCCGGGCTACTCAGTAACACTACAGTTCATGGCTGGCCCGGACCACTCACAACACGCGTACTTGTACAACATTGTATTGACCTTCCTTCACTACAGAAACTAATACCATAGAACAGGTTAGTCGCTAAATTATTGCGGCTGCCACATTATGATACTTGAAATTTTATTCAACTTTTCAGAGTATTTGTTTATTACATGTTTATTTACTCATATACTCTCTATTCTTTGGTAGTTACATGCTTTTAATAATTTTGAATCTTCTTTTATACATCTGTATTGCAGTATGATTCTCCACAATTTGTTATAGAGGAGTATTTCACTGGAATGGAATTTTCACTGAAGAGAAAGTATTTTACTGAAGAGAAAAGTATTTCGCTAAAGCATATCGCTGAAGAAGGTTCCGCATTCTTAACGGCAGTTTGGTTGGGTTCGAAGTTAACTGTAGAGTAGACGTGTAGTGGGCGTGTAGGTAATGTAGTGAGGGCATAGTGCTTTGTACAGAGAAAAAAATTGTGGATCGTGGTACTACTGAGTAGCCCGGACCAGTGGTGACTGGCCTGGGCCAGTGGTGACTGAATCACGGTTACGGAATAGTTGCTACTAGTAGGATGGAGTCCAGCTGTCATGATATGTGTACGGAGTAGTACTTCCTACTCTACGCGCATAGTTTCCTACACACTTTGCATAGTCACACGCTTCAACCTTCGTTTTCAACCCGCTTACAAGAAGTCCATCTCCGGTCTTGAAGCCTGCATACAATTGCGAAATGAGAAATCTTGAGGCGCAAGCAAAGATTTCTGTTATGAAATTCACAATCGAAAAACTACTCGAGATGAGCATATCCGAATTATTACTTTATGCGCTGATGTACAGCGTATTAAAGATTAAACTATACTAAACGAAAAGCTTCAAAAGAGTGGGATATAATAAGAAAAGACCAGCTTCTGTCATAAATTAGAGCCAGATCAGATTCGAGCTGTTATTGCAGCAGCCAGATTCATGGAAGTATTCCTTTTCGGATTTGGCACCAGAAGCGTACTGCTGTCTGCAATGCAAGTTATCCTGGCGGTATCAGCTGCTACAAACATGGATAACGGGTGGAATCACTTTTTTGCGGCGGTGTCAAAGTGGTTTAGTATCGGAAGTATTTTGATTGTGATGGTGGTGATAGGTGTATTAGCTGCAATATTTAGATTTTAGATCCTAAGGGAAGCAACTTTTGCATTGACATATATCGTGAAGTATGGACATTGTTCGAAAAAATGGGGTTTGGAATATGGAAGCAGAAGGGGCTCTGACTAGGTATGTAGTGACTCCACATTTCTAACTAGAGTTATAATTCACAGAAGCTATTAGCTACCTAGTCTTAGAGACAGGTAGTACAGTATACTCGATCTTTGGAAACTATTAATATTATTGTTTAGTCTTGTTCCTCTTTCAGTTTGCTAACTCTATTCTACTAATCCCTCCTGAAACGAATAATCAATAGTTGTATTCTCTATATTGGTAGCCAACCAGCTAAAGCAATGTCATTAGTCAGCGTTATCAGTACAACAGCAGCCATTGTTACTGCAGCCAGCAACCCCACTTAATCTAGTTTTCGAGCTCTATCTAGTACTCCTCCTTTTCGCAAGTAAATTCTGACTAGGAGCGGTGAAATTTCCTTTGTCAGATCGAAGTTTTAATGTTTTTGCTTGAGATCAAGTGATTTTTTCGGCCGCAGACTCAGCTAATGACTGCTATAGTTTCATACTAAGCTCCTAAACTATGCTGCTAAGACTCTTTGACATATGAAAAGTTAGATATTATTGATATGACACGTAGCTGATGTGGAGTATCAGTTGTTTTTGCTATCGGAAGAGGGGATGTCAACTCGAACCACTTCCCTAGGATTTGTTGGATGTCAGATGCTTTACAGGTTGCAGTGATGTTGATAATATTATATGAATCATATCAAACCTTGCTAATATCTCCCAGAAATCTGGTTTATGTAAACTGTCAAATGGATGTAGATATAACCAATCTGTGAGATGCCATTGATATCGTCACTGGAGAATACAGTAACAACGCATCAAGAGATTGCATGAAATTAGTGCTATGAGGAGGTGAGCAAATCATATGGGTATATTAATTTTGACACATATTCCACCACTCGATAAGGCATGGGAAGAATGACGGTCAGCAATCAATACAATATACGATGATTACCCCCCACCTTCTGGAACTTTTGAGCTTCTTTTTGACTAGTATTGCTTGTCGAAGTGGCCTGAGATACAGTATATTCAAACCCTAATTCGTCATTCATATATCCACTTTCTGGAACTGCAAATGTCATTTTAAGGTCACCATCGCATCCTTCTCAATGTGTGGTACCTTTCCAAACTAGGTATGGTGGACTAACTTTGCCGAGTGCATTTACATTTTCAAGGATTGTATAAAAAGTTCATGACTACCCTCAGTAACTGCTTGCTTATTTATTACCTCGTATTCTCGCATTCGGGAATGCCCTGAGCCTGTCACCTCATTTGCGACCAAGTACACACAATCGCTTCATTAGCAGCTTTCCCACCATAAAGGGCATTCCATCGCATCACCGGCTTTCTTCCATTTTGATAACAATCAGTAGAGCTAGCTGTTTCCCGCGTTGTTAACGTCACCCTTCTGCACAGCTTTCTGGATCCCCGATATCGATGTCCCCAGTCGCTCGTTATCGCAGCAACTCAGACTCACAGGGTTTAGTCGAGTGAACCTTTACCACAAACTGTAGCCTGCATCATCGCGCTTGGAAGCTCGCTATACCGAAGAAATAGAGCTATGCCGTTGTGCTGCATAGTCACTGGATCCTTTGTAGCATGCTGTGGATATCCGGTATAACAAGGGTTCCGGTGTGGGAAGTTGAATGGTGAGGCTCGGAAGTGGTTATACATGGCTGAGAGTGGAAAATGATCTTATTTTCGATATATGATCGTTATTCTAATTCTGTTGCTCCCTCTGTACGTACCGGTACATAAGTAGACAAACAAGGACACTTACTTTTATCCTCCATTTGAATGGTCCCAAATTCATTTCCTTTTGTTTTTATTTATGCAGCGCCGATTTTCATATGATCGTGAGGGTCGCTGGGAGGTTCATCCGGAGGTTATCCCTTGGCTCTATTGAAGAACTCGTTGTCATCCTTCCAGTGATCTTTAGCATATTATTGATGGGGAAACGTTGGTGGCATTTCTCCTCCCCTCCCCCCTCCCAGAAAAAATAGAAAAAGGGGAAAAAATAGCCCTTCTGAATGTAAATAGCTATCCTATACCCTTACTCAACATACTACATGTACCCAATATATCTAATATCCCACATATATAAGCACTTGATATACTTAATATGCCCAGAATAAATTATTTATTATATATACTCAATATTTTTATATACCTAATATTTCATATATATATTCAATATACTTGATGTGCTCAATATGCCTAGTATTCTATGCAAGTAGTCAATATGCTTAATATACTTAATATACCTAAAATACCTGATATCTTTAGAGGAGTCAATTATCTCAATCTGGTAATATTATTAGCCTGTATGCGGGGTACGTGATCAAAAAAGAGAAAAAAAAAGTCTTTAGTTAGGTTTGTCCGTCCTGTTAGTTGAACCATCGCAGCATACTATTTTCAACCCACTTTATTACATCCAATTTTTGTACCCATACAAAAAAAAAGAAATTTAGCAAAGGAGGACCAAACGCCGCCAATACGACACTCGAAGCCAACCCAATTGATAGCATGAAAACGCGGAAAGAAGCATTGGCCCTCCTTTTTAACCCCCATAGCTATCTCTCAGCCCCCGTCGGGCCGGCGCGCATATCTGGCATCCCGAATCTCCGTCTTGAACTGTTGGTTGACTTTCCCATCGTAGTAAAATTTGAGGCCGATCTAATAAAGATATCAGTAAAATAAGCCTTAAACACTAAATTATAAAACAAACACCGAACAAACAACTGCCTAAGAGGAGCCTGATCCAGTCATTCAGGCCCTTAAAGCCTGCCTCCATCCTGTAGTAGCCTTCGTCAACTTTTGACTAGATGGCGACCATTTGAACCTGCTGCATATTGATGTTCTGCTACCTAGCTAGTATACTTCTATGCGAGCGAAAGTATGTTTCGAACCACTTACCCCTTCTATGGCAATGAATTTCCCAGCAATAGTCCCTTCATCGGGAATCCTATTCCCGCCCCCCTCCCCTCCCCCGTCACCCCGGATATCCTTGTCAATTTCTTCGACAGAACTTCTCTGTAAAGCCGTTTAGTTATGGAAATTATTAGAAAAGTTGACAACTTGAGACTTGTCTTTGTAGAGCTGAATGAATGACGGAAACAACCTCTGATAATTTTTGATATAGACATTACCAATCCCATTGCTCGCCAACCGACGATTAATACGTCATTAGCTTACATCTCGGCAACTAAACTTGAACTCACTTGTCAGAAAGATATAGTGGACTTACACCGAAACAAAAATCAGACGAAGCGGAGGGAAGAATATGTGGAATCACGGAGAGTGCTCTAGGGCTGTATGAGAGTATGGAACTATGGGCGATTGATGATGGCAAGAGGTGGATGTGTGGATGTGTGGATCGGACAGAGATTGACAGCAACGAAACGAATGGACGTGTAAAGTACATGTGGGACTATGGGGGATTGATGCTGACCGGCTGTACCACAGTGTCTTGCTTTCCAAGGTAGGCAGTCAGGGAACGACAGGGGTGGCGTCCCAGATCTAACCGTAAAAGAGAGGTTGGGACCGATATGGTACTCCACGTACCATAAAAAACCCGATTGGCTATAGCTTCTCGGGGGGACTGTCGGAGGAGCTGTCGGCGGTGGAGGTGAGGGCGGGAGGGACGAAGTGGCGGAGGGGGACACGGTTGCCCCTGGGGCTGCTGGAATCTTCATCCCATTTTTTGCAGGAAATTGATATCTTTGGTATGAGCCTAAATCTTTGGAAGGTTGATTGATCCGTAAACGATGCCAGGGAATACGCAAGACCATTGACTTCAGGAAGCGATTGTTGTGAGCAGTTATGGTTGTATTGCAACAAATGTAGTCGTCGTTGGCAAACTACGGTGCCGCGACGAGGTAAATTTACTTATTCAAATAAGTATAGTCTCCTGTCAAGACCTGAATAAGTACGTTAGCCGCTTTAAAATTGTGCCAAGGCAATGTCAACTTGGTAACCAAAAAGGCTTATAAGATGATCAAGATTGATAGTTTGCACGCTGTGGAAGCTGTGAAAGAACCGCTTTTTATTATGGCGATGACTATCAAACCGCATAGGCATTTTCCGATGTTCAGTGTCAAAGACTGCAGTCCTATATGTGGTTTTACAGCATTGAACGCTAATTGAGTAACAGTACCTGAGCCGGATGTAGGATGTACCAGCATCATAGGAAGTACGGCACCCCACCCTCTTCACTCTCATCTCTCTCTCCTCTCCTTCTCTCTCTCCTTCTCTCTCCTTCTCTCTCTACCTCTCTCTCTTCACAGTATCTACCTGTCTTTGCTTGAAGCCCTAGTCAAACAACCCAACGCTAGCCAATCCAACCAACAAAGCCTGAAACCGCCCCATTATTGCTCTTCGTCCTCATACATATCTTCCTCATCTTCCTCCTGCTCATCCTCGCCGGAGCCATCATCCTCCTGAAATACATAGCAAAACCCATTCTCCAGCACCTGTTTTTTCCAATCACCCAACCCCCCCTCGCCGTCGTCCCCTTCATCAAATTCCACCTCAACCACATCATCCTCATCCTTTTTCGACCCTCGCAAATTCCACAGGACCTTCCAGCTGTTCCCTTCCTCCAGCTTAGCCTGTTCCACTGTTTTGCTTGAAAACCATCTAAATTTGAGTTTTCGATACTGTATACCGAACGCGTGCTCGGACGATGTACCGGCCGTAAAGCTTAACTTACCAGAGTGCTCGTCTTTCTTGGTTCCCGAAACTGTAGCGTTCAACGTATCTGGAACTACCCCGAGACCAAGCGCCATGTTGGGTTCCAAAGACACCCCTCCAGCCACTATGCCTTTATTCTCGCCCTGGTGGCACACCTTGAGTTCCTGAACGGTATGATAACCCACAATGAAATAAGCGTTTACCCCGTCCCTAATTGCGTTCTCGATCCATTCCTTTGCTTCGCGGTGCTTGAGTGCCTCATAGAACCAGGTCCGAGAGTTCTTCAGCTGGTACGTCCGCAGGATCTTGGCACTCAAGTCTAGACTTGTTGTGTTTTCATTGCTAAAAGTGCTAGAAAATAGCTTTGTCAATTTTGCGAGAAATGACGACGAGGAGCTGTGCTTGGTTGCTGCCTGGAAGTCCGACAACGTGTTGTCGATAACTGCTGTTGGGGGAATCGCGGAGTCGAGAACGGAGCAGAAATCTTGGTGCGGTTGCTCAATGCTACGAACAAAACGCCCGAGTTGCAGAGCATCTGGGACGAGGATCAAGTTGTTCAGGAGCAAGATGGGATTGACTGCAGCCATATGCGTACTCTGAGATTTTGAACCTCTGGTTTTCAGGAATATCATTGCCGCCGCTAAGAAATGTCCATGACCTAGCCTTATAACCGTTTTGGGGTTACACCATTGCTAAAGTGAGGCTCATTAGTATTAGAAATGTTTCCTCCACTCATCGAGATGTTCCAAGGGTATCGCTCAGATTCCATATAATCACTATATGACAGGTTTGCTTTTTTCGATGGCAAATATATGCATGGTTTCGGCCGCCAGCTTTCAGCTGCACCGAAAATTGCAAGGGTTTTGAGAATTTAGTAAGAGTTTTTGGTCCTTAACCTGAGATTCTGAGAGTACTCTATCCCATAGTACAGTATTATCTTAGGATCGCGGCCCCATACCATAGCCAATCACATATGAGACTTAAGCTAATTGTAGGCAGCACTTTAAAGCGATTGTCCACTAGCAATAACACTCTGAAATGAAAGCTAAACTCTGGCTTTCTATCCGCAACTGTATTTTAGACAAAATGCAACGTTTTTATCTGTACAAAGCTACGAGGAAGGAAGCAGAATGGCATGCTGGAGCGGGGTAGATACAGTGGAGGCTCTAACTGGACTGTCTGTGATACACGGTCAAATTTTAAAGAGTGTACTGATCATGACTAATGGCGCTTTGCAGAACATCGTCCCCCGCAACAAGGCTGACTGGACGGGCTCGTAATGTGATATCGATTTCCAGACGGGCATACTCTGGCCCACAGTGGCAAGCCAAGTAGGGAGCTAGTAGATAACAGCTGGCCAATTGGCTTCAGATACCGTGGTGTTCTATGCAGAATAACTGGGGATCGGCTATCCACAGCCTGCAGCGTGCCATAATCTAAACTGCGGCTGAATGGGAAGCTTGCTTTTCCAGTCCCGAACTTCGGTTATGTTTCACAGATCTCAGAATGGTTTCGCCTTCATTTTAGGTGCAATCCAGGAATAGGTGCTCAACTCCACTTAAACAATATCCTGGAAAGGTTTGCGGACCCAGCTTTCTCCCACCTATCATCCGAAGTGCGAGTATTCTCGTTCAGCTGAACAATCAAGGTATGACAACGTGCATCTTACGGCTAATGAACAGTAGACTTATGTCTTTTCGTGATGACAGAGCGTCATCCAGTAGTTCCGTTGACCCTTTTTTTATGGTATATTCCACAAAAGGTCAAAGACAGCTTCAAAGGTAGATGCAAAGTCCTCTAAATTGTTGAGAGCTCTTGGTAGTGTCTGGACTTCTGAAGGACGTATTGATTGAGACTGATGCCTAACAACTATAATGGGAGCAGAATTCAATGGATCCCATCGACACCGTAGTCTCAACCTTTCAAGCCGAGCAAGCGGCAGCAGGAATTTCGTTAACAAAGTTCCAATCGGCGCGCGAGATTGCTCGTATCACATTGATTCATTCTTACCTGCAAACGGAAGGCGATGACGGTGTTGTCTTTCAAAGAATATTGGATCTTTGCGAGTACGGTCTACACCATCTGGAGGACATCCAAGATTCGACAGAGCAGGCGGTGGTGCAGGCAGAGATCTTTGCCTCAATGGGAAACTTCTGGATAGCCCGATGTCAAAGAACGAACAGTTATGAACATTTTAAGGAAGCCATTTTTCATATCGAGAAAGCCGTGCAGACTATACCGAGTGGTAATCCGCGTCGAGCTGACTACCTAGCCAGGTTTGGGCAACTTCTAAGTTCCCGACACCGTATGCTGGGAGAACTGTCGGACCTCGATGGTGCGATTCGTTGCGGTAAAGAGGCAATTGCGATCACGTCTCCAGGGGATCCACGTTATCCACAATACCTGTTCACACTTTCAAATCACTTAGAAGACCGATATAAACTCACGTTGGATTTGTCGGATTTAGAGGCTTCCCTTATCCACGCGCGTGAGGCACTTGAATTGTTTCCCACCAGCGACCCTGAACGGTTCATTCACCTGCACAATTATGGACTTCTTCTGCATAGAAAGTACCAGGGCACCCAGACCAAAGAAGCCTTAGACCATGCCATTAACGCATTTGAAGATGCCTTGAAAGTTACTCCAATTGACCATCCGGAGCGTATAGTCGTTTTGAGCAATTCAGCAACAGCTCTAAAAGATAGATATAGCCTACTCCTAGATCCTAAGGATTTAAAAATAGGAATCGCTCGAGCGACAGAGGCAGTTACCCTGGGGCCCGGCCATTATGACCGCCACAAACATCTGTCAAATCTTGCAATGATTCTAATTCATAGCTACAGAGCAACACAACTGGATCCCGAACTAGACCTGGCTCTTTCTTGTGCAGAAGAGTCTTTAAAGCTCACTCCGGAAAAGAATTCCAGACGAGTAGGGGGCCTTGTTGCGTTAGCTACCGGCATGGAGGCAAAATATTTTTCTACTCTTAATTTGGATGATTTGCAACGTGCAATCTTAGCCATGGAGGAGGCAGTACTGCTAACTCCTAACTGCGCTGTACGCCAGCCAAACGTTGCATATCTACTTGGGGGTTTGCTGAATTGGAGATATGAGCACACGAGGAGTCTAGCAGACCTAGATGCCGCAGCTGCTATTCTCAAGGAAGTTATCGATGGCAATGCAGACATCCCAACCAAATCTGTTATCCGGGCTAGATGTTTTCAAGCTCTGGCTTCATCATATGCAAATCGTGCAACTAGCACTGGGAAGACTGCTGATTTCGATTCTGCCGTGGACAACGCTGAACTAGCTGTACGAGCATCGTTGGAGGACCTCCCCCTTCATGCAAGCTGTTTATTGGACTTATCTGTGCACCTCAACAGTCGGTATGAAGCAACAATGGACATTGCAGACCTCGAAGGCGCAATCGCGAGAGCCCAGGAAGCCATCTCAGCAACACCAGCCGGGCAGCGGTCTCTTCCAATTTATGCGAAGTGCATTGGCCATTTGGCTGGTTTTCTGCAAGCCAGGCATAAGCGCATGGGCAACCCCGAGGATTTGGAACGCGCGATGACACTAGGAACAGATGCCGCCAACCCTTCAGGTCCAGTTGACGGGTATCTACGTTTTTGCCTGTTGAGTAACCTCGCCACAATGATGAGGGATAAATACTTCACGAAAAGCGGCACTTTGTCCGATTTAGAGGCAGCGATTGGAAAGGCGAAACAAGCCATAGAATCCGTCCCAAACTTGAATCACCCAGACGCAGCCGCAGTTTTAAATAATCTAGCCGTGATGCAAGGCCACTACGCAGCGTTGATGTTAAATGACGCGACTCCGGGCTCAGATGCGGAACTCAAAAATCTGGAAGAGGCAATCACAAATGCACAGAATTCTGTAGATGTTTGCCCTGATAATGATCGCCACTACGCAACCTTTCTGGTGAATCTTGCGATCTCCCTCTATAGACGGTACCTCGTGCGTCAAAACATCGATGATCTGAAACGAGTATTAGAGAGCTATCATGGGGCTTGGTGCTGTTTATCAGCTCCACTGCCAGTTCGGCTGCAAGCTGCGTTACTCTACGCCGGAACCTTCATCACTCATCCTCAGCAGGATTTCACCCAAGTTGAGACAGTACTTCGGAAAGCTGTTGAACTCATCCCTGTAGCAACATCGAGATCGCTTGGGAGAGGCGACCAACAGCACATTCTGGAAAAGCTTTCGAAAATGTCTTCTATAGCTGCTGCAGTATCTTTAGAGGTGGGACGGTCGCCTTTCGAAGCTCTACGGCTGCTGGAGATTGGCCGCTGTGTTACCAGCGGTCATCTTTTGGACTACAGGAGCGATATATCGGAATTGACCTCCGCATATCCTGAGGTTGCTGCAAGATTCGAAACCCTTTGTGCAGAGGCCGATTCACCGGAACGAGCCAATGATGTTAGACGGCGGAAACAGATGTTCCGAGAATTAGACGAGGTAATTGCTGAAATCCGACGGCTCCCAAAATTTGAGGGCTTCTTGCAAACTGTTTCGGAGAAAGAAATGACAGCGTCTGTCGCAGCAAACGGTCCTATCGTGATTTTGAACGTTACGGAGCTGCGAAGCGATGCTATCATAGTCACACGGGACTCTATTCAGAGTCTTCCGTTACCCTCGCTAGAGTACCGCGCAGCAGAGAGCTACATACACGATCTAAACCAGGCTATACAAAATATCTCCAAATCAACCCAAGGCCAAATAAACGAGAAATTGAGGGCTGTCTGGCTTCCGTGGCTTTGGCAGGCGGCTGTTTGCCCAGTTTTGCAGGCATTAGGTCTGGTGCAAACTGCAGCTAGTGGAGATAAAGCTTGTCAAAGAAGAAAGCTCGGTCGACTCTGGTGGATCGGCGTGGGATTGATGGCGACAGCCCCCCTTCACGCGGCGGGGCTTTATGGCAGCAACTTGAAGCCAGGAAAAGCTCCGGAATCGACACTCAAGTACTGTATACCTTCGTATACTCCTACAATAAGGGCTCTCTTGTACTCTCGTCAGACTGCTGCTCAGCGGGCGGCAGGAACTCAAGTTGAGGCCGCTCTTGTCAATGAGGCAGGGTCATTATTGCACCGCCATAATTTGCTTATAGTCTCAATGCCTACAACACCCGGTGAAGACGATTTGAACGTCGAGGAGGAAACTAGTCAGATTGAAGCCCTGGTACCATCCTGTAGAGTCCTGCAACGCCCGAATGTCACGGAGGTACTGAGAGAGCTTCCAAGATCGACCATGGCTCACTTTGCCTGCCACGGCATCGCAAACTCCCGGAATCCCTCGGAAAGCGCTCTACTTCTTGTTAAACATGGTGCTGCGGATGAAGTGGAACAAGCCGATGCACTCTCAGTGGAAAGGATTGCCTCTCTACGTCTAAGCACTGCAAGGGTTGCCTATCTTTCCGCATGCAGCACCGCAGAGCTGAACGCCAACTCCAAAATTCTAGATGAGGTTGTACATATCGCCAGCTCGTTCCAGCTCGCAGGATTCCGTCATGTCATTGGGTCGTTGTGGCAGACAGATGACAAGGCATGCATCAAGATGGCCACGGAGTTCTACAGACTACTGGTTGAAGGGAAGAACGGAGCGCATAATCCATCCAATTTCGATATTGCGAGGGCATACCGTGAGGCAATTCTAAAGACTCGAAAGGATTTTCTGTTGCGTCCTTTGAGCTGGGCGCCATATATGCATTTGGGCGCATGATTGGAGCAAGGTTTGTGGACTGAAGGTACGTATCTTCCTTTGTATTAGTCTCATTCCGATGAACATTGCTGATTAGAATGCGATGTTCTGTGTTTGAAACCTCAGTGACTTCGGCATGCCGACTAGCAACTTATTTTTTTTTTTTTTTTTTTTTTTTTTTTCCGCATACAAGCTACATTAAAATGTCGATGTCACACTTGACATCCATTCTCAATATAAAGTAGCAGAGTTACTTCTCACTTGGGCCATCGGCCGAGGAGCGGACGGACGCGTGGTTGATAGACAGATGCTTATGTATATAACACTTATACCAAGACGTAGTACTTACCTACCTGTGGTATATGCGGCCGTCAGACGAACTGCACTGCAAGTATGTATGTGGTCGTAGAATCCCTCCCAGCAGGTCTATATCCTGGGGCGGGCCGGGCTTTTGTCTCCCCTGGGCCCTGGTCCAAACACGCCAAGTACCAGCATAACCTCTTTCCTGCCCTGTCATTCGCGCAGTTAGTGCTTACTTAACTTACTATGCACTCTACTATGACTAAGTACTAAGTAGCTCTCAGCACACCCAACATACCCCACCACATACAGTACCTCAGATCCTAACTTAATCTGCATCTACAAACCCCGACATCACAACGAATCTCTCGCGCGCCCTCGTTCCCCATCCCCTATCCTCCATCCACTAGACTTCTCACAAACATGAGTGATAATGGTATAATGAGCTGAGAAATCCCGTCCACTGGATCAGGCTAATACAACTATACACTCCAATACCCCGCCGCCCAGAAATATGTACAGAATAGTATACTAATTTTTATAATCCAGTAGATCCCAGTGCAGCGTTCTCAACGGGCCGGCCCGGCCTTTGAGATTATGGACCTGATCTGGCTTGCAGAATCAGGCCAGTGAGAGAAGCTTGTGGCCGGGGCTGCTCCAGGCTACACTGGGCTGCCCGGGTGGGCCGGCAGAAGATTGGAAAATCTAATTCTCAGTACGCCAACATCCTACATTCATGCTTCTTGCATCCTTCGCGATGAGTTGATGACTGTGGATCATGAAAAACAAGCCTTGATACGGGGATCACAATCGAATGCTGAAAAGGAAAGCGGAGAATTCGATCATTAGATTACATATTCGCTCACAGTTATCATACGGATAGCTTGGACCTGCCCAGGAAAGCTCAAGCACGTCCGGGCCAATTTACATGAGGCCCAAGCCTAGACCGGTCCAGAGACCTTCAGCCCAGCACAGACATCGGTCCGTCAGGCGTGGCCCGTTGGGAGTATGTAAGTCCTAGCGGCACGACCCCAGAAGCTCGAGATAGAATACCATCGATGTTGTCTAGGCCTCAGAGGAAACCTTTTGAACGGGCTGGTGCACTTGTAGCTCGTGTGGCCGGCTTACTGCACCGCAAAGATTCTCCATCTGTAAATTTTGCTGGGATGGCATGGCTATTTGAATCAGTCAACAGTCGACATTCGCAATGATGCAATATTTGCGACTAGTACATCCCATTAGTTGTACAATGGTGGTGACAGCGGCATACTTACGTTAACACAACCCTTACTGCCGAGATACTACTGTATAATTGCTTTCAATAACGCCGTCACTTTTTGTCCAAGATTCAGCGCGACGAGTTACGTTAAACTCCGATCCCTCACGATCGTCCAGCACCAGAATGGAGAGGGGGCTGCACAGGGATATTTCTTATCGATAAACACCCAGAATAGGCATAGGCCAAGTCTCCTTACATAATGTACTAGTACACCTTCTAGGTAATTTTTTTTTTTATTTTTTTAATATCAGTGATCGCATGCCGCCCTGAGGGATTCTAGGTAATTATGTCTGCGCACACAAAGGTCTTCTCCCGTCCAGGCTACCGAGTGTAATACTATTGTCGTCACAGTCCCAAGATTGGCCGGTGTTACCTGGTAGAAACGGATGAGTTCAGCTTAGTTGTTTCGTTTTAGGCTCTCCTTACGTTAGCTAATTATCGTTACACGTGACTCCGAATCTGGGTGTCAGAGTCTACCTGGGAAGCGGAAATCCACCCATATTGACCTGTGAAGATGCTAGTGAGATTCGGCCTGATCAACTGATAGCTACAGTCTGGCAATGAAAGATGGGTTGGGCACGGACGTGTATCACAAGGAATGCCAGAATGGTCAGAGCGGTAAGACAGTGACCCAGGCACGGACTGGAGTTTTCGGAAAATCAGCCACACCTCGGAGAAACAGTTAAGGCCGGAGTTATAAGGGGAAGTTATGGCCGCACCGGAGCTATGGATGGAGTTATGTGACTGCCGAAGCTGCTGGAGCTCTGTTAAGCTAGCATAGATACTTGATAGCAATTACAATATACAGAAGGCACGCAGGGTTGACTATAAGAAGCGCCAGCAGGACAGGTCCCTCGAAGGTCAAGCACCAAGCGTTGTCTTAAGTTACACCATCATCGTAGAAACTGTAACACTAGGTGCAAGAACAGGTATGATAAGAATACTTTAGTCACGGTGGTCTCACCACTAGTTGCTACGCAAGAAATTGCCATACAATACGGCACCAAACAATAGGATACCAATCAGTATCAAACATGAAGGACAAGTATCATAAGATAATAGGAGTCAACAGATGTCAATTGGGCAGTTCGACAAACTCGCAACTGAGGGGATCGCATCGAATGCACTACTGGGTGCCACCAAGTGGTGAGTAACAGTGATAATTGGTGAGGAGAGTACTACGCGTAAGGCGTTTCGAGACCTATACATAATTGAAGTCTCAGATACAAAGTGAAGGTAGATATTGCCAAATAAGGAATAGAATGTGTAAGTCATATGGTTGTTGCGGAAGTAGCTAGAAATATCTGTGGCAAACAAAGGCGTGTGTAACGAAGGCATGTGGACATAGAGACAGAACATAGAAAGAGAACATGAGGGAAATAAATGGAAATACATAGAAACAAATAGGACATGGTAGAAAGAGTGCACGTTATACTATGCAATTTTATAATCATTGATTGTTAAGCGTATAAAGATAGCATAGGTGCAACCAGACTAAGGCAAGAGAAGGGAAAAAAACGCCACACTAGAGTATGCTATATAAAGGGGCTAATAAGCTATGAAAGCATATGAGGCCCGGGACGGTGTCCTAAAATACCTACAATAACCTTTATACCGTAGATACAGGCTCCCCAATTGCTTGGTGTTATTTAAGCAGGCGAACATTAAGCGGATCAAGCCCAGTGACACCCTGGATATTTACATCTGTGAGGACAAGTCTGTTTTGCGGTACTGCCCATAGACAGATGATTTCTAAGGCATGATGGTTGTCTAGCGTGCCACTTGCATTGCGTTGCACCTGCCCTACATACATACATACATACCGTAAGAACTGCCAGAGGCAAGCAGCTGCCCATCAGGGGAGAAGGCAACACTCCGTACCGCATTGCTATGGCCCTGAAAAGTATGGATGGCTTGTTGAGGCTGCATTGACCATAGATGTATATTATCACCACTGCCAGCGGCAAGCATCTTGCCATCAGGAGAGAATCAGCATGTAAATACAATCTGTCTTAGTTGGATAAAAGGCATTTCACTAAACGATACAAAGCTCATGCTAGCTTTACTTAAGTCTGCTTTTCTAAGCCAAATCTGATGCATACGAACCTTCTCATCAGATGAAATTGGCGAATTAAGTTTAATAGGAGTAATAAGTTCTAGTTCAATATACAAACCTGATATAGGTCTGCCTTTTGCAGCTGAGCTCGGTCAAAGAAGCCACCACTTAGATTAGCTTTAGGAATCCGTATGCCATGCAAATCATTCAAAAAAGATACCAATAGGGGTATAATTTGCTTCCAACACCTGATGACGATAGAGGGCTAGTGCAAACTGTTGACAAAAGCATCGTACTTGGAAACTGAAGTTATTCTTTTCTAACTGGATATACGCATCATGCTCAGCTTTTGGCAGTTGAATATTATTCAACCGTTCATGTGCCTGGTCAAGCCAGTAATCGATGAAATGTTCGTATAAATCCCCACGCTTAAGCTTGACTTTACCTTGAGCTGGTCTCATAGTCATAGCCATTCGGAGGAGGAAAGGGTTGCTGACTAAGGTAAACATATCAGGATTCGAAACATAGTATTCGTACTCTTCAATCGAATGGCCAGGTCTAGTATTTACATATTGCGAAATATACCTCTGGATACTGGACTTCGAGAATAGTGCAAGGTAGTATTCTTGTAACAGTTGTGGCTGACCACGAGGGTAAAATCTGCTCTGATATCCTGAGGGCAAATATTCTGGTCGACTGGTAATGACAACTTTAGCTTTCCATGAGTCAAGCTTGTTTGCGGTATAAAAATTGCGGTCTCGCCTCTCAATTTCATCATAACCATCCAAGATGAACACAAACTGTTGTTGTTGCCGAACTAGCTTTTATTGCTCTTCACGAAAACCTTGTGCAGCAAAGAAACCAGCTATTAGGTCTTGGTGATGGGTGCCAGGTGTATATATTCTAAAGAGTGAAATGACGATGGGGACTACTGCAGTTGCTTGATCGGAAGCGCTCTCGTACTCAGACCATAGTTGGTATGCAAAGTGATGGTTGAAGGTTGATCTTCCAGACCCAGCTGCACCCTAAATTAGGCAAACCTTTTAATTCACACATCTTAGCGAGAGCCGGCAAGGCTGGAAGCACCTATTATTAAATAAAAAAGCAAACCTTTTGTGATACAGCATCTGAAAGGAATTTCTTAACAGCTTCCAGTAGATCAAAACGATTACTGTCATGTGGATGTGTCATTCCCTCCGCAGGAATAGCGTGGTTGAGGTCAAACTCCAGCTGATGTTTAGCAAGATAGCCATTCTTGACTTACTGATCAAATTCAAGGGTGTTCATTCAATTGTTCGACGTTGATCCCGTGCTAGCTCTACGATAACAAAAGCTTGGTGCAAAGTAAGAGGGGATAAAGCTTGTACATACCGAGTGTAACTAGTCTTTCATTACTCTCTCTAGACAAATCATCCGTAGCAAGCCGAAGTTTGTTAGCTGGGGCGGAGACAGCCGGGGTGGGGACAGCCAGAGTGGGGACAGCCGGAGTGGGGACAGCCGGAGTGGGGACAGCCGGGGTGGGGACAGCCGGGGTGGAGACAGCTGGGACGGAGACAGCTGGAGGCGGGGGGGTCACTGCCGGCCCCCATAGGCGGACGTCTATCAATTGGCAGAGGTGAGCCTAGGGAGTCCAGTAATGAAGCGCTATTATTATTTTGGAAACCCACCTGACTAGCAGATTATCCATAAAAAGTCTCCCTCTCCTACGGCGCCCTCCTTGCCGTCCCTCTCTCTGGTTATCCATCTTAAATGACTAGTGGCGCAAAATCACAAAACTGTTGGATATATATAGCAAGGAAAGTGAGGACTTGTTAAGAGCCTTCGTGTTCACTTTCGGTGCTGTGAGTGATGGTGGATGATGATTGTTTATTACTTCGCAGTTGCATCTCCGACACGCACCAAGAATACCTACAAACATATGCTACTTGGCATCAGCCGCGCATTTTCAGTTACTAATGCTGATCCAGCGTGCCATAGAAAGCCACCCACTTAGGCAAGTCATTCAGCACCAAAAGTGAAAATGAACTTTCCGACACGAAATCTCCCATAATGATTCTAGCAAGCAATACCACCAGCTCGTTCTCTCTCCCGTTCTTCACAGCTTCCCACCACTTTGGTCATCCTTTCCTGCATTCCGGTCTCTAAAAGCACAGCAGGATGGTAACGGGGATGACAGTTTTCTTTTTTTTTTTTTTTATCACGTAACCCCGCTTGCAGCCATTCGCCATGGCAGGGCAGGTGATGATGTCTGAAATAAGCTGTTATGCCGGAGACCGCATAGGGATTGTACATACTACGGTTGAAGGCCGAAAATAATAGTCTAGGCATGAGAACAGTACATACCTAAACTTGAGATTGAAAGTCCTGGGGTCTTTGTATGTCCTGGATTCACAATATGTGCACATGGGCGAGGTTATTATGTCTGCCCAGGACTCCGTATGCCGCTTATGGGGGGTTTCCCATCTGCAAATGCCCACTGAGCGTTCAATGAAAAATAATGCCACTCAAAGAAAGTTTGATTCCACTGCATGTCACATGATTTGAGGTGCTCACTTTATGGATCATCTCTCGGCCCAGACTACTCTCGACCTCGGTTCCAAATTCGGCCCCGTGCCGCACTACTCCACACCGAGGTAGGTCACGGATGCCGCATTAGCGAGCTCCTAGAATGCAACGGTCCGTTAGGCAAAGTTTGCGAAACACACACCAAATGCAAATTGTGATATGGTCTCCGCCTACCAATAGATTATAGGCCTCATCAATATGCGCTGCATGCGCCAAGATCGATTCCCAAGGATGATGCGAGGCGGTGCACACCTGAAGCGTCCATCATTTCGCACCAGTCGCGGTTCTTGGGCGGGGACGCATCGCTATCCGCCTCACTGTTATCCGCCCCACATGTTATCCGGCTTCCCTCTCGCCCTCGATCTTGATTTGCTACTACTCGAGTAGAATGCACCGAAGGCGAGATTCGTCGTCTATTTGAGAATGTTCGGCACGCTCAAATTGCCCCTGTCACGCCTTAACGATGTGGCATTGCCGTTGGCCCGATCGCTTGCAGGGTAGGGATATTGGAAGACCACGTTGGTTAATCGATAGGCGATATAGCCTATTTCTGGCATAAGAAATACAAAGCTCTGCGAATACACCTGTGCCAGCATTTTTTTCATATACTTCGAGTGGATGCTGGCCCCATTCAGAGGACACGGCACGGCAGAAGGCGTGATGTGCTGGGGTTGAGCAATGCAGGTATAGATTGCCAACTGGTAAGGCAGAACTATTCGGTAAACCAAGGATCATGGACATGAGGTGATGGCAGTACGCTGGACTGATTGAGGGGCTCAGTGATTTAGTTAATTCTAGTTATCATCCACAACAGTGACTGTGAGGAGGTTTGTACGCAATGCGGTTTCAGAAGATATGGTAAGGAGCTGATAATACGGTGTAGTTCCGGGCCTACGTCATGCGCCGCAGGTAACATGACTTTCCACAATGCTCCGAACAAATTAGTTCCATCCACGTGACTGCATAAAGTGCAGTCGAACATGGCAAGTTATTATAGCATACGAGTACATCTACAGGTTATAAATTTGGAACTAACCAATTTCCCGCACATGGTCCATTTAACCAAAGGAAGAAAGTCTGGGTATCAGAAGTACTGCGCCCCCCTGCACATCCGAACATACTCGCATGCATGCGTTATACATGCATTGTGGCTTCTGCATTCTGCAGGAATAATCGAAATCTCGCTCGTTCCAGATTCACCCACGTAGCCATCTTTGCAAGTCAGCTGAGGCGTGTGACAACTTGCAAGCTAGTTGTTCACATGTACGTACAGCTCCCACTGTTACCACTCATTTGCAACGTGAATTCAATGGCCAGTGGCCACTGGTCCGGATGCGTTAGTCGTACCCCTCTCATCGCGACTTACTCCAAAGGTAACTCTAAGGCAACCCCTGGCGGTCAGCTGCAAATAATTGCAAGGCTGGAACGGCAAACCCGTTAACTTGTTTTTTATTCTTTGGCGCCATGTGATATACATGGTCAAGAGATAATCCATTAGCCAGGTTCAAAGTTGCCGAATATGGGAATCCGGTTTTGGTTGTAACAAGGATCAACCAATGCATATCGAGTATATGTGTGGCTCTAGATGTGATAGAAGAGAAGAGAAAGCAAGCACCGATTTCATCAGATCTAAAGCTCCGAATTTGAGACTTAGCCAACTTTTTCCCTAAAAATTTTGGTTCAAACAGGGTTGGGCTGGTTCATAGCAGTGTGGTTCATAGTATCCGCTCCTACCCTTTCGTTGATTCATTAATTTGCATTTCTAGCTCCCTATGTTTGAGCATCCATACATAAAGTAAATCATGATTGGCTAATGCGTGATTTTTAGACCAAAAAGAAGACTCGTATGCATGTGATGGGACCTTTGTTGAATACGAGTTACCTCAATAAGGCACATGGGGATTCAATTGGACGGATAGATATGTCGCATCAGCCTAGTACTGTACCTCTAGAAAAAGGTGGGGAAGGGAAATGAGAGTGGGGGGGTGGAAGGGAAGAAAATGTATTGGACGCCGCCGCGGTGCTTTAACGATATTCATCAAAATATATCGGAAGACAGCGCGCGGGTTTGAAGAAGGAAGGAGGAAGCTAGGGTCGCATTGCTGTGTTTTTGAGGCTTCGTTTTTACTCGAGGCGGAGGGGGGCGGAGCGGGGCAGAAGAGGGGGACGGAAAAGGGATTGAAAGGGGGTGTGATCTGCCTAGCCTATCAGAACCCAAAGAACGCTTCTTCCCATACACGTGGGGAGGCAAGCACCGCCAGTTCGAAACTCACAATTATGCAAGGTTGTAACAGTACAGCCCAGTACGGAGTTTTTATGCAAGATATGTATCACCAAAACACCATATAGGACATTGATGACTTGGTCCAGAGAATAACGATGATGTAGAGTAAGGCAAAAAACATTTTTATAAACATGGAATCAAGATTTTGACCTAATATCACCTTACACGTTACGTTCAAGGGTTCACTCTGACCGGTGAAGTAAAATAAAATGCTTGAGCAAATGAGCCAGTCAGCCTGGCGTACTGTTTCCTTCCTACATGTATTCAAGTTTCAGTCTGACATTTCCGAAATAAAAAAAAACCGGTATAATAGGATATATCGCGGATAGGCGACCGATTTTTAAAGTGCGATTAATTAAGTGTAGTAAATCTCAAGTCGCCGGTAACTAGATGTGTGTGAGTGTGTGTGTGGTGACGCTTTGAAATATCCGATTGATGTAGTGAATATGATGATTAGTTTTTTATAAATGAAGTGACGATATATGCATCAATGGAAAAACTGCAATATAGATATATTGCAATTCAGGCTTGAGCAAGTTTTTTTTTGGCGGAGGAAATAAAGCAGTGATACTAACTGAATCGATGAGCAATTGTCACGTTCTAGAAGCTGTTTCTAGGGCATTAGCCTTGGGCCTGGGCATGAGTGCGTATCAATTTATTTATATTGAAGTATGATCAATAAAGTAATGGCAGATCTCGTCATTCCTTTTTAAGGGTGACTTTGGTACCTACAACTGTTACTCCCCAGAGGCAATCATATCATGATAACGACATCGAATGACTCCCTCTTATCTCGTACCTTGATTCCCATCGTCATGTGAAAAAGGTTTCAATAGCAAGAGCCAGAGCCTCATGCGCCCCCACGCACGACTGAACTCACCACCTGAGCCCCACCCCTACTTCACGCGCACACAAACTCAGCAGGTGCGTTGCATTCGTTCGGATCGCTCAAAGAAATGGGGTCCACTTTTCTATGCCGTAGAAAGCAAAATTAGTAGAGTACTCTTTGGTTACTGGTATTGCCCTCCCCGTTGGCATGAGATTACAACCACCATAGAGAGCTGAGTAAGCATATCATTTCCAATGCCGAGAAATCTGGCGGCGGCCTTGGCAGGGCTGAGACCCTCCGCTTCCCACTTCCACAACCTCGATATCATTCTCATTTATATCTCTTTGAATAGAACAAAGAACGGCGAGTCTGCAACGAACGACAACACATAACTTTTCTCTGCTCTCCAGTTTGCTCTCAATGGCTCAAGTAGCTCCTCAACTAATCACTCGAGCATTATCCAATTCTTGGAAACCAAATCCCACTAATAGCCAATCACCTAATGATCCAAATGTTATACTAACAACAAAACATTTAGGTGAAGCGATCTGTTTCTTTGCCTTCCGCATTTACACTTAACTTGCGGGCCGCCGAAGTCCACCAAGCATTGGCATGGAGTCCCAGAGACACTTTTCGTCGTAGTGATGGTCGCTACTGTAATACTGCAAATAATTCTGGAAGAGAATGCAAGAGCTGGGACGCCGCTTTGACCAAGTCTTATGAGAGTTTGTACCCTCATGCATATATATTTACTATTGCCATTCTTGTACTTACCAGAAAATACAGGCACAAGTTACTTCCTATGAGATTTGTTTCATTCAGAATGTAGCAACAAACCTCAATCGCCGTTACCCTGATGGAGTGCAAGCAAACCCGGTCTGTCGAGATGACCTCCTTGCATTCACAGGTGATCCCGTTCTACCGTTATGCGCTTGGGCGTACAATCTGCCCTTGCTATAAGGAACCTCGCTATAGCGAATCCCTTGCCGAACACTTGGCACCAGTGTCACACCTTGTTACCCCTTGGAGTCGCGAGACATGCATCCGAGCACCCCCCCTCCCCCGACACACGACATTTGAGTAGCCTTCAAAAAAATCAACAGAAAATCAATAAAATAGGAAAAGAATTACATAAAAATAATAGACCACAGGAATGGACATCAGAGAATTGAAATCTGTTTTCAAAATATAAAAAGGTGCATTTTTTGTTGAGTTGTTGTGTTATGGGTCCTCTCGGAAGCATGTCTCGCGACTTCAAGGAGATAACGGATATTATGCCTCAGCGTTTGGCATGTGACAGGCGTGGCTGGTTAGAGCTAATGGCCGAACATGAAGTTGAGGAAATCCCATGTACTGTAAGTAGCAAAGGGGAGCTGGGAATGAATAACCCATGAGCGGATGGTTAGATGAGAGGCTTCGCAGAGTGAATAGCAGAGTCAGGTGTGGTGACTGTAGGAGGAAGTGAAGGGAAGGCAGAGGCTGTATAAGGGGAAAAGGACATGTTCATAGACTTAGACTGATTCTCTATGATCATCAACCCCACAGTACCTAGATCTTTCTAATCCACCCCACTCTCTATCTCTAACTACAGTACCGATGCTTGGTATTGAACAAAGTATGTTTGCCAGCTACATTCGGTATTCGTCCCGTAAACAGACACTGACTAAAAGCGGAGCTTCCGGAATTGATCGGAGACTAATTCGGGAGCACGATTGGCTGTAGTATAAAACTCATAGCTTCACATAGTCTCACAATGCCAAGAACTTTTCCTTCGTGCCACCACCTCGTCACTGTGATGGAACGCTGTAATCAGATTGCGTCCTATTCTCCGAATGTCTCTCTCAACAAAAAATTTTTTTTTGTTTTTGTTTTGCGTTGCAGTTGTAGTTACTTTTGTTTTTGTTTTGCTTTGTTTCCTTTCTTTTTTTCTTTTTTTTCCCTTTCCCGCGCCCCCCCGTTTTTGAAGTAGCACAGGCAGAAAAGTTTTATCATTTACAACAATATGAAAAAAAAGAAAAAAAAAAAAAAAAAAAAGGCATATTTCCTTACTTCGTTTACATAACCCCCTAAAAAAAAAAAAAAAAAATTCAAAATGGAACAAATCATATATCTACACGCACCTTACATAAACTATATCCCAGAAACCGACATCTCCGAAAAGACATACAAAATCAATTATAATAATCTTTATAATTCAAAATACACTCCCACCTCGAGAAACCAAAAAAAAAAAAAAAAAAAAAAAAGGATTTCCAAGCCAAGCCCCCCCCTCAATCCTTGCAATTGCCCCCCCTTCCCCCTCTCTCAGCTCGACTCCTCCTCCGCCGCCGCCGCCGCCCCCCCGGCTTTTTCCCAACCAAAACCCGAGTTTGCGATTCCCTGCACGGGCTTTCAAAAAGCCTTGCTTGCCAGGGGAGGGTGGGGCGAATGAAGGGCACTGCTCCCCCAGAGCATACTGTTTCCCCTCCCAGCGCCTTGCTACCTACAATTATAACATACAAGTTGTATCATACATGGACAGAAAAGAAGAAAAAAGCCCTGCTCAATAAGTTTAAAGAGTTTAATCGCCTCAGTCGGTAGTTCGCCTCCGCCGTGGGGGGCGGTGGGGGGGCATAGCCTTGTACTAGTACCCTGTCTCTCAGTCACATTTGGTTGTACCTAGATATACGAGAGGATCACAAAAACTTCCCCACGGTAGTCTCGTAACCAGCCCCACGATACGAACAAAGGCTCAGCACACATGCATTGTTTTTTATTTTATTTATTTTCAAATATATGCTTTTTATTCATTCTTATCCTCCCTTCCACCATCCTCACAGTTCAACTATGCTGTAGTAGATAGAGCAACTATTTCCTTATCCTACGAGGCTACCTTTTTTCCTACCCCTATCCGTACACTACAAACTTCAATTCCATCTCTTTTCATCACTTTCTCACCAATTTCCTTATCCCCCGCCCCCTCTTCCATAGTTCCTCCACAAACTGCCAATTTGCAAAAAGAAATAAAGAATAAAAACCCAAAACAATTCCCAGTTAGTTAGGTGCAATTGTATATATATCAAAATTGTATATACTCCCTTTCGTTCCATAAAGCATAAAAAAGAAAGCAAAGCCACAAAATACACAAGAGATGATAAAAGCCCCAAAGCGCGACCAATGAACCCAGGAAAAGAAAAGGCGGAAAAAATGAAAAAGAAAATGCCAAAAATGCCACCTTAAAAGGGACCCCAAGCAAACCGGCAAAAAGAGAATAAATCATAAGTCACACAAACAAAAAAGCTCAAACAGCAAAGAATACTTTGATGCGCCGACCGGAAATGATGAGACTGTTGTTAGAAAATCCCCCAAAGCCCTCCAAGCTCGTTCCGCCGTTCGAATGTTTTCCCACCATAAATCAAATTCAAAAGGAAAATGAATTCAAGAGTAAAAAAGGTAAGCATATTGTGAAGGAAAAAAAAAATCGCGGAATTGATGAGCAAAGCTGCCATTCCAGTCTATTGGGTGAAGAAAGATACTAGTGTCAAGGACGATGAGAATAAGAGAGGTAAGGAAGGCAAGGAAGGATAAACTCCTCCAATCCGAATCCAATCCCACTTTTTTAATGTCCCCAGTAAACGAATTAATGGTTCGGTGAAGGAGAAAGAACGCTGTGCAGAATTAAATCTCGAATATGAATGCCATTGACCAAATGCTCCGTTGATGCAAAGTTGAAAAGGTTTGGACTGATAACGGATTTGGAATAGGTTATGAGGTCATCAAGTTTCACTGTGACAAACGCAGGCTTTCTTCACTGCCCCTCATCGCCCACTCCCTTCCCATACGCACTCTCCCAGCTCCACCCGCTCTTGAACAAACCACCCGCAACCACCAAGCTCTCCCAGCCCTTTGCACTCCCCCTCCTGCTTCCCATCGACGAGTTTGACTTCTTGACTGCTCCCCTTGCGGACGTGTGGCCCGTGCTCGCGGATGGAACCGCTGAGGAGTTAGCAGGCAATGACACACGCCGTCCTGCCTTTGATAGCCTTGGCGATGGAAGCGGTGAAGGCACGGCAGAAGAGCACGGCGAAGGCTTCAAACTGCGCGCTCTGCACCTAGCGCCGATGCCGCTTCCGCTGCGGTCTGATTGTCGCGCGGGGAGCTCAAGGCTTGAGAACGGGCGCGGGGAAGGAGGGGGTGTGAATTTCGAGGTGGGTTCTACCGTCACCGAAGGTATCCCTTCGCTCTCCGCCTCCTCGACGTGAGTCCGGTTCAATGCCTGTAGCCTAGACATGATCTGTCTCTGAAATCTCCTGTCATCATACTCCCTCATCTCCTCCGCCACCTCCAATTCTTCCTCAGTCTCCTCAATCTCCATCGCCGGTGGCTCCCTAGGCGACGACGGTGGCGACAGCAAGCTTTGGGTGTATGTCTGAGAATGCCTCATCACTGGCATTGGTAGGCCTCGTAAAGGGGCATTGTTGATACCCATTGTGTTGAAAGCAGTTGATATTGAGCCTCGGCGGATCTGTTCTAGTGGGGTCGGTAAGTCCGAATTGCAGTCAGATTCCATGGATGCAACGACGGCGCCGCGGCGGCCGTGGTAGATGCTGGATTTAGGAGATACGGAGCTGCAAGTGGAGGATGTTCGGCGGTAGCTCGATGTGGGTGGGAAGGAGTAGTCAGGGCATAATGAGGGTGAGCGTGGTGAGGCCCATGCCGGATGAGCGGACAAGAAAGAGGAGAATGGACTAGAATCGCACATAGCTGTGTAGGATTACTGTGTTGCAACGGTGCTATATAGAGGATTGAATCGTAGTGGCAGCGGTCGTGATTATGTATGCGTGAGCAGTGATGATGTTGTGGTCGTTGTTTTGCTGCTACAGATTGTCGATTTTGTTTGTCTGAATCGAAGATCGGTCTGATCAGGAACAGAGAGTGGGGGGGGGGGAGGACGCGGCCGTAATTAAGTATTTATTTCACTTAGTCTGCTTGCTTGCCCTGTTAGCGTGAGACGGTTGCTGGGGTACCGTGGCCGAGTGTCCAGGCGCGGGTCGGTGTGGGTGGTTGTGCGCAGGGCGAGCGCCGGGGCTGCGGTGGGCCCGTGGTCGGCGGTGGTCGGCGCGTTTCTAGTTTGTGTTCTGGAAAGGCAAGCGCAGCGAGAGGTCGGACACCGGGTTCGCAGTTGCAGCAATAATTTATGCTTTCGCGAATCTGAGGTAACGAGCGGACGAGGCCCTCCTAATAACGCAAGTCTGATGTGTGTTGTTCTTAGGAAGCTTGTGAGACTGACGGGAGCAGCTGCACCACCTCCTGACAGCTTGCAACGGCAGCTTAATCACACGGACTATCAAGCCAATTAATTAACCAAAAGGTGGTAAGAAGTAGTTGAGCGAGAGAAGAAGGCCTAGATCAAAGCGGTGCTCTCTTTTTCTGCCCTTCGATTCCGCTTTTATTTTTCCCCTTCCCTTCCGCTGTGGCAAAGCCGGGATCATGGTAGGGCCACCACCCTTTTCTTTTCTTTTCTTTTCTCATGCCTAAACACCGCACACGCACAGCGACGCTGAGCTATGACTCGAAGGAATGGATGTGATGTGTACCGTGTCGCACCCTAGCACACTCCAAGCAGCCACCACCCTCCCAGCCCACACCAGCCCGTGCCTTCTTTCTGGAACAGAAATTTCCTTTCCCTGCGAGCAAAAAGAAAAGGGCGAGGAAAAAGAGACCTGGTGTGGAGTGGGTGTGCCGGGCGGTGTGTGAGCTGGTGTGCTTGCGCACCGCCTGTGTTCCACCTTGACGGTGTCAAGCGCTCGTCCATAACATCGATCTGGCAAATTGCAAATGCATGTACGTCCAGGTTCCTCTACTCACAACAGAGCTGGTCAGCACGGTAACCTCCCCCTAGCAGCTACCTGCGCACGCACGGATGGATTCCGAATATTGGCCTTTCGCTCCTTGCGCCTTGCGATCCCTGCACGCCCGGCTGCTGGCGTCTGGCTGGTGCCGGGGTCATATTGCCGGGAGACGGGACATTCGTTGGGGGGCAACGGGAATGAACCTGGGTTGACGGCAAAGCGCTGCGGTTTGCCCCTGCCCTGCGGCCACAGGTCAAATTGTCGGACGGTCCAGAAGTACAAGTACAAGATTGCGACAGTCAAGGGTAATGTTCTGCCAATGTAAGTACTAGTACATTGATGGGGAGCAGGGGCGCCGCGTCCGCAGCTCAAAATCCTCCGTTAACTGGTCCGTTGTTGGCCAGGCTGGCGGGCACCGTCAGCTTCCCTAGGGCATTCTGACCCCCACATCCCCATCACGCTTCCGAATGTATCCTGCAGAATCCACACACACACACACACAAGCACACGCACGCATGCGTTAGAAAGAATCCTGACGGTGCACTCACACACAGAGCCACTTTATCGGCTCCGATAGCCACTTGCAGCAGTCATTCGTGACACCTCCGTCCACACGCACAGCCGCACGCTGGCTCACCACCGTTGTTAGGGGCCACAGTTGTCTGAAGCTCGATGACATTTCCTACCCCTCAAACCAACAGCCCCGGGCTCGAAGTGTGGCGCTTCGGAGACGCCCCCTAGCCTGATTGGTCGAAATTCATGCACTCACATGCCAGTGAGCAATCCCGGCTGACACAGCGCAGGCGCCGAGATTGAGGCGCTATCGCCCTTGCCACAAGGAACCAGCGCCTGGATGGGGTTAGCCTGTCTGTGGCTGTCCGCCCCTCACGGGAAAAGCAAGCGTCTAGCCAATGGAATGAGGGGAGAAACATCATCCAGGAACATTCTCCACTTGCCCTGGAAACAGGCGCAGCAACGTCGACTTTCCTCATGGCTGCCTAGTAGAGATCAAATAGCATCTCAACTGGCTCTGTGAAGTAAGGTTGTTTGCTCCTTCACTGCCTCTCCCGACCGCGGGTTTTCCGATCCGCTGCCCTACTGCAGGCTAGGCATGTAAGTAATGTTTAAAGCTTGATCACCCTCCCCGCGCCACACATTCTGATACCATCTACCCCAGAAAAACAAAAAGAAAAAAAAAAAAAGAAATCCCCTGCCTGCAAGGCGTAGAATATTATCCGACCGATTGTTCTCGCTTGATCCCTATGATGCGCGGTTGCACCAAACAGGTGTTGAGACAGAAATTTTCACTGGCGCACTCATCCTTAGGGATTTCTACCCCCTCGTTGTCAGCTAAATTCTGACTGTAGCATTTGAAGATGGGGGGCGATCAACCAACCGCATGCAATCAATCTCCAGCAGCAGCGCTAACGGGAAGTCCCACAAGTTTCCGGTTGGTTTGATTGTCGCAAGCTACCTGAACTTAGCTTTCGTCAGTTTCATTCCCCAGTTCCCCGACCTGATGCATATCATATGATGGCCGAACAACGGCATCTTCCGTTCCATTAGCCACTTTCTAATGACTTTGGCTCATTCCAAGTCTCAGCAGAACCTGAGAGTGCAGTCGAGGAATGTATTCGAGTACATTCTATTCGTCTCGCAAGGAAGGCAGGGATGCAAAACCAACTTCAATCAATCCGCCAAGCGAGCAAGCCATATTGAAATGGACACCGCAGAGGCTCGTGCTCATATCCAATTTTCTGTGACGGGGAATATGGCAGTTAAGCAAATTAAAGTACTGTTAACCTAGTTGAATTACTAGTCATCCATTCTCAGCTTGTTTCCAGATTTCCACCGTGCGACTGAGTGTCCTTCATATGATTTGTGTAACTTGTGAGTTTGGAGAGTATAGCTTCCGGAAGGTAGGAATGTTTGCCCAATTTGCAAGCCAGGTACCGAGCAGTGCTCTCAGTCCCAGCTAAAGTATGCTAGAGTGTGGCAGGTCGCATCTGAGTAATCCGGAGATTCTTTCACAATCATACTGTCCAATCGGTTCTGAGGGTGCTGGTTGGGACATTGGTAAGGTCTTAGGGTTAGTATAGTAAATCTCACTGCTTTCAATTGATTGACCCTGTTTACCTTGGTAAAGGCCAGGAAAGGAAACTCCAGCTTGCGTGAAAGCAGGGCTCTTGTTCCCGAAAAACCACCCATGCCCTCCTGGTACCGCTTGTCGTATGGAAACTATTCATATGGAAATCATATGAACTAGAGCCTGCCAATAGCACCGGTAAACTAAATGACATTTGTTCTCGATCTCAAGGCAGCTGGAATCATACTTATTCCCCACTCATCAATTGCTTTTTTGCATTCCATTCTCACCTGACTTGGCGTGTGATCGGCTTTAGGCACAATTTTAGTGAATCAAGCCCCTGTCCCCTGTCAGAATGCACGCCTTGATGCCCCACTAAAAGCATACGAACCCAGGGAATCCTTTTTTTTTTTCAAGTGGGCATTAATTTTTCATATCTAACGGCTTTTCCCAAGCTCCGCTCCGTTCCCAACGATATCCGACCGTTCCCAACGATATCCGACTCCCGCTAAATTTCGACAAACTTGCAGATGTTTCAGACATCCGATGGAACCGTTTCTACAAGATTTATGATACTTTCAAGATTGACAGGATATGGGGCAATGCCCGCCCCTTTGACTTTGATGCTTTTATACAGTAGTTAGCTTGTATCCACAAGAACATGAAGGGAAAAAAAAAAAAAAAAAAAATCTTGGGAGACTGGAGTTCCTTCCGTTGGAATTATAATTCTCGTATCACCTTCTCCATTGGGGAATGAATGCACTTGCGCTGCCCCGCCTTGGTATGAGTAAGAAAAGTCATCTCTACCGCACTCGTAGCCCTGCTTCCCAGAGTGTAGTGTGGTATCAAGCCTGGCATGTATTCTACAGTACAGTTCTCCGGTTGAAGGGACAAATGTGAGAGGAGTGCGGTAGTGTCTACTAGCCTCAGAGTGATCGGAAAGTTGGGAACTGGCGGATAGACACACAAGGCTTGTCTTCACATGTTGGGTGCGAAGTGTAGTATTGCAAGAGTGCCGAAAAGTTTTTTTTTTTTTTATATCATTACTCCCGTACCGCCCTGCCGAAAGGATGGATTGCTTGCTTTCCTCATTACAGAACAAGCATGCTATCATACTTTTAATCTACATGTCAACAAAGGAAGCAAAGAAAGTGTTAACTCGAATCACAAAGTAAAGAAAGATTCTATGTCAACGAATTAATGAAAGAAGTCCAAATAATCAAAGAACAAAGAAGAACAAATCAAAGATCCATTCATGCCAGAGCGACAACCCGGTATTGGCCTATTCCATTCTGATCATCTATGTAGAGGTGGGCGCCTGCCAAATCTAACTCACACATCCTGCTATAGCATACCACATCCTCCTTCCACTTTCCGCAGTCACTATCTCCTCAATTCCACTCGCATCTACAATACTCTGTGAACTGCCCAGAGGTTATTTGCAAGATGACCTTGTGCTGGCTGTACCACAATGGAAATTACTCAATTCAGTCAATCATTACGTATATTACATGTTCTATAAATACAGATATGTTGCCAAGGCGGTACTTCAGCCGCTAATTGGTAGTAATTTATTTTTTTCTTTTTTTTTTCTTTTGAGTCACGTAACGCCGCATAGGCTACCATCCTACGGTAGGGACCCATATACCCGGGTCGGGTTAGAAACATCTAACTACAAATTCTACATACACACCTCGAGCACCCAATACCCTCTGTCCCCAGCTGCCCCAGATCGAGGCAGGCAAACCAGTATGATACTCTGAAATGGTGTGCTCGCTTGCAGCAGTGTCTCCCCACATTCAAGGCTGAGTTTTCAAATTACGTTGCACAAAGAGGCTGTTCCTAGCCTGGATTATAAAATTTGCCTTTTGAAGAAAGACGCTACAGTATGTAAGTGAACTATGTTCCAACCTATAGGCAACACGAAATTTGTTTCTCCAATTTAGAGAACTTCTTGTAGAATTAATTCTTGGTGTTACCAAGCGGCTCATAGTGGTTGCCTTGAGCTCAATCATATTTATCTATATCCCGCTATGTGAGATCAGTCCATTAATTCGCAAGTACCTATCCAGTGCCGCAGACAATAATATTGCAACTAAATTCTTAATACTCTAGGCTTACCAGCCCATCTAAGACGCCCTGCCATGGCGAACAGCTGCAAGCGGGGTCATGTGAAATTAAAAAAAAACAAAAAAAAGCCCATCTATGATAAGACGGCTGAGTGAATTGGAGATACCTGGTACCATGCTTGTTCCCATGGCCTCCGGAATGCACAATAAACCATCATCCTAGGTATCTCTAAATCATTCCCTGTAGGGTCACGAGACTTTGAGCTCGGGCACCCTGGTTATATTGGCCAGTCACTATTATCCAACAGTTTTGGGGCAATTATGTTTGACATGGATTTTCCCTGGGTATCAATTATCGAAAATTTCCGACTGCGCTTTGACCTGCAAGCTGGAATACGTCATGAATTTATACCTGTTCGAGACTCCAGTTCTTGACATTACATGAACAGGAATCCTATAACTAGCAAGGTTATAGAGCTATTTCCACACTCTCAGTATGAAGCAAGGGCCACCCTATCTGTCAACAAACCTAGGAGGGAGTGAACACAATAACTCCTAACGCCACACACGACTAAATCTGATGCCAGAAACAGTTCATGGCTTTGTACTTTGTCAATATTCTATAGATAAAGGACTGGCTGTGGGTTCTGAAGTGCAGATGTTAGCGCAACAAATCGTCCTAATGTCTGATTTTCCTTGCTCGCTGCTTCGGTAAGTATTGCCTGATTTCATGATCCACCACAAGCTCTAGAAGCCCATAGGGCTTCGCTGAGAGATCCAAGTCGCGAGCTCGTTGGTACTGCCTGCGCCGTGAACTGGCTCGCGGACCATAGCCTGAGGCGAAACTCCCGTCCAGTTATTATGTCAGTTATTATGAGGATGTGAGTAGTCACTGCTAGAGAAATACTTAGGTTGTCCTTCGCAAGCACCGAGTCCATGCTCATCAGTGCACCTACATATTAGAAGGGACATCCACCCGAGGTGCACCATAAAGTTGCTAAGTGGCCATTTGGCCTGATTAACCGATTGCTTACAATAGGGCACAAGCGCAATAAAACAGCGGGTTAGCAGCACGGAACATATCGCAAAGATGACCCATGATTATTATAGAGTGACTGGCCCCACATGTGGTAAAGTTGGCGCTACTGATTGCAAGATGACGATTATGTTTTGACGCACTTGATATTAGCACTTGATATCCGACAGAACAATGCAATGAATGAAAGACGCACCGGAGACAAGGTCTATTCAGGAGCTTGCGAACGGTGAAAGGTCAAGCTCAAAGCGGTTTCCTAAGTAACACCTCCATTCTCACCGCAAGCATAGCTTCCGTAACAATATCACGGCATCCCCTTGCATACTGTAATCCGGGTACGAGTGCCCTGAATCTTCTCGCAGATACTAGGATATCGAGTTGCACATTTGTGACACCATGAAGCTTGTTTGACCGTTGTTCTTCAACAGCCATATTTACAAACGATCCTCCCGCACGCGAGACCAGACAGATAGGTTTTCACATGTTGTACCATAAACGGCCCGTGTTGCTGTGCTGGCCCTGTTGTTTCTGAGAACTTGCAGGTAAATAGGCAAGACCTTCACCCGAATTGCAACTGTAGACTGTTGTAGGTCCTGGAAGATGAAGTTGAATTTGCCATGTGTGCTGTAGCTGTATGTTTGTGGTTGCCCCCCAAACCAAAGATGTTGTACACGATACCAAGTGAGATCCCACGTAAGGCTGTAAAAGCGCGCGTACGCGCAACCGGCCACAGCAGGCAGTTGCTAAACTGACATGCTATCCTAGATCGACGCCTTCCCATATTGTCATGAGGCTTCCCCGCGGGAGATCTGGTGGGCAGCTTCCTAATAAAACATCTCTGAAATCTTCCGGCCAATCGCTAACGCAGAAAAAAAAGTAGTTTTTCATATGCTCATAAATTCAATGGGCGGCTGGACCGGTTTTGCTAACTATTTAATGTATGTTTCACGTATGTCAGCCCTGCTAACCCTGCTTGGACACATCCCCCATGCAAACTAATTGTCAGATTTTTCGCATAGGTATGCATACCCGCGCATTGTTTTAAAATTGCTATATCTACAGTAGGGCTGAAGGTAGATGAATCGAGGCTGCAGGTTTTCTTGCGGTCATCGAATTCAAATCAGGCCCGACCGTCCAAAATTGATCGTGGACTGATGCCTGGAGGCTTGGCTTGCGTTACGAGGTATGTAGCCTCAGGGTAAGGTCTCTTTTCAATGAATCCGACCTAGACGAGTACTCTACATATCCCATCCCGACAGACATGCCCTCCCATGGCGAACAGCTGCAAGCAGGGTTACGTGATAAGGTATATATAATAATTTAAAAAAAAAAAAAAGTATATAAAATCCTGACCGACAAAACCAACCTACACATATATTCCGAAGGTACCCGCACCCGGACAGTATGCATATCATACAGCCGAAATTCGCATCGCAAAATTGCACCGCTCGGATGGGGCTGCCGCGCACGCATAGAAGCGGTAGTCTGGTTCCACTACCCCTCGTAGTGCAACCAGACTATAGAAGCGGGTCCCGCTCCAGCGTACGCAATAAGTTATGAACTTATTACCAGGGATGGGGTCGCGCAAACCAGACTAACCAGGGATAGTTTATGTACCAGTACACAAGAAGTACTTACGTACAGTCTAACCTTGAAAATCCGGCACTTTTCATCCGGTATAGCAAGGTTCCGGTATAGAATAAAATGCTTGGCAGCTGTAAAAGGGGGATGGCAAGAATTTGTATAGAAATTACAAGAGTAGGAATATAAACAAGTGTAGCAAACATTAACTCAATTCCACGTGTATTCAATATTCATTGCTCTCACCATCTAGAAAAGTGTAGAGCCTTAAAAGTTCTTGGGGAGCAATCAAATATGGAAGCATTGGCTAGACCCAAAACATGTAACTCTGACTGTTTCTCTAAAAGCCTCTCAATTCACACAAAAAAGCTTCAAACTCTACAAGCATGGTTCGGTGACAGCAGTATTGGTAGCAGCAATGGCGACAGCGGTGGCGGCAGGCCAGTGACGGCAACAGAGTGGTAAAGAACCAGACTAAGTGGTAAAGTGGGGTTAGTCTAAGATGTATTAGTATTAATATTATTTGTATGGAGACAGGGGGGTACTTGTCTGGAGGTTTCTGTCCGGTCCATTCTGTCCGGTCCAGTATTGTTAGGGTGTCGGCATAGTAAGGACAATTTGCATGGGAAACGGTTGTCCAAATCACAGGCCATCCGGTATAGCAAGGTTCCCGGTGTAGGGAGGTCCAGTATAGCCAGGTTAGACTGGATGCAAGTACAGATGAGTAGTTTGGTAAATGTGGGGCAAGCAAACCCAGCCTTTCTCGAACGATTCTAGTAGCACTACTTCAAACAGCCCGAACACCGTAGTCTGGGTACTGGGGCGTCGAGAAAAATTCACATTTCCTTCCTGAGTTAAGTGAGCTCTACCTACATAGATGTAAGTACATTAGTATGCACTTACTGTTAGATTATGATTCAGTTTTCATGGAATACCGACTTATCAGATTCTCCACCATACCGTGCTCCTACTCAGGGCAAAGAATCCTGCATGACAACCCCAGTCGCATCCTTGCTTCTCAGCCCCATCCTGAATCCTAAGGCAGCAATTAGGCATCAAGATGTCCTCTGGGGAAGTTCGACTGCATGGAGGAATCTGACAACGATTAGACAGTTTTTAATATTTGGTATTATTTTGAATCACTGTGCCATTTTAGTCTCGGTGTTCTACCAGCACGAAACTACATTCTCGAAGCAGGATTAGGGTTATTTTGGTATGAGACTAGGGTTATTTGAACTTGAAGAAACAAGAATTCAGGAAATTAAAAAGAAAGGAACGCAAATATGAAAGGCATAGCGGAATGCCAAGACACAACGACAACTAAGGGACTGAAAAAGGCTGTCCCTAGTGCTCGGCGATGTCTGATCAGATCAGATAAACACAATAAGGCAGTATCACACCCCAGTTCCAAGTCGTACCAAATTCACCTCAATTTCCACCTCTGGCTGTGATGCACCCGTCATCTCCTCCATTGTGCTACTACCTCTCGCTAGTCTACCTAAACCCTCGTGAGTGTTCATTGTCTGCCCTCGGCTAAAGGCCCAACTCAGCTCCTTGCCCCCAGGGACTTCAACCACAGTTGCCTTTCGACTCCTGCTAGGATCGTACTCTTCTACTACAAACCTTCCAACCCCAGTTCTTCCAGTCACTAAGTCTGGGGCATCGAGAATTTCAATTGCAAGCCGTGTCTCAAGGCCATGGTCAATAATAAAGTTAGCCATATCTTCCCAAAAGGAGTCAGGGATGGTGACGAGTGTTGGTGGGAGAGGCCCGTATTCATACTCGTAGGACAAGAAATGGTGGGTAATGCCTAGTATGACACGCCTTGGTTGCTCTACTTGTTGTTGAGCACTTCTTTGATGCTGAGATGCTGCGATGATTGCCTGGTATTGTTGCTGAGAATTTGTTTGAAGTACAGCAGGTGGAGGTCCCGGTGATAACAAAACTAATCTTCCATGTACCAGATTAACGTCCACATTGAGAGTTGGATTGGGTGAACCGATACCAAGTTCCCAAATACCGGACTGCCATATCATCTTCTTGAAATCAGGGCCTGGGCTGTATGGACTTGTAAAGGTTGTTGACGGGTTGTATATCGCAACCTCTGGGGCTCTGGCACCAATCACACCTGCACCAACTCTGCCGTCCGATCTGCCACCAGTAATTAATGGAACTTTTGTTGTCGCTACAAAGCTGCCATCTGCTATACCTCCAGGGTGGAATCGATTGTAGATGAGGTGGGCCCCAAAGACATCCTGTAGGCCATAGGCCATGACAATCTCACCGAAACGGTGCAGGAGGGAGTAGGAAATGGGTGCTTGCAGAGCCAAGGGTGGAAGAGAGTTGTACTGCCTGGAGCTGATGAAGGTTGATATGCTTAACGAGTGATTGATGCCAGCGACGAGATGCCTAGGGGCGCCCCGTATGCTTTGCTGCGCAGACGGGGTCGCAGTCGCGTGACCCGAAAACATGTTAACTGGGGTCGATAGTTGGTTGGCCATGCAATGTGTGCTGTCTATCCTCAGGAGGAATAGTCAGGCGGTGTTTGTGGGACACGATACTGCATACAAGGGTGCTTTCAGGAGCCAGGGCGAGAGAGTTGCTGATTGAGGGAGAAGGGCGAGTGAGTTTAAGTAAGGACTGCGCAGCGCTGGGGAAGGCGAGGACTCAAACGCGCAGCATGTGGATCATGCCGTGGAATCGGCGGGCGGTGGCTCCACCAGCCCAGCCCTCGAGGCAGGGCCGCCTCGTGTGCAACCTTTCCAGCGCCCAACGCCCTCCAGTTTCTGCATGTTGCTGCTCGTACATCTATCTACTGTCCCAGGCAAGCAGCACTCCATATAAGGATCGGACTATTCTAGACGCTCTGCTGTGCTCGCACCTTTACCTGCCATCGCTGGAGCCATGTAGGCAAGGCATGAGCCCTCTGCCACTCTTATATACTCTTTCTTTCCTCAACCAAAGTCGGATTGACCCTACCCATGCATTTACCTTGGGCCGAATTGAAGCTCGCCAAACGCCAATAGCAGAGACTGTAGCCTGGCCAGGGACTACGACGTTGGGCGTCGACTCGGTTTTAAGACAGCTATGCATGAATCCTGTAAGGATCCCTGTGATGCACCTTTCAAAGCTTATCTTCCAGAAATACTGATTGGAAACGTCATTTAGTTGGGGCTGTTGGGGCTGTACAATTTAAGCCACTTAAGTTATCGAATGACATGCTTCTGATTTACACCTGCAGTCTAGGCCTACATTTCCGTTGTTGAGGAATCATATTTTCTTGTGATGGGCGCCAGCACTCCCACACAGCTTTGCGCAAACAACAGAACACACACACAACAGGAACCAACAAGTTATTATGGCGTGAGATCGTTTGTTTGGAGGCAAGCATAAAATGTGTGCGCGTACCATTTGTGCTGTGGGTAACAGTTGTATACTGTGCTGACGTAGCTGTTCTTGATAGATCCGCATCACTATTTGGCTATGGGTGCATTCTTGAGCATCTAAAATCCTGAAATGACTGAACAGACTTTAAATTTGATTGTGCTACAAATTTGGTTGGGCCAATGCTTGATATGCTTCCTCACTGTCACAGGCAACTTGACCAACAAACTCTCCGCGGGATTACTTAGACAGCTATTTGACCTGCCGGTAGCGCTGTACTTCAGAATGAGCATTACTATAACTCCAGGCCGTGGCAGGCGTCTGCCAGCGACAGACTTGTCTTCCAGTCACGATATGATCAATTATTGTTTTACTCGTGATGCTAATGCTTCTCCTACTATGATTCTGCTAGAAAGAGATAGCCATTCTGTAGGTTTGTCGCAGGCCCATGCCCAGTTTGGAAAAACGGGGTTTCAAAACATCCAATGGACATTGCTAATCTTACCTCTAATTACTCCCGGCAACACATACGATAGGCTGGTTATCTCCAAATGTCGATCTTTTTACGGGATGTTACATATCCCATATGCTTGCCCTGACATTTGCACGTACGAGCGATTACACGATTGTGTTGCTTTCACCCGCCTGATGACAGTAATCTGTTGTGATACCTTGTCCAAAAAAGTGAATGAAGGTTGACAGTTTCAGGTTGCTTGAGGGACATGGACCTGCTGGACATAAGATTTGCCACTAGCAATTCTTCGGCGATGGGATGTACGTGCCTTATCTCTGGAGTAGCTAACAAACGGCACAAGGGTACATGCATGGAACCAAGAATCCACCTGTCACAAAAAGCCTACATACGCAGGGCTGAAAGCGACTTTTTCTTTTTGATTGTCCGTCTCCCGTTCCTTGGCCTAACGAGCTTTTGTTTTTTCTTTTTTTCCTTGTTTTTTTTTTTTTTTTTTTTTTTTTTTTTTTTTTTTTTTTTTTTTTGTTCACGTAACCCCGCATGCAGCTGTTCGTCATGGCAGAGCGTGCGTTACACCTGGGGAGGGACTATCATACAACTAAAAGTTATTTTGCTAATGTCATGCTTCAATGTTTATACTAGAACGCGAAAGACTTACCGGAATGGTCATATCTCAGATACCTTGTTGAAGGGGAAGAAGCTTGGGGTCGGCATGCTCTGAATCCTTGACGTCGAGGAGGAAGACAGGGTGTTACATGGTGCCCCACAATGAAGATTCAACAAAAACGGATTGTGCTGGCTGGGCGTTTGTGCTGTGGAGGAATGTATGAATTTCTCTGCGAATGGAACAGGTGACTAAGAAGGGTATTACAAGGATCGTAGAATCTCGACTTGTCTTTTTCACGGGTCTAGCCAAGTAATTCGAAGGCATCGATAAACATTGCGGGCCACGGTACAATGAGTAAATGGTGTCGGAAAGGACTATAATATCTTCTTAATAATGGACGTTGTTCATGGGAATTTTTGGGAAACTCATATATGGTACATTTACATTGCCCACTTGCGTATAAATATAGCCTTACATTCTGGCACAGCATTAGATTTGACAAGTATATATATATACCCGAGGACAGCCACCTACCGAATGACGTCAAACCTGTGCCCTCCCCTTTGCTTGAGTGGGGGATTCGAACCCTCTAGTACTTTGAATCCAAAAGGAGCAATCTCAAAAGCCGAACGGATCTTTCATGGAAACGAGGCTGCATTTCGGAAGGGGTTCAAGCTAATTCATTTCCCTGCCGTAACTAGTAGCCTGTATGCGAGGTTATGTGACTAAAAGAAATAGGAAAAAAATAATTCGTTGACTTATTAACATACAGTTACTAAGCTTGTCACGAGCCCCAGGACTCCAACACAGACTGGCATGAGGCTAAGCTACATAGCTACTGTACAACCTAATACTGTATGAGTGCCGGCTTCTTTGTCTGCTCTGTAGAGTGTCGTACTGTATGAGGTGAAATTCCCCCACTCGCTTTGCTCAAGGCGTCAATACAGCTCTGAGGTGAAGGCGGCCATCCAACGCAGTTAGTTCATTACTGACTAAGTGTACATTGAGACTGCATGTAGGATTTCTCGTCGTAGCCCAAAGGACGGCATACGAGTAATGATATACAAAAATATTTTTAAAAAAAATAAAGCCAAAGAAGGATACACATAAAAGCCTTGTATGTATGTGTGTGTGTGTGTGTATATATATTCTTAATATGACTTTCCAATTCTCCTGCCTCCGTGTCATGACATTGTTACGGTCGTTCTGAGCGTGCCTCACATCATCCTTGCGCGATGTTCGCTAGCAGCGCTCTCACCTCACCGTCCTAATACTACATCTCTCAGCTTACCACTCCTGAAACAGCAGGCACTTCTGAGCATCTTAACAGTCCTCCTTAACTCCACCAGGCGGATATAGCTACCCTTGCCATATTTTCCATAACGATTTCTTTATTGATATTTTCTATGCTGTCGTATATCCATATTCCTCCTGCTGGCATTCCACCCTACTATATGCTGCATCATCGAAGGCATTCTCTCCTATCTGCCAATTGAGCATACAATTCGCCATCTAGATTGTCCTGTCATGCCTGAGCTAGTTGTCGTCAACCCTGTGATTGACTGTGGCCCACCAGTACCTTCTTGCTCCTGCCAGTTCCCCCATATGCTGCACTGTTGAGCATATTTTGTCAACTCGAAACCTGAACATGTTGCATTTCAAAAAGAGGACTACCAAATTTCAGTCACAGAACATATGATGAGAAAAGCTATAGCTCCCAACGGCCTTTGGTCTTATGAGAATTTCTTTAACGTTACCCAAATTGTCATGATCTTCTATCGAATTGAAGATACCATAATTTTGCAAGTAGACGAAATCAGGCCTACGTTGCAGGTGCTCTAACAGTCGAAACAACTGAGTACTGTATGAGCAATTCGAGAACATATGATTCGAGAACGTACGATAAACGAAAGCGGCACTATTCCGAAACGGAAAGTGGAAGAACTTTCTGGACAAGCCTCCGTAGGTTATGCTTCCGCCGTCCACTTACCGTTCCTCTCTCTCCCATCATCCCATCATTCAGAAATCCAGTGTCAAACCTAAAACCCAAGAATACACATAACGAATCCCCGCTGCCAACTGCTGCTAACACCACCACTGGCACTAGAGCTCATTGTAAGGCTGAGAGAATACCCTGATAAGTGAGTACTTGAGACTACTTGAGCACCTGAGCATAAGTCAAGTACTTATTGATCGGTCGGCAGGTCTTCATTAAATTTCTCAACAAACGTTGACAGATGTCGACATTTAAGAAAGTTGCTCGTGAGTTTTCATTCGGGAATCTTGTGGAAATTAACAATTTCTGAGTCTCTTGAATTCTAGGATATATGGCTGCACATCCAGGGATGCTAGCTACTTTCACTATGGGTCTTGCAATAATTGCTGATCGCCGTGTCTACCTTGCCAAGATTGAAAAGCAGATTAACAATCGTAAAAAGGAGGTCAACGATGTTGAACAGGAGGTTAATGAAGTCAAAAAGTGAGCTACAAGCAGATATGAGATTCAGGCATGGATGGCCGTTGGAACCATTGAGCATATTCGCCAAGGCTGCTGAAAACGTTCTGCTGTGTACAGAGAAGAGGAAGCAGGATTGATCAAGAGGCATTTTACTCTTGTACCTTATATTGATTGGGTCCTATCAATGTTTTTTTTTTTTTTTTGCCCCTTTTTCTTTCTTTGTTTGTTTATTTTATAACGAGAATTGGCTGTTTTTGCTTGCCCTTTTGTTTTCGTTGCTTGTTTAGTTACCTTTTTCAATATTTTTAAGAAAAGAGAGCGACAGTGAACTATATATAAAAGCAGTCTCGAACCAGACTACCGCTTAGTGGCTGACTAAGCTACTCCACACTACGCGGTTGCTTCGTGGGAGAACGTCTGGAATAAAATGTGCGCGACGCCATAGAGTAGCCAAGGGCAAATGTCGGCGATGGCCTACTGGAGTCGCCGACATGCCTGACGCTAGTGAAACTTACTAGTATAGACTAGTATAGTATCGGATGAAACTGTCCTTTCGCGACAACATTCAATCCTAGAGCTGTACTAGTCTCGTAACCAGACGCTGACTAAGCGGAGTTTCATGCATGAATGTGCTCCGCGATGGAGTGGCTCCTAGCGTCGCTACTCCAATTTCATGCGACGCTGACTAAGTCTGGTTACGAGACTAGAGCTGTACTCCAACTCATCATAGAAACTGGCCTCTAAGCAATTACGACATCCAAACCACGATCAAGTGATGCCACCGCGGCCAGGAGCAGTTACAGAAGGCAGGCCAATTATTAATCGAGGTGGAGGAAGCAATCAAAGAGACATTCCAGCGGAGAATCAGAACCTGGCGGAGAATGCAGAAGATACAACAGCTGATAAGTTGCATCGGGTACTTGTATATGCGAGCAGACAGGGATTCACTGTGGGAAGTTTATTATGTGCATTCTTCAACGAAGAAGATGAACGTATAAAACGTCGAGTAGGGGTTTTTCTACAGCACCCAGACGAGGTTGAGATTGTGTTGCGGAAGCTACTAGACAGAGCAAGGGAGCTAAGTAGCAATCGGGGGTTAGCACTACTCCAGAGAAACAAACTCGAAAGAACAATTCAAATGGCAACTAGGGACATAGTTCAAGAGATATTAGAAAAGGAATTTGAGGAGCTTACAAGATGTAAGGAGTTGATGAAGCCAGCAAAGGCGATAAACCCAGAGGATTGTCGGTCATTTACATGGAATCGATTCATGACAGTATATACTAAGCGTGCGCCATTTCTAATCAAGTTATTTCGAGAATTGGTATTTAAGAATCAAAATGGAAAGGATGATCCAGAAAACAATGAAAATGAGGAAGAGATTGAAAATGAGAGGGCAAATATGGATCCAGAGGAGTATACAGAATATATAGGTCTCAAAAATAAGCGACGGTTTAAGAATAGGGATTTAATGATATCAGCTGCAGTTTCTATATTATTGTTTGGACGATCTCAAAAAGATTAATGCATTTCAGACGTTCATGGGAATGTATTTGGAGGTAATACCCCTAGTTCCTTTGATATTGAATTCAGAGTAGCTGAATAGTATTTAGATAATGAAAGTTCCAAAGCGCCCGATAGCAGTACTAAATAAGATAGGGCTGTCAGTATCTTATCCCACGATCGTGAATGCAATCAAGGCAAACGGAACAGCTGTAATAGACGAAATCCGCAGTCGGATACGAGGTGGAGAGGCATTTGCAATAATGTATGACAATTTGGTTCAGAAGGATCATGTTGGAGAACAAAGTTTGACCAATCGAACTGTATTGCACAAGCATACAGTTGTGGCTAGGCCAGGCCAGGCCGGTCCAGACCATTCAGGCCAGGCCAGGCCATTCAGGCAGGTTTAAGCCAATTAAACGAATCCCTCTACAGCTATCCAGGTAAAACAAGGCCAGCGTTTACCAGATTATTCGAGTATTTAAATGAGTAGAATCTTCCATATATTTAGGATTTTAAACAGCAGCGGTCTACGACTTTAGTCAAGTATGTATCACATACCTAAATCTTCACCATAGCCCACAGGGTGGCACACGAGTAATGATTTAAAAAAAAAGTATGTTTCACACTTTATATTCAAGTATATATACTAACAAATATTTAAGAAATGAAAGACCTTCCAGACAATACAACAGATGGGACTCAATTCTTCAATGATACCTAATGGGCAACTGTCAATTACTGATAGTGGAAGTATCCAGGAGTATTAAATCTAATAGTCTCCTACTTCAGCACTCAGATCCTTCATAATATCAGTCTCCGTGGTATTGAGGTTAGCATCGCGGTAATTCTGGGATCATCACGTGCCATTGCGTAGTACACACTAAGAGGCTTGCCAAGACCGCCATAGCGCGCGTTTGTGTTTTACCTCTTAAGTGAGTAATACGGTAGGATATCTGAACTGTATTATGCAACTGAAATTGGAGGTTGCATAAGAGTCTATAGGTTGCATTATGCGCCAAGAGAAGCTATTCCAAAATGGGAAGTGGAAAGACTCTCTGGAGTAGTCTGGTTCCATTTGGAGTAGGTTATGTTTCCGCCGTCCACTTACCGTTTCCTCTTTCTCCCATCACTCTTTCTCCCATCATCCCATCACTCTCTCAAACTTGGAAAATTAAGGACACACATATCATATCTCCAAAAGCCCCTCTTAGCAACTGCTCTACTACTACAACCAGAAGTTAATCAAGGCTGAGCAGAATAGACGGACAAGTGAGTTTTTGAGATTACTTGAACATCTGGGCACAAGTCAAGTACTTATTGATCGGTCGGCAGGTCTTTATTGAAGTGCGGTCTCAACAAACATAGACAAATGTCTACGTTTAGCAAACTCGCTCGTGAGTTCTCATTCCGAAAATTAACAATTTCTAAGTCTTGTATTTTCTAGAATATATAGCTGCACATCCAGAGCATTAGGTAATGTCGCTGTAGGCGTTGCAATAATTGCCAATAACCGTGTCAACATTGACAAGATTGAAAAGCGGATTGACAAGGTTGAAAAGCGGACTGGCAAGGTTGAAAAGGGCGTTCAAGAATTCAGAACTGCGCAACAAACAGAGATGAGATTCACGCATAGATTGCTGTTGGAAACCATTATTAGAACAACAAAAGCGATTGATGGCGACAAGGAACCATTGAGAACATCCGCCAAGACGGCCGAAAACGTTCTGCTATGTACTGAGAAGAAGGAGGATTGTTAAGGACGGATATACTCTTGCATTTTATTCGGCCACTGGGTAACAGCACTGGCAGGCATCCTGGGGGCAAAGGACTAAGGCAGTGGCGATACAAACTAGGCAAAGATGACGGACTGGAATGCAGGTGGTGCGGAGAGAAGGAAGAGACCACCACACACATACTCCGGGAATGCAGAATCTGGAAGGACAAATGCCCGGGGGGCGAAGAGGATCTCCTAAGACCCTCAAAGGACACGGACGTAAACAAGTTGATGGACTGGGTGGAACGACATTTCTAACAGCGCGGCGGTGACGGATGATCTTACCAGTCTCTTTTCCATATATCCCTATTTCCTTCTTTTTCCTGCACTATCTTCCCTTTTCTTACCCTTTATTTCTTTATGTATTTAGAACCTCGCCATAGCCCCTAGGGCGGCAAGCGAGTAATGATATTTTAAAAAAAAAAAAAAAAAAAAAAAAAAAAATTGCATTTTATATTGATTGGGCCCTATCGATCTTTTTTTTCTTTTCTTTTTCTTTTCTTTTTTTTTTTTTTTTTTTTGCATACTGTCGCAAACCCCCATGGTGGAAGGTTTGGGCGGGAGTGGCAGCCATTGCCGGCAGCCATTGGTGGGCCACGGGCCGAAAGGAGAAGCGGAATCTGTTCTGATCGGGTAATGTGGAAATGAGATAGAAGGGAGTGGGACTTCCTGAACTCCGAGGAGGAGAGCCATCATCATTGCTACACAGTTCAATAGACAATCATCACTTCTGACTTGTTCCTGTACTTACCTCTATACAACTTTCCCCTTGTCAATACCCTAAGTTAATCTTTTTCAAGAGAGAAGAGTGAAGGTGAACTAGTATTATCTTAGTATACAACCTTTTTTTTTTCTTTTAATTTTTCTTATCTATGATTCTAGCAGACTTAAAATAGATAGCAGTTAATCTTCGAAATTTGATTTTTTACTTACTTTTACTTGCTTTGATTGACTTTTCTTGGTTTCAAAAGAGAGTTTAATTACTAAGGTATATAGGTATTTTTTTTGCAGTAGTAGATAATAAAGAAACATGTTACTTATTATTATTTAGCTTTTTAAATTCAGAAAAAAGATGAGCTTTTAAATACTTAAATTCCAGAACTTAAGCGATCGAATTATTAAATTGAATAAGAAAAAGCAATACTTATATATAAAAACTCTAAGAAAATCCCCTACTTTTTTTGCTTACTTTTTATTTAGCTTGTTTTGAATTGTGTAGTGATATATAGTTGAGCAGCTGACATAAAATGTTACCCTAAACTTGAAGTAATCTTCAGCCTTTCTTTGTGCAAGGCTGGCTGGTAAAGCGAGCAGGTGAAAATTAGAGAAAAACTATGTGCATAGTGTAAACAAACATATATTGTATGGTTTGCATCAATGGTCTGGAATTCGCAGTGATTATGGACATGGTGGTTTGCAAGTACACGGCTGAAGAAAATAATTAGAATTATGTAGGAGACTTCGTATAGTATTGTTCACTCTTATGACTTGTGTATTAGATGTGCGATATGTGCTCCTAACATCCACCTATTTATAGACATTAGCTGCTAGCAAATTGTGCGAGTATTAAGGTTGCTCATTATCACAACACGTATCCACAACGTAGATTCCTCATCTTATGGAATAACCTTATACCATAATCTCGGTTCATAATCTCGGTTCATAGACTCGGTTCATATGTGTCGCATAATCTTCAACACTCCCACTCAACCGTATGCTCGCACATTCAAACAGATGCTTTCAATCACAAAATAAATAACTCCCACTCAAACGAGATGTTATCTACATACAGCCCTGCAGCCTCATTAAAACTCTCGATGCCTGCTGCATCCACCATGGCAAAAAACCCGTAGGAAAAAATGCATATCATGGGAGAGAAAGAGTGCCGCCCTAAATGCCATAAAAAAAAATATCATGCTGTACCGGATAGCACTATTAATCCCATATCCTTTGTATGCTTCTCATGTTGTTCACGTGGCAGTCCTTTTGTCAACACATCAGCTGTATTGTCGGCTGTTGCAATGTAGTCCAAAATGATGGTTCCTTGTTCAATAGCTTCTCGGATAAAGTGATGTCGAATAGCTATATGCTTTGTTCGGTCATGGAACTTAGGATTCTTTGCAAGCTTCATAGCACCCTGATTGGCTACTCTTATAACCTGAGATTGACTTTCTGTTTTACCTTGGAGTTCATTGTATAGTCGTCGTAACCATATCGCCTCTTTACAGGCCTCTGTAATGGCCATGTATTCAGCTTCAGTCGTAGAAAGTGCAACTGTAGGTTGCTTTCGAGACTTCCACGAAATTGCTGCGCCCATTAAAATAAACACATACCCGGATGTCGACCGTCGGGTGTCAAGATTTCCGGCCCAGTCTGAATCACCCTATTGGTTGCCTGTAGGCATGACCAGTAAGCTCTTTATGTTTATGACCATTAAAGAGTAGGCCATAGTGCTTGGTGTACTGTAGGTATCGTAGAGTGCGTTTTGCTGCAGCCATGTGAAGAGTAGAGGGGGATGCATTGAATTGTCCAAGAGTTGATACTGCATAGGCAAGATCAGGTCGTGTTCCCAGCATAGCATACATTAACTTCCCAACTATTGACTGATAGGTACGAGTATCCTCAGGGCTTAAAGGTGTAGAATTTATGGTGCTAGATAGACGAACATTGGCCTCCATGGGTGTCGATAATCCTTTGCTGTTTTGCATACCATAATGCTCAAGTATAGAAGTGGTGTATCTGCTTTGATGAAGATGTATAGTACGTTTGGCACGATCTCGAGTAATCTCGATGCCGATGAACATACATGCTGGCCCAAGATGCGTCATCTTGTATTTCTTTTGGAGTTGATCTTTGACACGTGAACTTGCTATACTCTCTCTGGGAGCAAATATAAGGACATCATCTACTCGACATGACCTCCTCAATCGCAACACCTGCACCGACCGCTGAGATCTACACCAACAAGCATGGATCAGTTCCAAAGCTCACAAGCGATAACTATCATGCCTGGAGTCAAGGAGTTAGGTATCTTATTGATGCTGATCTTGCGTGGGATATAGTTATGGGTACAGAGAAAGCTCCAGAAGCACCCATTATTGCACCACAAGAACCTGGCCCCAGCAGGCAAACACGCACTAGCGGCTCATCGGTGCCTGAAACTCAAGCTCAAGATAAAGCTCATGCTGAAGCACAAGCTCAGTATAACAAAAAACTTAAGAACTTTCACTTGCGCAGGAACAGAGCAACAGCCACACTATATGGATCGATTTCAGAATCAATACAAGCATATGTTACTGGTCTTCATGATCCTGTATTAATATGGACAACTCTCAAATCAGAACTTAATACTGAAGAAAGCCGTGCTGGTCCAACGCAACTACTTCGGGAATTCCATAGCCAACGTCTCGATGAGGGAAAAGACCTCAATTCCTACATTTCTCATCTATTAACTTACCAACAACGCCTTGCTCACACTTCTCAACAAATTGATGAGAATACTTTTATCTCTCACATCCTCACCTCCTTACCTACATCATATGAGACAATTGTCAACATCATTTGCAACCAGCCAGCAGAAATGCAAACTCGATCCTACGTACTAAGCTCACTCTGCAGTCATGAGAAGAGCTTATTACAAAATAATCCATCCAACGCCATGACTTCAGATAGCCACCAAGAAGGAGGACGTGGAAGAGGCAGCAGATTCAGAGGAAGAAGGTCAAACCGTGGGCGTGGACGTGGTGGTAAAAGAAATGAATACATACCGAAAACGATTACATGTTGGCATTGTACCAAAGAAGGACATAAAGAGGAGGATTGTAGACTTAAGAAAAGAGCGGAGGAATTGAGATTTCAAAATAAAAAGCGTCAGAAAACAGAAAAGACTGATGAAGATTCTTCAGCCCGAATAAGCCGAGTTATGGTTGCACAAACACCCAAAGCCAGGACATCTCATACACGAGCTTCATTATCTCAATGCTCTCGAAACCTGTGGTACATCGACTCTGGAGCAAGCGATCATATGGCCTGCTCTCTTTCTATCTTTCACTCGGTTAGAACGTTACGAAAACCTCGACGGGTTTGCCTAGGAGACAACTATATTGTATTAGCTAAAGCTATTGGGGATATCTATATAAAGGGGCATAACGGCTTGGATATTACCCTTACTAATGTTCTATACGTCCCTGACCTGGGTTGTAATCTCTTTTCAGTATTGAAGGCAGATTTAGCTGGATGCTATGTCTTATTTGGAGAAGGAGCTTGTACTATCTTGAATTCTAACAAACGGTCAATACTTATCAGAACTAAACACACAGGAAATATGTACCAGTTAAATGTCACCTACCTCTCCAAATCGGAAGTAAGTGCCAATAGTGCACTTACAGCTACAAGCTCCAACCTTGACCTATGGCATCAAAGGCTTGGACATGTCAATACCACATCAGTCAAAGCTCCGGGCTCATAACCTGAAGAAAATTTGAGGTGTGAGGTTGTAGTGTAAGGTGAAAAGGCGAGAAATTGATGAAGTGCGACTTTAGTGCGGTAGATGATTTAGCACTCCGGGCTCATAACCTGAAGAAAATAATTAGAATTATGTAGGAGACTTCGTATAGTATTGTTCACTCTTATGACTTGTGTATTAGATGTGCGATATGTGCTCCTAACATCCACCTATTTATAGACATGAGCTGCTAGCAAATTGTGCGAGTATTAAGGTTGCTCATTATCACAACACGTATCCACAACGTAGATTCCTCATCTCATGGAATAACCTTATACCATAATCTCGGTTCATAATCTCGGTTCATAGACTCGGTTCATATGTGTCGCATAATCTTCAACAACGGCCCAGTGTTCCCAACCGGCCATGCCTGAAACCGCCTGGGGCGGCCCCGGCGGAGCTTTTGATGACCTGGGCCGGCCTGGACCGGCCTGAAACATGCAGGCCGATTCAGGTCGATTCAGGCCATTCAGGCCATTCAGGCCAATTCAGGCCGGTTCAGGGCGGTTCAGGCCTTCTTAAATTTGGTCTATTTATTTTCTTAGAACTAGATAAAGTGAAGAGAACAGTTGGATTCATAGATGCTATTTACTTCATAGCCGAGATAGTGAGAGAGTAAATAAGAAAGTTACCCTTTATAAGTGAGTTGAATAGTGGGGAGCTAAGTACGGAAATAAAAAAGTTATAGAAATACAATAGTATATTGAGAGTAGAAATAAGTAACAAAAATAAAAAACAAGTAATAAACCTTCTAGTACACTTGTGCAATGCACTTAAAGTAAGGCGTTAGTAATGTATTAGCTATTATTGGGTCATAATGATAGTATTTATGCATCTTGCAATAACATATAGACTAAAATTTAAGATGTCTTTATATAGAAGAGATATAATTATGTCTACTTTGAGCAAGTAGTATTAGGTCACTCTGAAAGTTTCTATATAATATTCTAGAAGCTTCTAAATTATATTTCTAAAGTTTCATAGCTCAGGACTGCACCATTCATATATGATGCATTAAGGAATATATATTACCTAATTGAGTATATATAGATAGATATTCCTATTGATCTCTACTTTCTGTCAATATCTATACCTATAGGCTACTCAAGATATATTCTCCTATATGTAGAGTTATATTCTAGAGCATTCTGAACATGCCACATATTTTTAGAATTATATACAAACTGAATATCAAAATTCACTTCTAGCAGTAAAAATATATGTATGGATATTGGCTCACCACTTGTTCCATATATATCCAATCATCATGAAACATTCCAGATCTCTTGAATACATACTATAGAAGGTATATGCACTTGCTCAAGGTCCTAAATAGCCATCTTGCCATTTTACACCTGCATAGGGTTCAGATGCCTAACTGGGCAACTACCACCATAGAGTATTATTCAAAATTTCCAATTGGCTAACTGAGGTGCGGAAGTTACTTCCCTATACCTCTCCAAGCTGTATGTGCAATTTGGTTATCTTCTATGAAGATTTGGCCTTACAGGAGGCTATTGTTTTTATTCCGGAAGTGCGCCGGATCCCGGTAATGCGCCGGATCCCGGTCAGTGACATTAGAATGCGCAACTATTCTTGTAGTACTGTACTTACAGGCCTATTGAATCGTTCATGTATAGTACAATAGATTATAAAGAAGGGATTGCATTGATGCAACATGTAACTAGAGTGGCGGGTACTACGCGAGTAATCCTTCAGATCCTTATCCACGCCTAAGACTTCAAGTTGAAAGTATCTAGAACAGTGTTGCGAGATATACTTACTACCCCTTCTTTACCTATCATAAACAACCTTCAGTCCTCTCCACCCATTTTATACGAGGATTTTTATCACTTAGGAGAAATAAAAAGTCCCTTCCTTATACAATTACATCAAAAAGCACATCACACACACAGAACGCACAGTTGCCTATTTAGAAAGGCACGCTTCCATACGCCGTGCTGCTGCTTGACATTAGTTTATATAAGTAGTTCACATTTCCCTTCGTCTTCGGCTAGCTCATTACGCTACGCTCCCTTTCCTACACTGACCACTCCGCTTTTTATCAGCGAGTACCTCAAACATTCTTTTTTTTTTTTTTTTTTTTTTTTTCCCGCTTACAGCTATTCGCCATAGGCCCATAGCAAGGCCAATCATTTAGTTGAGATTTTGTAAAAAACCTCAACCAAAAGTCGGAGTCCGAATACTGTTATTTTATCAGTGACAGCTAATATAGCATGCAGCACTCTTCCACAGTAGGTCTTGATGATTATCGGTGTCACGAACGGCAGACTGAACTATCAAGGGATACGTTCCGGAAGTTCGGTTCAGGGTACAGTAATGACTGGAGACCCAAAAGTAAGAGTTCAAGAGTGCAGAAGTTCAGAAGTTCAGAGGTTTCAGAGGTTCAGAGGTTCAGAGGTTCAGGAGTTCAGAGGTTCAAGAGTTCAGACCGGACAGGTCATTTTTTTTTTTTTTTTTTTTTTTTAATCACGTAACCCCGCTTGCAGCGCCAAGCCATGGCAGGGTCCCTGGGCAAGCCCTCAAAGCCCGGAGACAGGCTTAGGACAGGTCAGTTGATTGACAGAACAGCAGACAAGGAAAGGAAGAATCATCTACAAGACGGCCAGATAGGGTCCTTAGTATTCACAATGCGCCCATCGGCCAAGGAACACAATACGAAGGCAGGGCGGCGGCAAGGATGGCAACGAATGCAGAATTTTCACCAAATGAGCATAGTGAATGAGCGATCGGTAACTGGCTGTTGGATTACCCTGAGTAGCAATCCAGGTAAGTGGAATTATCTGTGGGTCTTCATCCGCGAAATTCATGGTAATTGATGAGAAATCCGGACACAAACTGAATATCATGTTTCTAGGCCATATCACTAAACATCCAGAGGTAGTTGCTACTGCTGTCCTCGGTTTGGGTCTCTTCTGGAATGAGTGTAGTGGTCCTCAAGAGATTAAAGATGATTTTGAGATCAAAATTGGGAGTAGCCACAGCCGAGGTTAAATTGGAGTCTCAGCATACGAGTAATGACATTAAAAAAAAAGGCCAGGTATTACCGTTCATTGGTAACGATTACAATGGCGGCAAACGTACAACAACTACAATCAGACTCCAATGTCGTGGCCCAAGCTACACAGAGCTGGCCAGACAATTCTCTGTGCTTCCCAATGTACCCGCCTTAGATCACGGCGCTCAGACTTTGGTTGAACCCAGGGGTATGATATGAGAGGCGAAATCGAAGGTTTCCGTTGGGATCGCGGGACAAGCATCTGAGCGGATCCCCCCTGCACGACTTTTGAGTCCCCTTCAAAATCATCACCAGAAAACAAAAAAAATAGCAAAAAGAAAATAAAGAAAAATAGTGCACCACATGAATGGACATCAGAAAACCGAAATCTCTTTTCAGAATCTAAAAAAAAGCGATTTTTTTCTTTGAGTTGCTGTGTTTTCGCAAGTGGGTCTTCTCGTATGCATGTCTCGCGACCCCGAGGAATTTTTTTTTTTTTTTCTTTCACGTGACCCCGCTTGCAGCTGTTCGCCATGGCAGGGCGACCCCAAGGGATAAGACTTGAACTAGGCTCTTGTTTCGAGGCAGAGTGTTTTGCACAAATTATAACCCCCAGTCATCGTATTGAATGGCGGGGACCAAAATACACAGGAACTCCTAACGAGGAGGACATTAACAAATCTGTCTTCACAAGTGTATGCGGATCAATTGTTCGTTGGAGAGGCAGAACAACTACCACCCATGGCTGGGTCTACTACAGTCAGTCCTCATGTCCAAGAAGTTCTTTAAATCGAGGTACGTTTTTCCAACTCTCTTTATACCTTCTGGCATCCACTAAAAAGACGAAACAGAGAGTATAATGCCATAGCTCGCCTCATCAATAATTCTCTTGCAATTACAGCTGAGTCACAGCTGTATCCTCTCCGGACTGTCCTGAATGAAGCTCTTCAGGTGGATAACTTCCCTGGTACTGTGGGAGGTTTGGATAGGCTCCGTTGTAAGTAAAATATTTTGTTTTATATAGTTATCAGCTAATCAGATATCTAAGCTGCTGAATTCAATGGAGCGTTTTGGTTGCCTACACAAGGGTTGCTGGCACACCGCCAACGCCTTTTTTTTAGGCGGAAGAAGCTGCAGCTAGCCGCGTCATTAAATTATCCAAGTAAATTACATACAAGAAAGTGAATTCAAGAAATATATTGGGATTATGGTTACTGGGTTTCAATACGCTGGTGGTTCTCGTTAAAGGTTAAGTAATTTCTAGTGGCGTTTAATTGGGTTCTACGTTTGTATCTAAATTTTGAAGAGGGCGGATGCAAAGTGGGAGGAGGACTTACAGTCTTAGGGCGAGGAGAACGGTAGCTTTTGACACGGCAGATCCCGTGCCGGGAGAAAAAAAGAAAAAAAGGGATCCATAAATGCTGTTGGAATCCTTCGCCACAGACCCGCGCCAAATAATTATTACCCGCGATTGCCGCCTCGCACCCTGCTCTGGGCTTACATATCCCTCCATTATTGAATAACAAGATAAATTTTGGTAACCAATAACTTCGTGAAACCACCGACTTCTGGTATAGTCTTGAACAACTCTGGTAGTAATGAAGCAAGTCAGCTCTTTCGATTTGGAATAAATCACATACAAACGCCCATAGCCATATGCAAGTTCCCAGGTAGTAACCACCTATTCGAACCAGCAAACAATTGCAAGCAAACTCTGGTAACTCATGACCCCCCCCCCAAAAGAAACTCAGTCTTCTTCGGATTCATGGTCCCTAGCAAGGAGATCCCAAATGCGTAAACCCTATGATACGCTCAATAAGCTATATATTGTGAGGTTGTTATTAGCACCTCAAGGGAATAATCCTAATGCCTACCCTTTAGTTCTTAATCTACTCGATTTCTTCTTTATAGAGCTCCGCAATACTCTTGACGGCAGCACAATCTTTTGCCATCAGACTTCACACACTGGTCAATGTCCAGTATCCACTAATGCACCATATCCCTTCTTTCCGGAGAGGGTGGCATAGGATGCTCCCAGCAAAGATAAACACGTAATGGACGTCGTCTAAAGATTGTGTTTCCCGAATTGTGGAAAGTCGGCGAAAGATTTCGTCATGAGGTGTCAAAAGAATGAATCGTTTGTTTTCCGCCTTTGAGGAACAAAATACAAACGTACGATCGATTGAGCATGTTCCAAGCATATAGCGTCGACTTTCTCATCAACTGTCTTGATATCTTTCTTGAGGTCGTGCTGTTTCGGTTCTCACTTGCCCAAATAACCATGCCTAAAACAATGAACGCACCAAGTGGAGTGTTCATGGCACTTCCGTCGACTCAAACATATACTACAAAAACTCATATCATTAGCAGATTTTTCGTCCCCATAATTGATCGATTTGCTATTTGGAGAACTCTATAGAAAGCCCTTTGCCTTAAGCTCTGATGGTGTACATGTGCGTTTTCTGGTGAGTGTTGGCTGTCGGTCCCAGGCTAGGGTGTACCGACACTTGATTATGTAGTTGTTCATATTATGGAGAAAATTAAACTCTGCAGGGTTCATCACTGACAAGGGCGTTACTACCTACTGCACTTCATACTGTAGGCGATGGGTGTCACCCTTGTCTGTGGCTCTGCGTTCCAAGTCCTATTATGCATTGGGATGTCCTAAAGAACCACGAGCACACTGCACATTCCAGCATACGGGACTTATTTCATTTGAAATTCATCACACCTTGTGCGATATGGCGCGCATAGCCTCGTAAACCAGACCTCTCATGGAGCTATAGCTTAGATTTCTTGACCACCACCCATTCTTTGCCGAAATACAATCTTACTTTGTCATTTTCATAGTCATACCATGGGAACACGTCACATGCATTTAAAAAGTCGACGCCAAGGAGATTGACATCGCTGAAGTGTGAGCTCTCTGGTGACATGTGCACCGGATGATAAGATCCGCCGATCTTAACAGTAGTAGGCTGTCCTTTCCTAACGCCAACAAGCTTACTTGCCTAGAGCAATTAGCAGGTATACTCTTTTTTCGTAGATATATGAGCACTCACCTGTGATGACAGATATGTCACCCAATGAGCCTTGTCGCCATGGGCAACAACAAGTGGAAATATTGCCCGGAACTTCTCCGCATATATATGACCATGGGCCACCTCTTGCGCATCAGCTTCAGATGCCTTCGTGAGGTATGCGATGCCTAATTCCTCCGAGATTTCACTTCGTAGCTTTTCATCGATGATATCTGAGATCGAAATCCAATGGGCTTACGCCCCAATATCGTGAATATCAATCATATAGCCACGGTTTCTATCCTCTTGTTCACGTTTCGTTGTGAAATAGGCCCGAATATCAGTCGTACTAGAGAGGGGTTGGCGGATGTATGGTAACTTGGACTATTGAAGTAAGGCGCTTGCAAACGATGAATATAGCGAGAAACCGAAACACGAGCAGTCCCGGGAAGAAGTTTCAAGACCTTCTGGTTCAGAAGTCTGAACATATTTGATGATTCTGTCAAACGAAAATAGTTCACAGTTCGAACAATGGAGCTGTGTTGGAAGAAATCTTCTACTTCCATAGAGAAAATTGGGTTCTGCCAAGAGGTGCAAAGATGTCCTAACAAAAGTTTTACCATGTGAAGCACAAAACGGATATGGGGGGTAGTAGCGGTCAAGAAGTAGCCTTTTCCTTCTCTCTAACCGCTATAGCTTTTTTCCAAAGGGCTTTGCCGTCCGAGGCTGGCATCGACGTGACGTATCGAGAGATTTCGTGACCAGACTTAGTCAGCAGGCCAAGCCCACAGATGCCTCTAAATTCGGAAATCAATGTCACCGTGTAAAAACTGATACAATGTGCACCTCCACCGAAAGTTATTTCCCTCAGAGTGCCAACAGAGTCAGGAGAGAACAGACACTATAAACCTCTCTGTGACGCTATTCATCTTGATTTCCCTTTTGAATTTATTTGAGCATGATGCAAAAGGAAGGGCAACGCAAGGACCAAAAAAGATGTACAGAGAAAACACTGAGAAACCACACGATTTGGAACAGTGGTGCGTAAAAAGCCCTAAATAAGTCATGATACTTACAGAGATCTAACTAAAAACGACATCAAGACAATAAGGTCAGCGGATATGTCACCAAAATAGAAGTGAAAAAATTGAATGAACATAAGAGATAACGTGTTTAGAGATACACGCAAACTTTACATATACAAAGACAGCGCAAGGAACCAGGTCAATATTCACATGAAAAGTACAGAGTTCCTAAAAACTCATGGAAAATGAGATGTTGGAGAATGGAGTGGACCAGCTCAGTAAGTCCCCCATTGAACACAGGAGGGGAGGAAGGCAAGGATGAACGGGATCTTACGATCACACAAATATTATCGCACCATACTCAACCCCTTCAATATTCTCAGTTCATCCGACTGACGCTCCAATGCCGTTCTGATCTCCATCTCGTACCTCTCAGCTTCCTCCTCCAACGGACTGATCTCACCTCCATCGACAACCCCTATATCCCCCTTCCGCTCAATACGGCCATTTACCGCCCTCTGTGGAGGTCGCCTGTGGCCCACGCTGACGACACCGACTCGTTCCCCTGTCCACACTACAACCCCTCCACCAGTAATCGCCCTTCCACCTGAGCTCTCGCCGTCTCCAAAAGCAATGACCTTGCGTACGACTTCGCTCCGCAGATGGCTATTGGTGTAACCTGCGTTACCGTCTCCCCATCTGCTACCTCCCCCTGTTCGACCAGTTCGGTGTTGCGTGCGTTGGTACTGCGACCCAGTCCTATCTTCTCCTTCTCCGACAGGTTCATAATTCCGCTCCTCTTTATTCCCTTCCTCGAAAATATCAAACCTCCTTATCTCTGCCCTTCCGTCTCTTTCCACCCACCTTAATATACCATCCGCATCACCAGTAATCAACCGCGTCCCCTGGCTGGCATCTACTGCCAATATTTTACTCCTTGAAGCACTCTGCCTGTTATAAATAACCCCACTAGGGCTCTGGGGCATCGTTGTCAAGCTGGAGGTGAGAATCGATTGTTGGATGTCATGCTGCAAATGATGAACGTCTGGGTTCACCACGCCGTGATTGTAGCGCTTCAGGTATGGATGGGAACGGGTCATGGTCGGGAGAGAGCCGTTGGATTCGGGCATTGTGCGGTTACTTGTTCGTTGAAGAACGCTCGACGGGTATATCTCCAGGCTTCCGCGGCCGTTATATTCTCCTCCTGCAACCAGTGTCTCTCCCCTAATAGGCTGTCTAGTGACTTCCTCACACTGTTCATCTAATAATGAAAAGCCGGACGGAATTATCGGTTGCGAGGGAAACGACGATAATGTGCACAATCTGGCACCAGTGTGAAGTGGCAAATTTAATTTTGGAAACATTCTCCGTTCATACACAAGAATGACCTTGAATCGTCCAGCAACATAAATCGATTCTTCTCCGCTAGTTGTCTTCCCGTGATTGCTATGCAGGACACTCAGCGCGCCGGTTTGATGTAATGGCGCCATTTGTGGGGCAGCGGAAGTAGTAGATGACGATATACGGGGGTCATGGAGGTGAATCGTGTGCGACGTACAGACGGTAAGCGGAAAGGGGTAGGATGTCTGTGAGAGAGCGGTTATGCTAAAGGCGAAGGGATGAATTGCGGTCTTCCGAAGGGTTTGAAGGTCCTAATAACATTAATATGATTTCATGTCAATGGGAAAAAGAATAAGCGGAGGAATCCTACAATCTCAATCAATCTCCCTTCAACAGCAACATACCCCTTACCCGACCAAGAGTCAACGGAAACACACTCGACAACTCCATTTGGCGCCGTCGTCGTCTTGAAGCCACTACTGCCACGCCCTCCATTGCCGCCAACAAGGTAGCTTCCCCGACCTGTGCTCGTTTCAACAGACACCAATCTCGGATTACTTCGTCCCAGGATTCTCCCCCAGTCCCCACCATCAGGATCCTCACCATCCCAACCCTCGCCCAGCCGTCGCCTTCCGAACCTCCTCAAATCAAAGATGACTACACTCCCATCCGAGAGTGGCGATAAGAACATATCCTTCTCAAATGATGATGGCGTTGAGGAGAAGCCCGTTATTCCACGAACTTCCACATCCGGGTCGCCGCCTTTTAAGTTGCATTTACCATACAGCGAAGTGAGAGATGTTACTGAGGACGAACACGTCGACGGGAAGGAGTTTGACAGGCCAGGAGTGTCGTCTTCTTCATCTGTTGAGTCAGACCCGCTGGAAGCTCCCCAGGTGGAAGTGCCCCTCGGGTAATGATGGTCGAGCCAATCTATCCTGAGCGGCCCAAACCGCCATTTCCATTCCTCATACCAATCAATCTTCTTTCCTCCACTTGCAATGATATCTGGAGGTAGGTAGCGGGAATAGTTCTCATCCTCCGTAGCAGCACTAGTTACTTGTGCAGAAGGATCCTGTGCGTGGGGCGTCGGCAATTGACCGATCAGATTCACTAATGCAGGCGCTCGTTCACGGCTGTTCGCAGTCTTTTCGTTGTGACTCTCGATAGTAGCATAGCGCCAGAGATGCGGGTCTTCGCGAGTCAGGGAGCGGAGGCGTGCCGATGTCTTGTGGAGGGGTATCAGGTCCTTGGGTTTAAGAACTGGGGATGGAGGTGAGTATAAGATTTTGTATATGAAAGTAAAAATAAGGAGGAGGGGGGAAAGAAAGAGTGAGTTATTTTTGTGGTGGGCATGGAGTAGTAATTTTGAGAAACGGAGATGATACGTCTCAAGCTACTATGACCCCGCAAAATGCAATGATCGAGCTAAAATGCAAGGAAGGGGCAAAGAGAGGAAAGAGGGGAAGCTAGCAATTGATGTGCGGAAACGGAACTCAGATGGAGAAGCAGAACTGAGCGAAAAATGGGAGAGGGGAGGCTTTACAGGAGATGATTTGCAACAGAAGCTCATCCGGCAGACTTTCGAGCGTTCGGGGACTTTGTGAATCCGCCTCCGTCATCTGGCCTTTGAGTATGGGGTGGATATGGTGAACTCAAGCTCTGACTAAAGTTATAATTATCTCTATAAAATTATGCGCTGGCCGTTTGCGGGGGTCGGGGTGCTAGTGGTGATTGGAGGTGAGATGGGACCCAGCGGTGTTCGGGAGCCCACTTTGATCAAAATGTTCTATTATTTTAATCCGAATTATTTTGTTTCAACAAAATCTATACAGTATGGGGGAGGGAGAGGCGTTGAGATTTCGTCAGAGCAGAAGAACCTAGCGGGTAAGTGCAGAAGAGTTGATTCGGCTAGTGCTTGTTGGTGGTGGTCATAGATGAACATCAAACGGTCGCTCAATTTAGAGCAGGTCGTTGATATAAATTCTGGATGCTGGGCTGGTGAGCCTTTAATTTTTTGCAATGTTGTTTATCAATGGCGAGAGTGTTTGCGAGAAACGGTGGGAGAGAAACTCAAAGGTGAAAGGACGCAAGGCGAATACGCAGCTGGAGAAGCTGGGCCTGAGATGCGTGAGATTGGATGGATGATGGACAGCCGCAGACTCGATGGCAATGGCAATTGAGGTGCACTTGGCTAACTACTGTAATACATGAGCAGATTAACGACAGTTGGGTATTGTTGTGGACGTTGAGCAAGCTTGTGCATGCGCACAGCAACGGGGCAATTCCACAGTTCTCAGTCCCCAAGTCTGCGGGTGGAGGTGGGGAGGTGGGAGTGGTGAAGTCCTTCGATTATGGGCGCGATGCTGGGGATGGTTGCTATGGAGGTCAATGGCGTGGGACCCGTGATCGTGATTTCGATTCGCCAGCCCACCCCCCAACCTTGCGGATCCCACTTCCCGCTGCCTATCTGTTTGGCCCTACCTGGGGTGCGACGAGCGGGTAAAGCACTATCCAGCAGGGCTGAGCAAGCTCTCCAAGATGGTGGGCCGCTGTGTTTTGATCAACTAAGCTAACTGAAGAGTACGGTACAGTAATCGAATTTTCGAGCTGGGATTAATTTTTAGTCGCTAGGAGCCGTAAAGCGCAATCTGGACTTCCCCCGCACGCCGCGGCTGGAAAAGTCGCCAAGGGCGTCGAGGCAACAAGATGACAGCCTATCGGTGTGGATGTGGGAATGTGAAGCGTATTTTGTGGACCCGGGACCCTGAGAGTTGCTTTAAGAGCCTAGACTGTGGAGAACATACACCCAAAAGAATGTGCTCACCCTTCGTGAAGAAGAAACAAATGGAAAATTAGGTACGGAGTCGGAAAAAAAAAAAAAAAAAGAAAAGAAAGAAAAAGAAAGAAAGAAAGAAAAAGAAACAGAAACAGAAAAAAGAAAAAAGAAAAAAGCAAGGAAGAAAAAAGCTCTCTAACATGTGGCAAACTGACCTTGAAGCTGGGGGCGCGGCAGCGCAGTTGGCAGGCCAGAGGATAATGGAAGGATATTTGATAGGACAGAAGAAGGGCTGTGAACGGTGAATACAGAGGAGGTTAGGATTTGCACACCTTGATGAGTTGTGGAGAAGTTTTTGACTGACTGGATGGCTTCAGCAGAATCACTCGAGATTTGCCCCTCCCCCTCAACAGGATACATGCGCCCCTGGATCAAGGATCCTTTACTTCCAATGCGGTGCTTGCTTGGTCAAGGGGGAGCAATATTTGCAAATTTAGTGCGGCATGGTGTTCTCGGATGAACTATTCATCATGTCCGACTCCTCTAATATCGAGAGATGTTGTCGTTGCACAACAGGGCCTACAATATTTACGAACCATACTAGTACGCTTGAGTGCCTTCTAACCAGCGAGAGAACTACAGAGCGACTTACGAGGGTGCAAGCTCTCTCTCTCGGTCTTACTGACATATTAGTGCCTTATTACCCCAGGACTTTTGGTCAAGCTGGCCGTGAGTATGGTGAAGCTCAAGGGAACGACTTCCAATCAGGCACATGTACACATAACTGGGATGGGCATAACAGCTACTTCTATTACAGCTAAATAGCGACAGGCCTAGTTGTCTGAGAGTCTACTGGATATGAAAAGTTACCCCACGCTCCAGCTTGAATTACATGCATCTCTGGCATCATCTGCTAAAACGTTGAATCAATAACTTTTATCCGCTTCTTGATCCGGAGAATGAGTCAAATTTTGTTCCTGAGCAAAAGCCCCTGGGAAGAAATGGCTTCCTTGCGGTAGTTTTTTCTGGATAAAGGTAGTAGTCTGGTTCGGACAAAAACACATTGTGCATACGTTTGCGGGGTGCATGTATTCTGTGCATGGGGATCAGTCTCGAACCAGGCTACTGCTTAGCATGGGGAATCATAAGAGGTGGGGGATTAAGGTCGGGTACGGCAGTTCGGCTGCCTGGCGTACTTCCTTAAAGTAGGTCCAGTTATCGATATCGACCAGCGTTAGAAGTACACGGGATACATAGTACTCGTATGATATTGATAACGGAGCTGGACTGAACTAAAATAGTCAAACTTCTCATGACCAATATGTGATCACGAGTGTGTCATTATGCTATTACTACTCTATTGGCTAGCTTCCGGGGGGCTAGAAGCAGCCTTGCCTGTGAATTGGGTGGTAACCGGCGTATCGGAGCATCTAAGTACTCAGTCGGCCTCCGATACTGCACTGCGAAGAAAAATCTGGGGTCTGATACTGCAGCAAGAGCATCACGTGTGCAGTCAGGGGATATATAATGCATTACATGTCCCTGGCATCTCATTTTCTTGGAACTGTTCACAACGAAAACACATAACCCATTGTTCCAGAGCGAGTACGTATGGGGGCGAATGACCGACACTTTACTCGAGTTGTCCAACCGGTGTGTCTGTGAGAAATCGGGCATTCGGGTTTGGGGTAGGCTATACCGTCTCAGTGCACACCGCTTGTATTACCAAGGCGCTAGTACTACCACAGTACGTACGTTCTATGTGTAGCCCCGTTTCCCAGGCTACTATATATGGAGCTCTATGAAAATTTCTGCACTCGTGCTCGAGGAATTTAGTTTTTCCGGTGCAGCATGCAGATTGCTGAGCCGTACGAGTGGAGGGGGTTCAAGTTTCGGGACCCGGAGCACTGCGCGGAGAAAAGCCCTAAGAAAGTTGGGATCGTCAGAAAAGAAAACTCGACCTAACTTTAGCGAAAGACATACATTGCAATTTTATGTGTACTTCTGTGCCTTGCAATTACTTGTTGCATAGTACACATATAGCAAGTATGTTGATATGTACGGATATCATTGACCAAGCGTCATGAGATTTATCAGTAGCATATTCGGGAGCGGGAGAGGAGGATGAGGAGGATGTTGGAGTGCTATGTGTAAAGGGTACATGTATGTACTAGTACCATGTGTATGAATCTTAAAGCGCGACCAGCCCTACCAGGATACCATCTAGAGTTATTCTGAATAATGTTGCTGATAAATCGGAATCTGAGAATGATGATGAATCGAGAATCGAGAATTCGAATTAGTGGTATGTTCCCGGGGGTCGTGCCAACCAGACTAGTATGTTCCAGGTTAAGTGTTTTTGTGGGTGTGCACGTGAGGGATAAATGGACAGGGGCAAGCATTAGGAGGGATAAAAAGGAAAGAAAAAAAGGTCTCCAAGTTCATTTAACATATACCTAAGTATCTTTTAGTCTGGTGCCCAGCCTATCGTTACTGTAATATGAGCTGGCCGAGGATCATATCTCAGCGCTGGGCCCTGCCGCAACTGCAAATTCTACTAGCACCTATATCTCTTGAGAAAAACTCGCGGATTCATTTCTCGACATACCCTCTCTACCCCTCTCTCTCCCCTTTGCTATGATCTCTCCCTTCCCCTTCGCTCTCTCCCTTCTCTTCATCTGGGTCTTAACATCATCGTGTACTTATTTATCACTCCAAGACTATAACTGAACTCCCTTCTGGTACCTAGCTTGCTATTCATACGAACAACCTGCACAATATCTCACCGCTCACTTGGCTACTATCGCAATTAGGTAGAGATTTATATATATAGGTTATTGTTATAGTGAAATATTTCAGGTTTTTGCTATAGATATATGGAGGGACGCGCTGAACGTTAAACGTGGGTATGCTAATGGCAATGGGGGAATTGATGGTATATATATTGATACGCTTTTCTCATATTATTTGGTTGTTGTGCTCTTATTGGTGAGGGTCTAGTACTGCTGATTTTCGATCAGCCGTTCTTGTCGTTTGGAAACACGACCGACCGCCGATGTTGCAGGGAAGTCGGGGGAGGGAAGAAGAGCTAGGATGTTCAGGTTCGGTGATGGATGCAAATGTATGTTTCTTGATCAACTATTATAGTTGACATAAAATGTGATACATCTAGAAGTTACAAGTGCAAGTGCGGTTCTGAAATGGGAGGTGGGCTGGTTACGAGTCTAGGAGGTGGGGTAGGGCGGGTATAAGTAGAATGCAATACCGCCAAGATAGTCGATAAAAGAACAACTAATGAACACCGTACTGAGGTCTCTCTGCTTTCTCGACATAGCGACTACGCTCTGCGGCATGAGGATTTCACGGATGCTCTACAGGATGCCACTGGAGATGGGCAGACACTTCAGCCTGGGCAACTGCTATGATACCACCGGTGATAACGTTCTTCTATGTGTGGATGAGAAGCTACTGAGTTTTGATAGGATCCATCACAGTCGGTAATGAGCCTTGACTGGTTCGTACGGTTCGGTTGGTAGTGGGATACGTACCCAGGTTGCAGAGGTCCATGATGCTATTGGTCAGCGAGGCTGAAGATGGACGATGCAGAATTTGGTCGGTGAATGAGTTTCGAGGTACCCCCAATCCTTCCTTTGGCATGCGAAAACCACTGGATTATGGGTCTGCGGATCACAGTTCAACCCAAATTCCGGAGAATCCATCAACACGGTTCAGAATGGGATGTTGCTAAACAATACTATCCAAACCAGACTATACCGTCCACATGCTTTTTGAACAGCTACGAGGTCTTAATAAATCCTGAGGTATGAATACCCTTATTTTCATGAAGTGTCATTACTTTAGGATAATTACAAAAGTTATATCCTTCCGGCGCGCTGGCCATGGCATTGCTGGTAAAACATCTCGATTCAGCAATTGCTACAAGATGCAATTCGAACAATTGATTCAATTTTGCGGGTGGCATTTCAGGCCAGTGGTGTTGGCGAATATGCAAACTCAGTCCAGAATCGCTCTTTGCCTATAGAGAGTATCAGCAGGCTGGTTTCTTAAAATCTTGGGGGGTTGACTGTTGACAAGGGATTCCATCGCCTGGAACTCTAGGTCAGGAATCGTGAACTTCGGAATTGGGTTTCTCGTTTACGTTTGATAGGTGGTTGGGGCTATCAAAAGGTTGCATTCGCAGCGCGAGTTCACAGCCAGCACCCAAGTCGTGGATTTACCCCGAGACAATTATTCATGGGATTCAGTGCGAGACGGAACCAATTAGATAATGGGGTCCACACAGAACAACCCAGCCTCACATGACAGGAGTACAAGGACGCATTTTTGAGGTATTTAAAAGAGATGGCTGATACTGCATTAATCCTGGCCCTCCAAAAGAAGGGCCCCACACTGTCGAGGTGTTTTTTGATGCCGCGTTTTATCGACGATACCAGAGATACAGTTGACCCGTAAAAAGTCTTGGGGATTAGACTTGCATCATACACTTACCCCAATATTGCCTAATCCCCAAGACTTTCTACGGGTCACTGTATGACACAGCACAGTATATGGGCACATCAGAAATTCTGCATTATGATGAACCTGCTCTGTTGCACTCCACTATCTGCTCCATTCGCAACTATGACAATAGAATATCTTCATCAATACTCGCTATTAACGACGCAAAAGCAATCTGTGAAGGATGTCCCGTATGTAACCAGCCTGTATACAATATAGAGAGAACTTTAGCAACATCCCTGTAATTTTCCCCATGGTACTGTGCCACACCGTTGCCGTGACAACAGTGGCTTTGTTTACATGAAACTAGGACAACTGAAAAAATCCCCATAGCTACGGCGAAAACTGCGCATATTTGAGCAATGGCAGCAACTATTTAATATCAGTCGGATTGCTCTCAAACTTTGTATAGAATTAATACCTATCATGAAAAACTGCCCTACAAATTTCCGACTTGATTAGTTGTCGTAGATACAAGCAGTACTATTTTCCATGTAACCTTAATTCACCCTCTATTGATGCAATCACCATGCCTCCAAGACGTCCAACAGCAACCCCCTCAGCATCTAGCACCTCTCGAATAGGTATCCAAAGCTCTGAAAGACTAGAAGAAGGGACTCCGCAATCTCCCTTGGTCGAAACACGCCTCACCGAGGAAGAACGGCTAATCCTCGTGCGATTGTGCTTGGAGTGTCAAGACGAACATACTCCTAGGAATAAAACGAAGTTTTGGCAAAAAATCAAAACTGAGAAAACTGGAAAAGAACTTGAAGACCCCCAGCAAGCGATATTAAGAATGGTGGAGCAACTTGAGATGGAAAAAGAACTAGAGGTATCAAAGCGGATGAGATGAGAAGTTGAAAATGTGGGAAAAGAAATGTCCGACTTAATCGGACAACTCGCAGACAAATTAAATACCACTGCTGGTGGCGCAGGCTCCGGATCCACATCATCTACTACAGAGGAGCGAATCGAGAAAGTAGAATGTCAGCTAGATGAGCAAAAGAAAGATATCCAAGCAATTTTGGGGACTCTCCGGGCAAACTTCTCACCTCAGTTGTCTCCTTCAACTGTTGCTGCAACTTCCGTGACTGATGGATCAACATACTTGCCGTTGCGATTCCCACTGGCAAAAAAATCAAGCCCTCCTTTGATTACAACAAGCCCCATAAGTCCTAGGAACCAAGTAGTCATCTTCCTATCTAGCGCTTCGAATCTCCTATCCATTTCGGTACCTATTGTCTCGAACTTCCTGTCGAACTTGTCGCCCATCGCCTCAATCTTCTTTTCCAATCTGTCAAGCCGCGTATTCAATCCGTCAAACCGCATATTCAATCCGTCAAACCGCAGATCCAAGAAATCATACTGCAACTTGGTCATCGAGATGTCCTGGAAATCTGTCAACACGAATCCCCAAAAGCTACTTTTGTTGCCTACCTTGTCATACATAGAAACTCGGTCGCTAAGTTTCGAGTATTCTTTCCAGGTAACAAACCCAGCACAGCCATTGAGAGATTTGAAAGTATTAATCGAGTCGTCACATGATGTATCGGTATCATCGTGAAAATCTCGTTTAACACGGATCGTGGTGACGGCAGATACATGACGGCTGAGGACTATTGGACAAGACTGGCGGTAGGCAATACGACCGATGATGTTGAACATGGCAGATGGATTTCCTGTAAGTCCTGAGGTCAGCCAATTCCCTGGCTTGCAGCTCGGCTAAAGCACCTACTGAATGTAGTTGAATTGAGTGAAGTGTAGTTGTTTGTGAAATATGGTGGGATAACGAACAGGGCCCGTCCTTCCGACGGGGCAGCCGTCCTCGAGGGCCGCCAAGAGATGGTAGTCTGTCGCATAACCTTAAGTGATGGACTCCATCGTGCCTTCCTTTCCTGTCCTTCCCACTGCCCTTCAGTCACCGCCAAGCCTTCTCCGACAGCACTGAGTGTGATTGGGAACTTCCACCCCACGCAGGGCCCGTATGAAACTGATCTCGTTGCCCATTAATGTACATACTACCAACATCTTGTTATCTTCCCATCCACAGCCCACAAAGTGAGAACCCATTATACGACGAGAGAGTCTGGAACATTTGTTAGCTAATCACGTAGTTGAAGAGATCGCACATCAAGAAGTATCGGAGGTTGCGGAAATGTTTGCGGTTCACGAGTACCATGATGGGTGTTTAGACAGTCTGCTTTCTGTTTTTTTTTTTTTTTTTTTTTTTTGATACGAGGCTATGATAAAATAATAATAATACATTACTGATGATCTTGAGTCGGAAGATACTTTTAGTTACAGTATATGGGATGGGGGGCTTCTGCACCGTCTTCACCGGTTGTTTCGAACAAAACAGAAACTGAAGTAAGGTGGAAGTCTAGTAACCCAAACGTTGCGACAATTCCATGAAAACAAAGGGAGACATGGCATACAAACAAACAACTATCTATTCACGTGACACAACAACAAAAAAAAAAGCAGTGCATTGCCAACCGACTGAATAGCTCAAACTCCATCCTTACCGACAGGTTTAGGTCCATTCATGATGTCTCCCAACATGTCTGAGCCGGTGGAAAACTCAACCGCAAGTATACGCTCTCCAGGTCCTCTTATATTCGCTACAGGCATATTGGAAGTGCCCATATCAGTAATTGGTCGACTTGTCGCCGCTCATCGCCAAGAAGATTCCCTTGTCTAGCTTTAAACCATCGTCGGTCACCAACACCATGCAAAACAAAACAAAACAAAAAACAAAAGGCAATGCAAAGAACATATGTCTGGAATTTGATGGATATATCATAGATTACATTCCTTTTCCTAAGCAAAGAAGCGATTCTAGACAGAGTTGACGTTTCCTTCGACAACAAGGTCAATATTGACCCCAGCGGTCACAGTAACGACTGATCCTATACTGTATCGGACGGTTCAATGGGACAGACCGTTCAATGGGACACACTAGATTTACATACAAAATTACCAATGCGTGCCTTGGCCTTGCTTGAATCTGAACAGATTTAGCCAACCTAGGTTTAGCTGTCCCATTGAACCGTTGGACAAAAAACCCAAAACTTTGCCAAGAAACTATCATGTACCTACCTACTCGCTGGTTCGGAAAGTATTGGAACGCTGCATAACATATTTGCACTATTCCAAAAGGCCAATAGCCCACACAATTTATGCAGCGTTCCAATACTTTCCGAACCAGCGAGTACATCGATAAATCTATACATATAATTTCCTGCGTAGCAACAAAGTTCAAGTAACGTGACCATTATTTTCTCCAGGAGGGAGGGCGGAGCGTGCAGGGAATCATACACCTTTTTTTTCCTTTCTCTAATTTGCACCAGCCCGTCTAGAACTGGGTACTTAGAGCACACAGCTCTTCCCCCAATTAGGCATTAAAAGGGCAAAAAGTTTGAGGGTAACTTGTCATATAATGACGCTCATACACCGGCTTGCTTCCCCCCCACCTTTCCTTAGAGTTTCTACATACGCTCTTTTATTAAAGTTTGTCCGCACTCCCCAGAATTTGTATCTAAGGCCTACTTGTATCTTTCCTTCAAATTCAAGAAGCTAAAACAAACCAGAATCTCCTTCCACTCACCACCTCAAAGAATACCTACGTGCTGTACCCTGGTAATCACCCCCCCAACCTGAAACACCATTAAAAGAAAGCCAACCGAAGAGAGCAAACTACTTGTTCCCGTGCCCAAAATAATCCAAACCCCAAGGGTCAATAATTAAGTCGGCCGGAAATATAGATGAAAAATAAAGAAAGGAAAAAGTGGCTCGCATGCTTAAGCTCACTACCTTGCGACACCCTCTTGGAAAAGAGAAGTAACTATATAAATACAATTAATGAAAAAGAAAAAAAAAAGGAAAGAGGCAAACAAAAAAAGCAAATAGCCAATACTCCAAATCGCAAAATAAAACTAACCAAACAAAGGAAACAAAGAAAAAAGAAAAGAAAAGTCAATAAAAGCCAAATCAAAATAAAAAGTAAAAAGTATAAAGCCCATTCTCATCGTATCATCCCATAGCCCATATCAACCACATCATATCTCTGTACCTTCGTTCATCTGCCCCATTCCCATTCAATCAAGCGAGCCCCATTAAAAAAAGCAAGATTCTAATGAATGTTTGAAGAAATGAAATAAGAATGAAAATATTAAAATGAAAAATGAAAAAATGAAAATTGAGGAATGAAAAGGAGAATGGATGCCAAGATTTAGTTGAAATGTCAACTCCAAACAGAAAAAGAAAAGAAGGTGACTATATCAAGTATGCTAAATGCCTTCATAGATGCAATCGCAATGATGCAAGTGAGTATTTCCGCAAAAGGATATATAAATGTATGCCGCCCGATGAAGAAAAAAATGAAAGAGCCATGCTAGGCGAACAAGTGAGTATCTTCAACGTAGAAAAAAAAGGAAAATATGACAGTTGATGAAGCATAAAATGCACTGAAGGGACCCGAGGCCAAATGAAAGGGAGTATAGGTTGCGAAGAAAACCACCAAGCGTAACCACACATCACACACAGGAAACGACACCTCAAAGCAACCCCTTCGCAACCAGTATCCCAAGTACAACCGACGCACTGCAGCACGCACTCCCTATGAAAGCACCTGCAAAGAAACCAACCCGCTTCTCCAAGACTCTCACATGATCGACTTTTCCTTGCGTCAGATTTAACATAGTATTATCCAATCCTCCAGATGCAAGAACGAGTAACATAGGCGGAAAGAGAAAGCAGAGGAAAAGAAGAACCCTGGAAAATCTCTTTTGTAACCGAACAAACTCGGGATCAGGTGAAGCTCTAGTTGGGTCCATTGGAGCTGCAGGGACGACAGAAGCCTCCGCATGAGCAGGATAAAACTTCTTAACCAAGCAAGGCGGGGGATCAAAAACTCGGACTTGGGCCCTGAGGGGTTGGTGATCCTCTTCAAAAACTTCAACGGAATCCAGTCTTGAACGCAGAGAGTCAACCTCCCTGAGAGATTGCTGAGAGGAAGGCTGTGGCTGCTGTAAATATGGACTTCTGATCAGCGAAGACGGATCAGGTTCAGCTAAATGATGAACTCTTGCCTGTCTGGCTTCTGGCGCAATTCCCATTTCAAGATCAAAGTTTGAATTGTCGATAGCCAGACTTGGGCTGGCCCCTAAAATGTGACTTGATCCTGTAGTAGCTTCCAGGGTACTCCTCTCGTTACTCCTGCGACGGAATTGATTCGCAGATCCGGTGGCAGCAGTCTCAAGTGCCAGGTTTTTTGATTGCTTCCCATACAAAGCCCTGCGATAGGTGTTGAGAACATCCTCCATTGATTCCGACCGTTCAAAGGTTGATTCTTGTCCGCGTGAGGAGCGTTTGCTATACACACTTTCTTGAGCAGAGATTTGTGATTCTCGACCTGGACTAGCAACAGGAAGGCTACTTTCATGTTCAATTGGAGCTCGCTGCAACAATGCCAGTTTCAACATGTTCACTGGAGGTGAGCTTTGGATATTGTCGGACTTGGTGCCTCTTAGACTCGATGATTTATCTGTTCTCCGCGTTTGATCAAATCCGGTGTTTTTCGTATCAGCAATGCTGTTATCTAAAAATCTATCTGGATTGTTGAGAATAAAGAAACTGGAGTCTTCGGAGCGTTCGTTGAAAACCGTAGTATGCATCTCCGCAAGAGAGAACGGCACGCTCTTGTCAGTATCCTGTTCCTCCGATGAAGACCCCTTTGTTGCAACGTTTGAATACGCTGCATTGCTGCTATCTCCAGAGTCTACATTAGAAGCGCTGGTGTCTTCAGGACCATCACCAGGAGTTGCAAGAGGGCGGTTAGGGGAAGTTTGTGGGAACAAATCCGATTTCTGGCCTTTCAAGTTTTTCTGATGCCCTAGAAGTCGGTCTTTAGCAGGGTGTACGGAGTGTGATGGCGCAACGTCACTGGAGTGTAATGTTCCGCTTGAATCTGCTATCGTGATTGATGGCGAAGTTTTCTGCGGCAGCCTAGACTTTTGGGGAAGTGCCGACACTAGGGCATTGCAGTAGGGGAAAGAGCTTTGCCGTGGTGCCTTGTACATCGGTATAAGGATTGGTTGGTTATCAGGAGAAGCAGAGCGGACCCGGTAAACACTGGCATAGTTTCATGTTAATGAATACAAATCAAACATCATCCGAAAAAAAAAACTTACAAGTTATATCGCTCGTCACCGGGATGCACTCGCATCTCATCTCCAAGTCGAACCCCAGGCACAGGCTGTAAATGTTTTTCCGAGAGATCAGAACTGGTTGTCATACTGTCGTCCTGCTTATCACTGTTGCTACTTGTTTGACTTTCCTCAATACTTGTTTCGCCTTGATCAGACACTGCCTTCCCTTTGCCTTTATCCATATCTCCTAAATTGCTACCGTCATATCTGCCACTGCTGTGCTCTTCATCGTCTCCTTCATCACCTATACTGAGCAGATGGCCCTTGACATCATTGATTTCGCCATCATTGTCAGTGGTAACAACCACAGCCATGCCAGCACCAAGCCCATCTAACCCAGAATGCGATGATGTACTCCCAGACGAAGATAACGCACTAAGGCGCTTCCCGAGCTCGACACTCATACAACGCACAAGACCTTCTGCAGCGTTGACATTGATTGATGCCGAGGTTGAGTTGATTGACGGCAATGAATGACTTGTTGGCAATCTTATAGGAGAGGGTCTGAGGCCGGAACTTGAATAAAGAATGCTGCTTGACGATGAGCTCTGGTTCCTCCCCGGTAAAGCTGGTCTTGGTCGTTGAACCATACTGGTCGGGGAAGCACTTGTTGCCATGCTCAATGCCTTGTCTTCCGAAAGCCTAGAACACGGAAGAGCAGGCTCAGATTCGCTTCCTGTTGAATTTCCAAACTCTTGAGACTCGCTAACTGGCAAAGCCCCCTTAATCCCTTTTCTGATAGTGCCTCCGAATCCGGACCCCTCAAAGTACTGTACTGTCTCCTCTGCATATTGCTCGGAGTTTTTACTACCATTCCCAAGACTGGATGAGCTGTTGTTTCCGGCCTCAAGATTGAGGTGTCTTTGTCGAACAGCTGTGGGATCTCGAAGGATCAAGAATCCTCGTGGTTGATGACGGAGTGCATGAGTGGTCTGTGGTGTCTCTTGCCCAGTTATAGTTTTCACCTCACTTGTCCCAGCTTTGCCTTTGTCGTCCCCCGCCGAACCCCTGCCAGAAAATGCCCCCACGGAACCAACGCCACGTCTACCATTATCAAGACTCTCACGATGCCCTATGTCACTTCCGTCAGGCCTCTTGATTTCAACTCTCACTTCCGCACCACTGATCACGATATTGCTGTGTTCATCCTCGTCCCGGTTTGTAGTAGTAGAGTTCCTGATAGGTACATTGCTCAATCTGTCGAAAGCACCTTGGCTCGTATGTTTACTACCGATGTCCTCAGTGTAGTATGCTGGAAGACCATATGACGATCCGGAATCGGTGCTACCCTCTCCAGATTTTGCCTCAGGTACAATGTCGGGAATTGGGAATGTGTGTAAGTACAGAGACGAATGTGCTGTTGTGATTGCTGATAAATTACTGGTAACAGCGGAATCTAAGGTTGATTGAGGTGAAGTTGTGTTGGCTGTCGAGGGTGTCAACGCAGACCCAGGAGACTTTTCAACTTCAGAGGACTTTCTGCTGTGATAACCCCTCCTCATGATTAACGCTTTATTCAGGCGACCTTTCAATTGTGAGATGAGTGCTGGGGCATCGGACTCCTCTTCTTGAGGAGGCAATGTCCTGACAGTGCCAGACGTTCCTGTAGAGGCCGACCTGTATTGACGGGGACCAGATGCAATAAAACTTTCTGGAGGAGACGGGGGAACAACTAATCGTGGCTGGGGAGGGGTCACTTTACGTCTAGATGTGCCTGGTGGAACTGCGGGTGGGTAAGCTCGCAAGACGTTGGACTCTAAAAGTAGGGATTTCTCAATAGTGGACTGGAATTTGGATACCCCTTCTGATAGAGACTCTGAAATTGAGTTGGACTGCTGATGTCCGCGAGGTGGTGAGGCGGGTGGCGATGATGGTGTTGTGTTGCGAGGGAGAGGAAACCGGGGCGTAGAAGGGCCCGGAAGAGTGCCCAAGTTGTCTTCATCCTTCTCCATTGTGATCGACGCAGTCAATGACTCGTTGTTTAGGTATCCAATGTGAATAGGCTTCCACTGAGAACGAACTTCTCAATCTGCTTGCCTCCACTTACTGACGGTCCATATCGATATCAAGTCGAAAAGCCGCGCGACCTTTTAGCAAGCAGGATCAAAAGTTCAGAACTGACGCTCGACGCAGGAGAAAAAGCAACAGAGAACACTACGGGTGTACAACAGAGCGGGTATCTCTCGCTTCTTGCTTCGGCAAAAAGCGAGCACCAATGCAATACAATGAGACTGTGGTGTATATACGGTGAATGAACTCCTAATTCTAATAATTGTGTTGAAGGTGGCTAATATGCTTAATTGGGGCTATTTCTCGGGACAATATTGTTTGGCGGCTCTTGTTCCTGAGCAATGTCAGCCACACATCCTTCAGCAAATTTTCATGAAAATTTATCTCCAAGTCTCAGAGATTCCCATGAGGCAACGCCAACCAACAGCACTCACAATTAATGTATAAGATCCCGACGAGCATCCCACAACGCTGTGATTGAGCAACAACAGTGATTATTGATTAAGATGAGGCGCGTACAGCGCACGAAATATGTTGGAATGGGTAGAGGGCAGAAACAGGATGACACGGTGAATGAGCGGAGGGTTGAGCACTGTAATGTGCTGGCTGGCACTGTATGACAAGAAAGGATTATTAACGCAGGGACGGCGGGACGAGTCAACCAACAAGAATGAGCGTGCACAGGAATCAGACAAGAACGAGAGGACGTCGCTTTCAGTCTCGCGGCCGAGCAGAAGTGACGGAGGTGCGGATGGGGCACGGGGGGAGGGGCGGAAGGTGCCAGGCAGGCGGTCTCGCCATCAGACGGTGGTGGGGAGAAAGAGGCTGCGCGCTGGGCGCTGGGCGCTGGGCGCTCAGGCTGGGCCGGAAGGAGAGCAGGAGCGAGATGCGCGGCTGCCTCGTCTCTTCGCTGCGCCCGTGCCATGTGCAGGGGGCCCCTGCCCGCCGCCGTGGGCAAGCAGCCGGCCGCGAGAGGCCCCCTGTGGCTCACAAAGCAGCAGCCGCGCCCCCCCCGCCGGCGCGACAGTGCCCCCCCAGCTGCCTCGGCGCGCCTCAGCTCCAGAGGATGCCGGACCGGTGCACAGTGCTGTGCTTTGCCCTCCCGCCTGGCAGCCAGCGCCGGTGCTGTCGCCACTCTCTCTTACTCATAGCATTTACCCACCGCCGTCCCACCCCCCTCCGCCAAAATGGCGCTCCCAACATGCGACTATCCCCATAACGGCCACCCAAAGATGCGCCTGCGCGGTCGGATCTCCTTTCTGCGCTCTTCCAACAGCTGCCCGGCTCTGTGGAACGCAGCTTCATTGGCCCCTTGGCCCGCATACCCTCGGCTGCCTACAGCGAGGCATATGATTTGGTTTCCCCCAATTTCTGCGGCACCCCTGCTTTTGTTGACTCTTGTTTAGCTGCCAGCCATTTAGCAGAAAGAATAAATAACAGCTGATTGGTTGACAATCGCTAGTGTCGCATACGTCACCTGTTGCTGAAGACAGAGGCAGCTCCGGGAAGCGGATGCATGGACGACCTACGTTCTGCAACGGTGATCTCCAAGGCTGACATGTAGGTACCATCCAGATGATGAGGCGACAAATGCACGAGACGGCGCAAATCCATCCAAAATCCATGAATGCGGTGTGCATTAGCTCCGTATTGGAAAACCTAGCATGAAACATAAAAACAAAGCAGCTAGGGTTGTACTAGTAGACATTCGACGTCAGACGACTGTTCTCTTGGACGCATAGGGCTATGGTCACCTTCAATTACCAGTTCGTCTTGCTATCTAAACAAATACCTAACAAAGGACGACTTTTGTTATTCCGAAACCAACAGAACCACAAAAAAGTTGGAAAATGGGCACACTTAGTTATCTTCAGGTCCTAGGTCACCTTGGGCACGAGATCAATAAGAATGTATCTTTGCAAACGTCAGCTGTCTCTATTTCTGTCCGCCCTCCGTAACAGGGGCCAGGCGCAGTCGCGAATTGACCATGGTGCCTCCGGTGATAGTGGGAGCATGACAAATTCATGCAAACTTGCATAACTTTCTCTGGTTGTGTGTCGCCAGTATATTGGGATGTACCTAAAATGAGTTGCTAAGATTGAATTCGAGCCGCAACAGACTAATGTTGTCTTTTCACGAGTGACATGCATCATAATATAAACGCTCAAACAACTTATTCAGTGCCTGGTTACGAGGCTATTAACAACCTATTGTCTACACTCTCATGCAATACTGTTTTCAGCTAGCATCGAGTTTTCTCAGTTTAGGGACTTCCGAGCTTTGTGAAGTACTGGCCGCGTTTGTCGAGTGTTTCAGGTTCTGCTTCTGCGGAAGGCTCCTCGGAGGTTTGTTTTACTGCACAAGCGGAGAATTGCTACGTCGACTAATGTGGATTAACATCAGCAGTCGACAGCACCGGCAGCGTTTTCGCCGGTTGCAGGTTTGCATAGTCTACTTGTCACGATCTCCGGGGGTTTGCGGCGCGAAATCGGGTTTTGGTGTTTTGTGTCTGTGGGTTACGGCAACGCATAACGAGGAAAGTGCAGAAAGACTCTTAGCACCCACAATACCCATGCATTTATTCGTAGCGCTAGACTAGTAGGGACAAGTGGTGATCACCAAGACATAAGTAGTCTGTGCCCTAGTTTCATAGCTATTTCTGAAATTTACTTTTCTAAGTTATAATTTCTGATACTGCATATTGTTTTGGTCAATCTTGCATTTTTGTGAGATTATCTTGATATTACTCTCCACCATAGTTGTAAACTGTGCGATGAAGTTACCGGGTTGCCATTTGAGTAAAGAACAATGGAGTAGTAATTATAGAGAGTTACTGATAGTGATACTTATTGCTATTGTACTTGTATATCATGCACATGTAATACTTGCTGACACTCTACCTACGTTTCACCTACGACGATTATGATGACCTGTAGCCTTCTATGGTAGGCCCACTCAGCGCGCTGCTGAGCGGAGCATATAAGTATACATTAAGACCTACTCAGGGGAGTGCTGAGTGGAGTGCATAATACTCATATGTGGAAAGCACATAACAGAATATGTATAGAGCACATGCATATGATATAGGATGGTTGTATAAGATGGTTGCAGTTATGAGTTACACAGAGAACTAGAATGGATTGCTAGTTAACTATCGATTTAATCTAGTAGACTGGCAAATCTCTGTGCTTGCCAAAAGTCTACTATATTAGAATTTCTATAACCGATAGAAGAGTAAGAGTAAACTACCCCATCAAATATATGAGACTATTTTCTAATGCACTAACAAGTTGAGCTATAACCTACTTGACTAACTCAATATATAGGCAGTCTCAACTCAGTTGAGTAGCTGGTGAGAAGCTCATTAAGAAGAGCTCCAATTTCAGTACAGTATTTTCTATATTACTATATTCTAGTATTTTTATTAATTTATTTTCTTCTATAGCTTTTCTATTAATTGATGATAACACTGCAACTTCTGCAATAGTCTTGATTATTGCTATTATTCATACTAGCCATTACTCAAAGCCTGTTGCCACTCATACCACCTGCTGGTATCCGTACTCGCTGTCACTTGTACACCCCCAATCATACCTGCTGCAGCATTTATCTACCGTCGTACATACCTACTTCCATAATACCTTTCTGCCCCATGGTCCTTACATAGGATAGAGCATATGCAGTTGTTAGCTTATATTCCAGTATTTGCGACCCACCTGGCATGAAAATGCAAATGCATAAGTATGCAATGAAATAATTATTAGTACGGTGTATTGGATTTGTATATTTGAGGCTAAAGAATAATAGAGACGATCACTAGTAGGTATTTGTCCAGTGCCAAAAAAATAAATGTATGGGTATTGTGGTGCATAAAAGTCTTTCTGCCCTATGTGTTGCCGTTGGGGGCGGGTGGTAGCAGCAGATGATATCAGTGCGATTACTTGTGATACAACTTGCTACTAATAGCCTAAGGCCTACCTGAGGTTGATATATGGGTGGATCAAGGTAGATTTGGATCATTACTCTGAGAAATATGATTGTATACAAGCGTCAGCATAAAGTAAGAATCAAATGTAAGCTCAGTAAAACTAGATACCTCCCACTGCTGTACAAAATTCTCTACAGATAATTCAGTAGAGAGATCGTGAGACAAACGCGAGATTGACTTCATAGTCGCTTGAAAACTAGTAGCGATGTAGAACGAAATGTAGTTCTGTAGTCTGGTTTGTAGTTCTGGTGCCCAGGCTAATAATTCTCGGCCTCTTTATGGCTGGGTACGGGAACACGGGTGGGAGCAAAATGGTATTTAAAGTCGCATACCTAGAATGAAGCGAAATTATAAATTAATATAGGATGTTGGCGCAGTAATAATCTTGAGCATTGATATAAATATAACACATGGTCTTTATTTTTTTTATTCCTATGACATAGATACCGCTCAAATTCCACATTATTTTCGTCCGACTCATTTTGGTAAGCTCATTCACAGCCCGTCTTGTCACGTGTTCTGTAACTAATAATAAGCGTAGCTAATGATAAAAATCTCAGACTGGGACGAGAACAGAAACTCTAATGGTGGACAGTAGCACCTGGGAAATCAGCATCACGTCTCGCACAATTGGTTGTGGTTGCGAAATGGAGCTTCCAAAGCCATAGTATTGCAATTGCAAGGTGCTGGCAATTGGGTCTTGTCTTTAAACCCCGTTTCACACATGGAAATTAGTTAACGAAGTTACCTCTCTCCCCATACCTCTAATTCCATTGCCTCAAACAAATATCTACTCTATGCATTTTTCTCCCCATCACATTGAACACTAGTGCGTGGCATGTAGAGTCATTAGATTAGAAAAATCTGGCTGGATTTTCCAGATTTCTGAATCTTATCAAGTCCAGAAAATCCGGTCATCTCGATACAAAATTTTATCCGAGTTTTTCAGTTTATTTTCGCATTTTTTCATGAAACAAATCCATTCAGATTTTTGCAACAACTGCATATATAGGATGCATCTTGCAGGCCTTGATGCAATATCAGGACCTGCCATGCATAAATTCCAGTGGATTTTTGGACCCAAAAGCAGTGTCCAATTTGACAAAAAAATCCGATTTTCACAAGAGGGTACTCAGACTGGATAAACTGGTTTGTCTGCGGGATTCCATTTTATCTGGGGACAGTCTAATCTGAATACCACTATTGGTGTGCAGCTAATGTCGCCCCGTTTGGTTGTTCTTTTGTGTTGCAATGGAAGTCCGGCAATGCATAGAACACTGCAGTACTCTAACTACTGATTTAACACCAGTTAGCAGAATGTATTAGGTGCCTACATATCTACTGGGCTATGCCAGCAGACTAGATTTTGGAGATCAATAGCACTCAACCAGTATGTTTAGACGCGCAGTAGCAGTATTGCGCGGTGTGTATTCATAATTTTTAATTTTTTCCTCCTCCTTTTTGAATCACAATTCGCATACCGCCTAGGAGCTATGGCAGGAGCCGAAGCTACATGTAAGCACCTGTACAGGGAACATACTCAGACCAGGGAACATAAGATTATACTCAGGTATACACCATTCCGTCCGCCGGGGAAGCCCTGTGCCCCCCCCTAGCCATTCCTTCTCTACACCCACATCCCACTCTTCTGCAATAAATACCCGATGTCTCCACCTCACTCCGCACTCCCTATCTTGATACACCAGGTTCTGAATCTTCTCCCCTATAATCCCTCCCAGCCTCTGTACTAGCCTTTCCTGTCTTTGCGGTGGCTTGTACATCAATTAGTCTGGTTGTACATCAATCCCATGGTCTCGCTCCCCCTCTTCCTCTTGGACTCTGCTCTCAGTCCCGCTTCCGTGAATCCCCCCCCTCTTGATAGGCATTCACGACCCGATTCTGGCTGTCTCATCTGCCCTTTCGTGCAACTCTATGCCCAAATACGCTTTGACTCACATCATCGCTAGATACCGGAGCCTTTTCACTATCCTCTCCTAAAGTGCTTCTCGCACCCTTTAGCTGCTGGAGTAAGGTTTCCCTCTGCTGCTCCCTGAAACTCCTGTACTGCAAACTGGAAGCCGATACTAGAAAGAGATTCTTCTTACGATCTTACTGATTTCTGTCATGAGTTTCACTTCCGCATTGAGGACAGTTTTGTTTCCTCCAGAAAAGAATGCCCCTGACTTCGCCAATACTCAAACCCTGATGTCGCACCAAGTCCCGCATTCCACACTTCCCTTTTCCTGGCTATCATGTGTTGCTTCCATGCAAGTCCCAGGACCTGAAGCGTCAATAATGATATTGTCAACATCTCATATCTAGGATATGTTCCCGAGTACACAATTGGTGCGCATATGCTGGTCTAGATCTTCCTCCTATTCGCTGGTGCGAACTAGCCCAATCTGTTTGCCACTTTCCATGCTACGACGTTACCTAATGCCAGTCTCTTGTCAAAGTACGAATTGCAGGTGAGTTCCTAGTTTGCTATGAGTCTCACTAGTTGGCAGTCTTTGCTACCGTAAACATTACTTCGTACTTCTCTTTGTCCAGCAGGTAGCCCTTTCATGTTGCCTCATTCTCACGTTTTGACCGGTATCACTTTCTAATTATGCCATGTCTAGGTAGAATGGAGATATACAACCTTAAATCGGCCCCACAGCGTCATCCAACATTATGAAATAAATCACTCTGTCATAGGTGCCTGCATGGCTCGTTTGGCACGCACATGATCACATGACCATATACAACTATTGCTACGGTTTCTACGATGATGTAGTAAATATGAGGGTATAACTTGGGACAACGCTTGGTGCTTGACCTTTCGACAGGGCAGTTTATGCTGGCCCTTCTTATAGGCTTCCATCTATTGTTTATATATGCTCTGATATTATGATGGTCTATCTATAGATATTCCTTAGTCACTGCCTCGCCTCATCTAGAGATTCATCCGGTGGCTCTGCTCCTGGAGGTCCATTCGGTAGCTTTGTGTTTGGCTGGTGGCTTGCGCCGTGCTATGACCATGCCGTCAGGCCCTTGCGATTCACGTCGTGCCCAATCCATCTTTCATTGCCAGAATGTTGCTACCGGCTAATCAGGCCGAATCGTCACTAGCAGCTTCACAGGTAAGTGTGGGTAGATATCCCCTTCCCGGGCAGGCCTCTACAAATATGATGTATTTGGGTAACGACTTAACATCTTGTTCATTATGGTGTCACGGTGAGTAAGTATTGTTCTGGACATAAGGCAAATAAAGCATGAGGACATGAAGGCAGGGAAAAAAATAAATATATAATCCCAGCGAAGGTAATTAAGCACAGATAAGAAGACCATAATTGGATATACCAATGCATCTGCTACCATTCAGACAGGAAATACAAAGCTAAAGTTGTTTTTTCTTGCCATAGCCCATAGGGCGGCATGCGAGTAATGATATAAATAAAAAAAGCTAAAGGAATGAAGATATTTCGGCGAGCTGAGAGATCATGGATACAACAACTCATCAAAACAGTCAACATAAGTGAGGTCCAAAAGAATGAAAAGTCTTAAGAAGTAGCAGTTGTGCAATTTCTCGTGTTTCAACGTTAACGTTCACCACAAACCCAATTGAATCGCGTTTTATGTATTGATTTTGACGTCAAATTTCGAAGCTTTCTAGCGCGTGGAAAGATGATCGAATGCCTAACAGCATAGTTTGTCAGTAATTCGCATAGATACGACGACACGAGCATTCCAGAATTACCAAGGAGAGGTTAGAGCTAGCTACTGAAATATCAGTTCACCAGGGCCTCCACTTGTGCTCCGATCCTGCCTCCCGCTGCACGGAGCAACCGCACAACATCATCATGGTTATTTCGTGTTGCAGCATCAAGAGGTGTCGCTCCGTCAAAATTGCTTCTATTAACTTCCGCTCCTGCTTCAAGGAGCAGCTTCACAATCTCAATGTGGCCATTCTTGGAAGCCTGGGAAAGAGCTGTACGTCCGCTGAGTTTGGCATTGACATCCACTCCTGCTTCAAGAAGCAGCTTCACAATCTCAATATGGCCATTGCTGGAAGCCCCGTCAAGGGCTGTACCTCCGCTGAGATTGGCATTAACATCCACCCCTGCTTCAAGAAGTAGCTTCACAATCTCAATATGGCCATTGTTGGAAGCCCCGTCAAGGGCTGTACATCCGCCGAGATTGGTATTGGCATCCACTCCTGCTTCAAGAAGTAGCTTCACAATCTCAATGTGGCCATTTTTGGAAGCCCTGTAAAGGGCTGTACGTCCGCTGAGATTGACATTGGAATCTACTCCTGCTTCAAGAAGTAGCTTCACAATCTCAATATGGCCATTGTTGGAAGCCCAGTAAAGGGCTGTACGTCCGCTGAAATTGGCATTGATATCTACTCCTGCTTCAAGAAGTAGCTTCACAATCTCAATGTGGCCATTTTTGGAAGCCCCGTAAAGGGCTGTATATCCGACGAGATTGGCATTGACATCCACTCCTGCTTCAAGAAGTAGCTTCACAATCTCACTGTGGCCGTTTTCAGAAGCCCCATGAAAGATATTCTTGAAATCTGCCCCTGCTTCAAGAAGCAGCTTTACAATTTCGATGTGGCCATTCTTGGAAGCCCAGTAAAGAGCTGTATGTTCCAAGAAAATGTGATTGACATTCATACCCGCATCAAGAAGCAGCTTCACAATCTCAATGTGGCCGTTTTTAGAAGACTCGTAAAGGGGTGCACCGTTATGCTTGACATCTGCCCCCGCTTCAAGAAGGAGTTTCACAATCTCAATGTGGCCGTTTTTAGAAGACTCGTGAAGGGGTGCGCCGTTATGCTTGACATCTGCCCCCGCTTCAAGAAGGAGTTTCACAATCTCGATGTGGCCATTTTTAGAAGACTCGTGGAGGGGTGCACCGTTATGCTTGACATCTGCCCCTGCTTCAAGAAGCAGCCTTACAATTTCGATGTGACCATTCTTGGAAGCCCAGTAAAGAGCTGTATGTTTCAAGAAAATGTCATTGACATCTACTCCTGCTTCAAGAAGCAGCTTCACAATCCCAATGTGACCGTTTTCAGAAGCTCCATGAAAGATATTCTTGTAATCTGCCCCTGCTTCAAGGAGCAGCTTTACAATTTCGATGTGGCCATTCTTGGAAGCCCAGTAAAGAGGTGTATGTTTCAAGAAAATATCATTGACATTCATACCCGCATCAAGAAGCAGCTTCACAATCTTAATGTGGCCGTTTTTAGAAGACTCGTGAAGAGGTGCACCGTTATGCTTGACATCTGCCTCTGTTTTAAGAAGGAGTTTCACAATCTCAATGTGGCCATTTTTAGAAGACTCGTGAAGGGGTGCACCGTTATGCTTGACATCTGCCCCCGCTTCAAGAAGGAGTTTCACAATCTCGATGTGGCCATTTTTAGAAGACTCGTGAAGGGGTGCGCCGTTATGCTTGACATCTGCCCCCGCTTCAAGAAGGAGTTTCACAATCTCAATGTGGCCTTTTTTAGAAGACTCGTGAAGGGGTGCGCCGTTATGCTTGACATCTGCCCCCGCTTCAAGAAGGAGTTTCACAATCTCAATGTGGCCGTTTTTAGAAGACTCGTGGAGGGGTGCACCGTTATGCTTGACATCTGCCCCTGCTTCAAGAAGCAGCCTTACAATTTCGATGTGGCCATTCTTGGAAGCCCAGTAAAGAGCTGTATGTTTCAAGAAAATGTCATTGACATTCATACCCGCATCAAGAAGCAGCTTCACAATCTCAATGTGGCCTTTTTTAGAAGACTCGTGAAGGGGTGCACCGTTATGCTTGACATCTGCCCCCGCCTCAAGAAGGAGTTTCACAATCTCAATGTGACCTTTTTTAGCAGCATTATAAAGGGGAGTATGATTCAACGCATCCTCTTGATTGGCATCTGCCCCTGTTTCAAGAAGGAGTTTCACAATCTCAATGTGACCCTTTTTAGCAGCATTATAAAGGGGGGTATGATTCAACGCATCCTCTTGATTGGCATCTGCCCCCTCTTCAAGAAGCAGCTGCACAATCTCACTGTGGCCGTTTGCGGAAGCTTTGTGAAGGGCTGTCTTCCTGTCTTTGTCGACTAAGTTGATTTCCGCTCCTATGTTCAGCAGCAGCCTGACAACCTTGCCGTGACCAAATTCTGCAGCGTATTGAAGAGGGGATCCCCCATCAGCATCACGCTCGTTTGCTTCTGCACCCGCTGCTAAAAGTTGCTTGACAATCTCGAATTGACCAGCTCCTGCAGCCTTTAGCAGTAAGGAGTTCAAATCTCCTTCGAGGAAGATTCTTTTGACTATTGAGAGGTGTTCTCCAGCGTAAGCGGAGTATGCAACTTCGTTCAGATATTCCGGACTGTGCTTAAGCCCAAGCGTCGCCGCAACTTGCAAAATGTGCTCCACAGTTTTTAGGTGTCCCCTTGATGCAGCAGCCATGAGAGCAGTTTGTTCTTTTCCTGTTTTGCACAGTTTAAATTTGACGTCTAACTGGGAACCTTTGTCGCGGTAAAAGTCGATGAGAGAAGGAAATCCAAATGCAGCCGAGACAAGCAGAGGCATCTCAGAAATGTGACATTCATATTCTGAGCCAGCAGCAGCCCTAGAAAGGAAAGCTTCCACATATTGAAGTCTTGAAGTGTCATCCGTGCCGACTTCTTGCAGTATAAGTTGAACAAGAGGATCATGTGAATTTTGAACCGCCCATTTGAAGCATTCGTGATGAGGATCATGCGCTCTCAACAGTGAATCCGATGGCCACGGGAATTTGATCGTGCCAAGGCCTTTGAGCACCAAGTTGTGAAACCACATCCAGTATAGCTCTTTACCAGCAATTGGCTCATGGGGTACTGGTAATCTTTTGCAATGGCTTAGCCAGTTTTCGATAATATAATCGAACAATGTGCACCTAGTAATATCTGGAGTATTCTGCTTTTTGGGAGAGGGTTTAAACGCTTTTAAGTTGACTTCATCAGGCACATGCTGTGGAGTCTTCCTAGAAACATGACGGGATGTAGTCGCAACTAAATCTGAGCGCAATTCTGGTGGAATCCAATCTGATACCGGTACTGAGAGGATCGATTGCTTTCCTTTTGATGACTGCTTAGCAGTTTTGATAGCCGGCTCGAGCTGAGTCTGGAGGTCCTGAAAATGCAAGTACTGTAAACATCTTATGGCTAGATGTTGTTCAGCGGCCTGTGAGTCGATATGAAACTCCTTGAGGGTTGCTGGTAGTTCGTATGTTTGCAGAAAGGTTATGACAGTCGAGTGGATAAAGTGAACTCTTGACAAATGAGTAACTGGCTCTTCTATTACTACAAAGTTCCCACAGTCCTCGACAATCCTGTCTAGGTCCGTCGGAATGCGGTTTATTCCCTGTGCTCGTGTAGCATCACCATCTCTAATAACCACTGCCTCTGCAAGTTCACGCAGCGACAGCTGTCTCCTTGCCGTGATGAGCCACCGGAATGCCTCAATTGCCACATCCTTTTTCCGTTCTTTGATAATGCGTTGTAGCATCCTGATGTATGTTTCATCAAGATTGCGGGGTAACGATCGTAATGTCTCTCTTATATCCTCATCATTATGCTGTCTACAAATATCAAGTATTTGTAAATTAACCCACAGAAACCTAAGTGTGGTGTATTCTTTAGTACTCCATTATTCAAGTATACAGTTCGACAGATACTTGAATTCTAACTTACATTCCTTCAACACCGATCATCAATGCCTGTTTAATTTCTTGAAGCATTGTATCATCCTGAATCTGTAATTTTCTATCATCCACATGCTTCTTCAATGAGTCGTCAATATATGCCTCAATTTCAGGACGGAACTTTATATGGTCGAGTGAGATTGAGATAGCAGTGGTAAGCTTCCTGGCCAGGTAAACCTCTTTGCGACTGGAAAGGTAAATTTTAATGCACCGTGGCACGCTCAATATAGTCTCCAGCAAATCAAGAAACTTTGTTTGGGTATTGCCATCACATTCGTCTATACCATCAAACACTAGATAGGTGCAGTTAGGAAGTCTCAAGGTGCGAATGAAAAGATCTGCCCATGAAGAGGTCAAGGGGATATCGTTGTATTTCTCAAGGAAGCTTGCTACGTCCTCTTCATAACTAGAGGTTCCATGGAAAACTGAGAGAACCTGCTTGGTCAAACTTCTGATAACTACTTCGAGCTTAAGTGACCGGTGGTCCGAGAAAGTACAGAAAAAATAACCAATAAATGTTCTTCGTGGTGCACCGTTGGTTTGTTGCACACATGCATTGAGTAGATTCCTCACGACTGAGGTTGATAAAACTGATTTCCCTGATCCCGCTAATATAGTGACGAATAATAATAGTTAGTGACTTGAGCGCGCATGAAGCTGAGCAATCGCCATAGCTCAGCAGGATGATATGCGAGTCTGAACAAAAAAGCGGAAAAAAAAAGAAAAAAGAAAAAAAAAGCATAGGTGTAGAATTGCACATACGTATTCCATAGCACCAGAGGAGTGAGGATTTTGAGGACTGAACCCATTCCTTGTACTCGCCCATCTCATACAACCATTCCCCCGTCCGTGGGTGACTAATATTAGCGAAATCTGAGAACGTGATCGTGTGATTGTAATCGGAGATCCGTTTCAGTAGCTTTTTGCGCTCCTTGTCTGTTCATATGTATTTCACCGGCGCCTCGTTAGTTCTGCTCTTGTATAATGCCAGTCAGAGGACAAGGATCCACTAGCAATACAGATGAGGTAGGTGGAGGAGAGAAGAGGGGGAAAACAGTGGGAGGGGTGGCGTTGATAAAGTTGACCTCATTTCATTTGATTTCCTAGCATCTCTGGTTTGTAGGTAGTCACCTGATAGCTCTCACCATATCACACGAGGAGGGATGCGGGTAGTGATAAAAAAAAAAATAAAACAATAAAAAAAAGCCACTCCAAGTCTTGGGAGATTAACTAACCCTTCTTCTGTCGCTGCGAAAGAATCATTCTGTTATCGGCTTCCTTCCATTGCTGCAACTGACGCTGTTCATTTGCTGGAATGCATAGGTGAGAATTTTGTGACTTTCTCTGAATATGTCATAATTGGGGTTACCTTTGGTACCTGCCTCTAGCTTCTGTAGCGATTTCTTGGTATGAGAGAATTCTACATCCACCTGCTCCTTCAAGGCGATGTTAAAGAGCACCTGTTGCTGCCTCACTCTCCTAGCTGAATCCTCCTTCGCGAGAATAATTTGGTACTCGACTATCTTTTGCTGGAAGAGGAGCTTTTTTGCCACATCTTCGAATTCGCTGTGCACCGGCTGCAATAGAGACTTGATAAAAAGGGAGCCCACTGCAAGACCCAGTAAGTCTTTAGTATCATTTATCACAATACATAGCTGACAACGGACTTTGATATTGGGGACTTACTTGGCCTGCGTAAAAATGCAACCGCATCGGTACAGAAGTCCACAATCTGGGCGTAGTACTCAAAAACTTCCTCTTGAAGGTTCTGATAATGAGGCCACAATGCTTGAAATTCTTTGAATATGGGACATAGCTGTCCGACGCTTTCCAACAACTTGGTAAGATCGCTAAAATATTTGGAAAAGTTTTGAGCGGTCTGTTACAGAATCTCAGCCTAAGCGCACAGTTCCGACTCAAATGTGCAAGTCGACACTGCAGCATACATACCAATAACAGAATCTTCACACTTCCCCACATCAAAGCGGAAATGAACGGATCGTGTTGAATCATAGTATCCACTATACCGGAGAATTGCTGAACTGAGTGCAAGATCCTCTCGCAACGTCTAATTTTCTTTTCGGAAACCTTTGCATCTTGCAGGCTTTTAGTAAGCCCTAAAATATCGCCCGGGGCGTCCGTCTGGGGGAGAGAAGCCCTTTCCTGTGGTGACAACAAGTTTCTGAATTTCTCAACCGCGGTAACTAAGTGCTGTCGTCCCGTAACGGTTGGTCTAAAATTGAAAGTTATTAGTATCCTGGTACATCATGTGGCTTTGGCATTAAGGTCAACTCCATGAGAAAATAGCTGTGCAACCTACGTTGCTTTGGGCCCAGGTTGCTGTGACATCTCCAATTGGTCGGATATGGGTGGCTATTCTGTTCTATTCACTGGCAATTAGGGTTACACGCATGGAAACAAAAAATTGGCAAGGCGGAGAGCCCGGAGTGCGGATGGTGTGGGGAAGGGCCAGAAACGACAAGGCACATATGGGAAGAATGCAGAACATGGAGACAGAAATGGCCGGGAGGGGGAAACGCACTGATAAACCCTCCGGAGGTGGGCAGGGGGAGGACGACGACAAAGACCCGTTGAGGACGATCCTGGAATGGGCAAACAAGTAGAACACTCCTGGGGATTCTTTCTTTCTTTGTCTTTCTCTTTCTTATGTAACTAAACATCCCATAGCCCTTAGGGCGGCACGCGATTAATGATATATAAAGAAAAAATATTCACTGGCGCTCAATAGGATGCGTATTGTATAAATAGTCAAAAGCTGGAGATATTGTTGATGAGGGTATTCGGAATTGCGGCTCACCACCCTCAGCTGAGTTGTGCTGATGTGGGGTGTTGAGCCAAGAGTGCATCTCAAATCTCGGAATACCAATGGGCAACGAATAACTAGCCAGGACTAAAATAGAAGAGACACAGCAACAAAGGTATTAAAGAAAGTGGTCGCTCCGTCCATGGCCATCTGGAGTTCACCGTTGCAGTCGGGGCGAAGTCTCTATGCATTTCTTAATTTAATTTGCTTTATGTTTTCTGTTTGTCCTCGACTGAGACATTAGACTTTAGAAATTTAGCCCTGTCTCCGGCTCCCTGTTGGGAGGAAAAAAAAATTATTCAGCTACTGTTTATGTACTACAGTGCAGATAGTAGGATAGTCAAGTTGTTACTCCACCGTGCAAAACTTACGATGATTGGCACGGTGATGCATCAGAGAGCACTGTAGAGGAGAAAAGTGGACTAGAGGGAAGAAGGAGCAAAACAGCTGGAATTGATCGAGGTCTATGGATCTGACTTTCTTCAACCTTGTAACGATGATTACCCTTCTCTGAGGCCTCCCCTCTTCCCCCCTCATTAAATACCCTTCCCTTTCCGGTATCCCCTTCCCCTTCTAGTAATCACCTCCCCCTCCGGCCTCCCCCCACCATGGCACGTGAAATGCCAAGATCCCCCACGCACCCTGTCGCGCTCAGAGATGGCAGAGTCTGGTAACGATAAAGCTAAATACCACGGGCTATGACTACTCCCGAATTTAGTTATGAGTGACATATACCAGATCACACTCAAGAAAACCATATTGAGCATTTCCCGTCGAGTTAAAGGCACGATTATAGAATATGTCGAGGTTGGTTGGCAGGGGTGATAAATAAATAAGATAAGTTAAGGGAACTGGAAAAAAAAAAAAATCAAAATGAAGATGGGAGCAGACGTTTATCAGAATACATACAAATTGCATTAGTAGCGGGGCTTCATCTGTTAGCTTACACTTCTTGTTCCTTCGATTTTACTGTATATAAGGAGTGAGGAGAGGTGGAAGTTGAGGGACCGGGTCTCACTGGGTACATCAGGATCCCGTTACCCTGAATCTTGTTTTTCGTTGTTTATCTGTTGGCATGTTACATTACGTTACGTAACTTATGTACCTGGCTACGTAGATTGAAGTGTCATAGCCATTTTATTTAAATTCACCTGCGGGGGATAATGGGTTACCTGCTTTTGTGGACATATATATTCCGTGGAAATGAATATATACATACCTGGTCCGGGACCTCAAAAAAAAGATTTGTTTGGAGGAAAAAAAAAAAAGGATTAGGAATTAATTTCTGATATAGATAATTACTTACTTTGCGTAGCTACCTAAATCGTTATTTGCGGAAACAACAAAAAAAAAAGAGAAAATCTATCATATCATACATACCTGATTTGGCTTACTAGGTAAGCCAATGCAGGAAAAAGGTATAGATACATAGATAAATAATATGTTTGTAGGCCGTTTTCCATTCTTGTAAGTTTGTCTAAGGTAGAGTATGTGCGTTCAGTTACCCTGGGCTTCCGTCTAAATTCGAAAAAAAAAAAAAAGATATCACACCAATTACTGACTATTTGGCGTGCCAATACATTCGTCCGCCGTTCGTTCATGGATAGGTTCGACCCCGTTGTTGAAATCATATGCATTGATGTATTCGGTTCACCCACGAGCTGTACATAGACCAGAACTCCTGCTCTCATCTCCGGCAAATTGTCACCTCTGAAATGCAACAAGGTAACCGTTCCATCCTCCTCTGGGAGGCAGCATCAACTAACATGTATTGAGATGTGTATTCCTTTCTTCAGACTCTGTACTCATGCTCACATAAAAGGGAAAAGAAGAAGAAGAAAAAAAAAAAGGAATTCCGTTCTAAACTTTAGCAAAATTTGTCCAATGAACCACTGTGCGCCCCAAGATCCCCATGATATGGACTACCTGCATCCCATCCCCCTTTCCTCCGTCCACCCCCACCCAACTGCCCCCAACTCTGGCGACAAAACAAAGCGCTGACCGCACTGAACTAAATTCTGAGAAAGATCTGTCTCAGCTTCCCATGTTCCGGAGTGTATCAAAGGGAGCCACCGACATCACCATGCACTATCTCTTTTGTTGTCATTTGTCTTGACATCTATCATGACAATCAACAAGCCATGAACCTGATCACGACTCAAAATGAGGAGTGAGAAAATAAATCATAGCAAAGTTCTGCAATTTCCTCCTATCCTTCCTGTCCTATTTTATTGGACTTCAAGAAAAATTCTCTGATCAGTTCCCAGTATCCTAATCTCTCGAAAGCTCGCATTTCCTTGTAATCCACTGCCGGACCTTGCCATCTTTCTCCTAAACCGCGAACCCTCATAGATTCATAGTAACGTCGTCACCCCCAATCACCCCAAAACACCCGAGATGAATATCCTCCTTATGCAGGAAACCTGGCACGAAATTAGCAACGGCCTAGACATCCATACCAAACTCACACTCCAGTACACTCTAAGTTAACGCCTCCTTTATCTATGCCTGTGCTCCCAGCTGCTAATATCCGTCTTCTCCCTATAATACGTATCACACACAACTCACATTCTCGACATTTCCTCATTACCCTCAACGTCGGGAAGAGCAGTCATGTGGCCAAGTAGGTCCAACACTAGTCTCGTGCCCAGCCGCTATGGCGCGCACGTGATTGACTGTATTGTTTTATTTTTCACGTAGGAGCAGAGACGGGAACATGGCTTGGCTGGTGAATAAGCCAGCGGAAATGCGAAAGGCAAGCAGAGCCGAGGCACAGATACAGAGCCGTGTAGCCGCGGGGAAGGAAAATTTCTATTTGAAACCGACATACAGTCCACAGCAAGGTCTTCGGGAGCTGTTATACAGAAGCTTATATAATAGTGTTTGTGAATTGCGACCCCATTCTGCCCCTAGTACTGTACAGAAATTTGTAAACTATTGTTTCTGACCGGATTCTACATAGACCCTGGTAGCGAACGCAATGCATAACATTGTACAAGCTACCCCAATGCTCCGCATCTGGGCGTATACATCTGAGAATATTGAGTATAATTGAACTGATCCTCTCTCGTTCCATGCATTCCCCGGTTTAGGCTGGATATTGATGAATTGCTAATTACGGTATCCATTAGTTTCTGAATAGCATAAAGACTTGCCAATATACGTACGCATGGCTTTCACACTACATCAATGGTTAGCAAAGCGCTGATCTCGAACATGGGCACCATACCCATGGAGAGTCCATGTCATCCGGATTATTTGATGTAATCTAGCAACAATGCCATGTACATCATCTAGATATGTAAACGGATATATGAGGTAGTGAAATTGACGTTATACTCGTGTAGTATTTCAACGTTTCCTTAATGAACGAGACTATCCTTAATGGCATGGTTAACAGTATCAATGTAGGTATTCGCACAATGGTCCGTAGGTTTGGTGTCCACCTTGATATTTCAAGGTTTACCTGATTACCCGCTCCTGAGGTTCCAGTAACTGTTGACGCCTCATCCCCACGTTGTTCAATCCAGATCCTTGCAATTTGGCCCTGAGACACCATTGGAACGAAATGTTAGTGAATTCCGGGTAAATGAGCAAAAAAAAAAAAAAAAGCAGCATTGTACTAAGTTTACAGCTAGGAGCTCAGATGACCCTGAAAAATATCTAGATCCTCATTTATGTTTGCAAGCCGCAAGCTTTACCCCCATCTCCCTTTCCCGCGGAGGTGGTTAAATGTCGCACACATCATACACGCTGACCGTACTCACAGCTGCCATAGTAATTGATGGACATTGAGTTGTTGCCCTAACAAATAAAGATTGAAAATGATAATCTTGCAGAGAGCTCAGTTTATCCAAAGTTTGCCTGCAATCGATGTTGGATGCCTACATAAAGGTAAGAGTATACTACACCAAATGCTTGTTGGTTAACTGGCTTCCAGTTATTCAAGGAAGCTAGGGTAATCACTAGTATTCCATGCATGTGGCTTCCTATGAATTGCAGAACTTCCATGAACCGAATAAGTAGCCATCACAAAATTGGTCTAACTATAGAGTGTGGACTTCTTGCTCTGTAGCTATTATTGGAGTTGCTGCGGTTCCAGTGACTTCGTTTTGAGCAAACAGTGATCCACTTGCAATTATCCTTCAAAATCAGAGCAATAGTCAACCAGTGAATCTGGGCAATGTCACCGCACATGTAGTTCATGGAGCTTGAATCCTATAAGTACTTTCGGTGCATGTTTTCTGCCAGATGCTTCAATAAACTGCAGCATAGAAAAGAGATTTCTCTTGGAAACTTGTTCACCGAATGCATACAAACGTGCATTTATGGTATTTAAATGGAAGTATTGGGCTACCCACTCTGAGTGCTCTTCCTCATCACCAAATAGTTATGTTGGCTCCTCTAAGTCATTTGGATTCGTATCTACCTGTCTGCCATACCTCCGGTATCAGCACTCGCTTCCAAGCGAAACATAATTTATAGTTATCTCCGACGCTCAAGGCGATAACGCAGTGGCTGGATGCACAACATGGCTCTAAAGGGCTCTAAGACTCTCATCGAGCCCGCTCTCCCATCACCACTCGCAGCTGGGCAGTTGCTTCTCAGTTAGTATCCACAGAGTGCCCAAAAAAGTAGTGCTCAACAAAGTAATTGGTCAAGGTGTGGAGGCGGGTTTATTTGAAGGTAGGGGGGAACAGCCGGGGTGCAAGCAACTCAACATTTCAAGGATTTCATATTTTCGAGGATTGTAGCATCTTTAGGGTCTCGGTGAGCAGTTGGTGATTTGAATCGCTTTACCTGTTACAGTGCTAGGCCGTAAGGAAGCCGTCGCACATTGTAGCAAAATAAAACCAGTCAAGCGAGCAATCTCGTAACTGGAGGACGAAGGTTGCAGTGAACTTGGACCATGCGAGGTCAAGCACTATGATGAACGCTCCATTGAGGGCAACCTGGAGCTAGATTTTCTGTGTAGGAGATGTTCTGTGGGATCACGCTACGAGTGGGTATCGTGACATGCGGGGAGGAGCTCGCGATTACCGGAGAGGTTGACCGAGGAAGGTTGAGGAGAACAACCCCCACAAGCATGAGGCTTGGCCCCGGCGCCACGCGAGGGTAGGTCAGGTCTTCAGTCTCAGTCTTCCAAAAGCCGCATTTTCCAAAACAGTGAGATTGTTGCATGCGGCATTCCCGAAATGGAAACCCAGCCAAGACAGCCCCTCTGCTCTATCCGGGCACGAGGGCAGCTACTATGTGTAGATGTGCAGCCGTGCCCTCACCCGCGTCGTGACCCCGCAGCGGTCGTCCGATGTCCCAATTCCAGGTTCGCACAACCCAGAAAAGGCCCTTGCTGCTGCACGAAAACCTGCTTCGATAATTGGGAACTGCAACTGCGCACAAGGCCTCCTCGGCTACTGTACAGGCGCAATTAACCTGACTGCGGTACCAGTATCTTTCCTCGTTCCCCGAAGAGAGCTGCTGTGCATCGAGTTTAGCAACTCACAGAGCTTAGCGGCTTCCGCGGGAACCAGCAAAGCTGTCAAGTGTTGCACTTCATATTCCTTGGTTCGTCATTTTCACACATCTCGTTACACATCCTCCACTTGTATTTTATAGCGCTCTCAGCGAAACTTAGTAAAAGAGGTTGGTAGTTTTTGTTGCAGTTTCTCTGTACTCAACTTGCTTGTATGCACTGTGCCGGAAATTACGGCCATGGTTGTGGAAATTAGCCATTGTCAAGCAGCGGACTGGGTATGTGGGTGGATGTCGTGGACGAGGGAACCAGCGGTACTTTTACTCTCTATTTACTCACCGGCAAATGAACTTGCCTAGACTCGCAGAGAGGCTAGCATTCTTACAAACGTCTGCGGTAGAAAGCTCCACTCGAGCTATGGTTGGGGACATCTGTACGCGGAGTAGGGGCGACATTTGATTCGATGACTAAGCACTCCATTTACATGGGTACATGCACGTTCTGCCCGATAGTATGCAGCGAGTTTGAAGGTATTCTTCCTACCTCCACCGCTCCATCGTTCTCCCACAGCTCTACCGCTTCTACCACTCTACAACTCCCACTGCCCGCACTGCTGCTACTGCTGCTACTGCTCACACTGCTGCTACTGCTCGCACTACTGTTGCTGCTTCTACCGCCCGATCACTCTGTCACACTCTACATATCCTAGCCTAGCTGTCAACTTGCATATATCTATTGCATCAGTCGCACACAACATAAAACCAAGTAGTGGGGTATTGCATAAGAGATGTACTAGTACATATTCTATTCCGTTTTTGGTTAGCTGATTTCCATTTTTAGCTAGACTACTATATACTATACTATATTTGGTGATTACTAAAGGGCGACATTTATGACCCCTCTCCATATAAAATTCCTGATCTTTAACTCTATGAAACACTATAACAAAAAATCAAATAAATAGATATCGCTTCGTAACTTTATTCTTCATTGTCTGGTCTATCATATTACGACACGAAACTAATTTTATCTAATTATTTTAGTTGCGCTTTAGAGCGTTGAAGTTGGGGTGCAATTTACTCCGCGTACAGATGTCCCCAACCATATTGTACAGAAATTCCTTGTGAGAATGTTACTTGAGACAGGTGAATGGTGGCCAGGATTTGGTTAGCATTGTTCTATGTCGCGCATACCGTTAAGTTACTAAAAGTGCTAGAGCTGCTGGCGGTACTCTAGTACCCAAGCTAGCTGCTCAATTGTTTCATACTATCATAGAGTACTTACCCTCAGGGACAGGGAACGTGAAAAGTATGGGAGTGGCGCAGAGACCGCTGGTAGTTTGGAAGCGAAGCTAGTTATGAGACTAGGGGCCAAGCCCTGAGTACGCCTTCTTCCCTCTCCGCTCCTTGCCTCCAGTAACATGAAAATGGGTCACGGTGTCTTGTATGCTTGATTCGCCTTCTATATCCACATCAACACATGTCCGGCAAGTTGCGAACACTGGCGTTTTTTACCTCTGCAGTTTTCCCGGTGACGTTGTGGAGAAACTGGGACTTAGTCGTGCGCGGTATGACGTGAAAGACCAATAATAAGGTTAAAATATATTGTGGCACCCCGGTACGCAGCTTTCTTTTTCAAGCTAAGTAACGAATCGCCTAAAGCCCTTAGCCGGAAGTTTAGAACTGTATGCATAACATTTCTGGCCACCGATCATTAACCTCCTTTGGCTAGTACAGGACCAAATTTAGACTAGAGTGGATTTTTCGCTAACTTAAATAGGCACCTTTCGCCTTGGGATTTCGCCCCATATGTAACATAGGCTCCAGAAAGCCGTGCTTATCAGCTCCACCAATCTTTTCTCAAATAAAAAAATGGTAATCACAGATTTGTTCAGCACTCGAAAAGCAGCAAATATATGATATAGTCTAGCACGAGACTAGATATAATGATTAAAATCGGAGTTGATTTGGTGGAGCTGATTGAGTTGCAAAATTTTGGTGGGCGGATATGTCTGTTCTTTAACTTCCGGCACCATAACATAGCTTGTCAACCGGCCGTTAGGTACTCTTAGTCTCGTAAAGTAACCGGAGGTACCCTAGCTTCTTCGGGGAAGAGGTCACCTGGGCTATAATGAAGTTCACAATAGCCAGTTTCACTATAGCGAGGGGTCACGTGTTGCACCCAAGGTAGGAAAGGGGGGAAAAAATGGAACTGTTCAGTGTACGATATTCAGATCTCAAGTGCGAATTCAGTTCCTTACCAGACCGCCAATATCATGCCTCCTCAATGCCACTTTGGATGCCCAGCTCTAGAGAAATGGAAGGTATGTCATGCTCGCCAGGAAGTGTGATAGCGCCCAGCAGAAATGATTTCAGAAGAGTTAAGTATGAGCTAAATAGTTCCTAATCCTGATGGCAAGCTAATGACATTATCTTCAATGTCTATGATATTGAAGCAGTCAGATGCACTAAAAGCTTTTTTGCCTTTTTCTATTGTGAATTAAATCACCACTCTGCTAAGCCTATTACATAAGGCAGCACTGAGGCCGCCCCCCGGTATTTCACTATATGGTTGCGGACTCCTTTAGTCGGCACATATTGATCCAAAATTTCAATGCCGATCACTGACGCAACAAAAATCGTTAACACTCAAAATTGCACATAGATATGAAGAAAACTGAGCGAAGAATCAATCTTTACTTTGTTTTTAATTATATAAGTTTTTCTGAAAAATTCATTCAAAGTTAAAGGGAGGTGACTTTTTGGTTGGCGGACCCCTAATCGAGTTACATACTACTAATACAAATTAGGTAAAGTAATGGCTTAGTAAGCAAATTACTTGAGGGGTAAGTTTAAAGTACCACTTGCATTTATCCACCACTTGCCGATGACTTCTATACATGTTCCTGAAACTGTTTAGTTTCATAGGTATATCCATTAGAGTATGCATCCAGAAGTTGCATGCAGTGCTCATAGTAGTGAAAAATAGGGGTAGTTACTTACAGAATGTAACACAGCAGGTACTGTATTTCGCAAGTCTTCAAAGTTATATTAATAGTTCTCACAAGCATAATATTTTGCACACCAAAATCTTTCAATGAAATTTAACTGGTGCAGTATTTATTTCGTACGGTAGAGTGCAAGGAAGCGAAGAGCGAAAGGCGCGGTATTCTGTACCGTAGAGGGCGAGGAAGCGAAGCGTGAAAGGTGTGGTATTCTGTATGGTAGAGGCACGACAGAGTGAACAGTAAGAAGCCTGGTGCTGCTTATTCCTTATGGTAGAGAAGGGCGGAGGAATGAAGAGCAAAAAACAAAGAAAGAAAAGAAAGGTAGACTTTACCTAGTCAGCGTCTGGTTACGAGACTACTATAGCGCTTCTTCTCACTATAACCAGGGCGTTTTAGCTACGGCACGAACGATCTCGCCCATTCCTTCACTATAGCCAGGATTTCACTATCAAGAGTTTCATTATAGCCAGGGTCACCTGTAATGGAAGTGACAGGGTTCTCTGGGGAGAAATGGTGGGACTCCCGGTTGAAAAATATAGGGTATAATCTTTGCGGAATATGTTACTCTGATCAATCCTCGCATTGCCATGTAAACAGCGGATGTATGTATCTTTAATTAAATTACGAGAAAATGAAGGGAGCCTAAAACTGTGGAAGAGAAGCATGGGGAGCTTGGTGAGTGTAGATAAATAGCATATCCCCTATCCCCACAATCCAGGGTGTATCTCGACAGTCAGTACAGTCCTGTCCTTCCATTCGGTCAGCGTCGGGACCCTTCAATTCTGACGATATCATTCGAAGGAAAACACTTACCCAATATGGTTCTCAGACAGGCCCATGCTGCGGGTCCAGTCCTCACCCAGCTGGTCGAGGCAGACAAAGTACCCTGGTACAAGAAGAAGAATCTGAGATACCTGTACTTCATTCTCTTCCCAACATGTATGGGGTAGAAATGACTTCTGGTTTCGACTCCTCTATGGTGAATGGACTGCAAAATGTGGAAAATTGGGATGTTTGTGAGTTAGCTACAGAACTTTCCGATTTACTGCACTTACTAACATATAAAAATTAGATTTTGATAGACCGCGTGGTGCCAAACTTGGGATATTGGGAGCAATCTACTCTTTGGGTGCAATTGTCATTCTCCCATTTGTTCCTTTTGTCAACGACAGATTTGGTAGGAGGTGGTGCATTCTCTTTGGTTCTATGATAATGATATTTGGTGCTGTCTTGCAAGGAGCCGCTCAAAATTGTAGGTTGGCTGGGTTCTTTCCATGCTATTGTAATTTATTAATTTTGGCTGTCTATAGTCCCGATGTTCCTGATGTCTCGCTTCTTCCTCGGAAACGGAATTCCATTTGCCATTGTAGCTGCCTCCTCCTTGATTGGAGAATTGGGTTATCCAAAGGAACGTGCAGTCTTGACCTCACTATTCAATGCCTCTTGGTTCATTGGTGCTATTATTGCTGCAGGAATCACACTTGGGACGTTCGCGATCCCAAATACTTGGTCATGGCGCATTCCGTCTATCTTACAAGTCTTCCCCTCGCTTTTGCAAGTTGGGTTCATGTTCTTGCTTCCGGAATCCCCTAGGTGGCTTATTAGCAAAGATAGAGGCGAAGAAGCTCTCGCTATTCTTATCAAGTACCACGCTGAAGGGGATGAAGATTCGGCGTTCGCAAGAGCAGAGTATGCCCAAATTCAGACAACTTTGCAAATTGAAGCCGAAGCGTCCAAGAGGTCCTGGAAAGAAATGGTTGCTACATCGGGAATGAGAAGGCGTGTGCTGATTTGCTCTGCGCTTGGTCTATTCACTCAATGGTCCGGCAATGGTCTCATTTCGTATGTGATGACCCCCCAAAAAATTTTTCGCAGTAAATGCTAACTTGGACTGATCTTAGATACTACCTTGGCCGTATTCTTGACACAGTAGGAATAACATCTAAGCTTCTCAAGAATCAGATCAACCTCGCCAATACTTGCTGGGCGTTGTTCAATGGCACATTGATGGCTCTTGCGGTGTTCCATTTCAAGCGCCGGACCATGTATCTCGCTTGTACAATCGGTCTCCTGTGCACATATACTGGTTGGACAATTGCATCTGCTCGATATGCGGTCACGGGAAGTGCCGACGCTGGAAGAGTGGTTATTTTCTTCATCTTCCTGTACTCACCTATGTACAACATGGGTTATAACGCCCTGACCTACACCTATCTTGTTGAGCTTTTCCCATATATGGTCCGCTCAAGAGGTATCACCATCTTCCAATGGTGGGGACGTATGGCTGGATTCTTCAACAACTTCGTCAACCCAATTGGACTTGCAAATATCGGCTGGAAATACTACCTTACTTATGTCTGCTGGTTGGCTTTCGAAGTCTGCTTTGTTTTCTTCCTTTTCCCGGAAACTTCAGGTCATACGCTAGAGGAATTGTCTTTCTGTAAGTCCTATCTTTCACCCCCTGTTAGTTTTTCTGCTATGGAAATTTTGTCTAATGTCTCTTGTGACTGCAGTGTTCGAGGGAGACGAAAAGAACAAACAGATCGAGGCTGCCACCGAGAAGCACCTTGCGGGGTGAGAAGTCTCGCATATAAGGGTCCAGAGCAAGGACGGTGCGGATGTCGAGCTAGCGGCAGCCTTCGATACGTCAAAGTCGGGTTAGAAGAGCTGTGCTTGTTGCTTCGATCTATTTTTATTACTTTTTGATGTATAATTCTTTAATGGAATAACCCTCTATTGTAAGTGAGAGCTGTCTCCTGAATTTCTATTATTGTTAACTTATTTACTTTTTTTTCCGTCATGGTACGAGGAGGAACCTGTAGGGGCCCGATGTATTTACATTTGAACGCCGGTGGATAAATTACATTGGTTGCATGTACCTGCTCTAACGCCAGGATCTATCGGAGTTGTACAATACCCGCTTTTGTATTCAAATCGTATGAATGATAATTGATGACTTGTTGGGAGTGAAATTACTGTTCTTAGCTTGTACATACATATACTTGATGTTTTGAGATCACAAGTCTTCCTTGCTTTATGTATGTTCCACAGTGCTAAACCATGAAACGAGCGCTAGACCTCTTTGATGTGGGGTTTCCCGCCACAAGACCAATAAAGGAGTCCCCACATTGTGAATTAATTATCACTACATAGTAGGAAAGACTAGGAATTAAGCACTGTTGGACCGCACAGGTTTCCGCTAGACTTTTTCAACCGCACTGCGCGGTACGCCATTGAGAGTGGTACAATGAGTCACAAAGGATATCTTGAGTCAGCTCTATGCATATTCTGCGGCTCTGGATGTGTACAGTACAGCCCAACATGTTACCGAAACTAGTATATCTCCTGCATGTGAGGCCTAGGGCTCCGCCGTTTGGACGATCGACCGCAGCATCCATAACAGAGATAAGTAGCTGTTGATTCATGGAACGGGAAGTGGGGGGCACCCGTGTCGTGCTCGACGCGTAGGATGCTATAACACGTTGTGGTGCGGGAAATCGCTGTACTCTGTCTTCTCGAGTAGGGCAGGGGGCAAATACGGCATCTGCAACGCGACATTGCGAGCATTATGTGAGCGTTGTAGTTAGGAGGAATGCTCTTGCGGAAAAAGTAGTCTCGTGCCATAGAAGAAAGGTAATCTTGTGGTAATTTGGCATGAGGCTAGGTGATTTATGAACTGCCCCGCAAGGCCGAAAGGCCGAAAATGATATAACCAATGATGCCCGGGCATGTGTACATCAGTCTCTTGGACTATAAAGTAATACGGAATCCTGTTGTATGTATCATGGCAGTGTCAGTAAAGAATTTACAAAACCATTTTTTTCCCTTAAAATATGGGTAATGCAAAAAAAAAAAAAAAAAAAAACTACGGCACCAAGGATTCCCATATGGTCACCCACTATAGTACTAGCTTGGCGATCTGAAGCTTAGATATGGCAGAGCGGACGGGATGCCTCGTTTTCTTCAGTCTATGGCCGTAGATGACAAAATCACTTAGAAATGGATATATATATACGTGATTCATTCACTCCCAACATACCCATATTGAGGTTTTCTTACCATGATTATTGCTGATTCTGTATTAACTGTGCACCTACTGTAGGGTTCGAACTTTGCTGAGGGGCTTGGTATACCAAGTACTTAACTATGACATAAGACTGACAGATATACTAGTAACTCAATGTCTGTCATTCAATTAGATGCGTAGTTATAGCATCAGTAGGTTTACCAAGTCTACTATACTATTGATGCTTAGAGTTAAACACTGCCTCAAGCCCCACCAAGCCCCATCAATATACGTATATAGCTTTTTGGGTAGGATTGATGTCAGAGCTCTTGATGAATCATATAAGCCCTAGCACTCAATGCTCGTCTGGGTACGAGAACAAGTACCTAAGATTGGAGTACAGAGACTGAAGGAAAGATTTCTCATAGACTATATCCTCTATAGTATAGTATACGTCTCTAGAACCGGAACTATTCTTGGTAAGTGCATTAAATTTTACATATAGTATGGTATAACTTAAATGCAGGTGTTATCACAAGTATATATTTAAGTTCTCGGTTAGAAAAGTAAGAACCGCACTTGTTTCCTTAGCGCTACCAGAATGACTGCCGTAACTCTGTACGCAACTATACCAAGCCGATTGCCTCACGAATTAAGCGTTCCAGCCCCATTTAAATTTTAAACGCGGTTACTGAAAAGGGGGACTTCAGTACTGTATATAAGCATCTACAACCCTGCTCTACAGTTCATAATGTGGTTAGAATGGTAGAGATGAGCCGCTACAAAAGTCTATATACAGCAAGCTTGTTAACCGTCAACCCGTGCTAGGGTGGAGTTAGAATCTTGCAGTGTGCGCACATGTAAGTGAACAAAGAGTAAATAATTATAGGCATACGTGGCCACTAGGAGGACTGTTTTATAAGGCCACTGGGGATGCGTATCCAGTATATATTGAACTGTAGTTGAGATCACATCGCACGCAAGGCTTTGGACAGGATGAGCACTCGTGAATGCGTGTCTGGCCAGCAGCCTCCATGCAGAACCCTCAACCAGCGACTTTAGCCACAGGGGGACATTCCCGATTCTACCCAGAGACGAATATTACCCAAAGTGGAAACTAGGGGAACTGGGGCCCAGATCCTACGGAACGATCAAAAATCACTTCCCACACTCCTCCTCCCATCCGTCTTCACTCCCAATAGGTTTTGGGAATATTTTCAACCTCACAATACTACAATAGTCGCAATATATGATAATTATCATAATGGCATCTACTCCATCACAGTATGACAAGACCCCTTTGCTTCCAGTTGCTGTTTCTACTTGTTTAACAATCATTATACACTAACTCAAACGAACAGAGAAATAAGTCTATATTCGACAAAAGATGCATTTTATATGGCTCTAGTCGCTATCATCTTGTCCTGTATATCTATCTGCATCCATATCATGAATCTACTTTAGTAGCACATACACGACAATTACAAGGTACCTTGACTACACCCTCGCTCACCTTGGGCTGCAAGGTGGGGAAGGTGGTGGTGAGGGAAGAGGAAGAGGGCGAGGGGTGTGGCGATGTGGGAGTGGAGAGCGGGAGTGGTAGATGGGGGGAGGGCGGTGAAGAGGGGGTTTGACGGCGATGATTGGGGAATCGACTGAGGAAGTTAGAAGCCCAATTTGGACGGACTCAGATTATTTTGGGGCCCAATGATCGGAATGGTAACTCCATGGGAAGGCCAAGGAACTGGGAGATAGTACAAGTAGGAGAGGCCCTAGAGGGAGAGAAGGAGGGGGAAGGAAGAGCAGGAGGAGGAGGACTGAGGAATTGCGAAACTGAGGAGGAGGGTAATACACAACGGTGTTGCAATTGAGTGGGAGGTGCATGGTTCTAGAATGAGGTGGCAAAATAAAGGGCCATTAGTCCTAATTTGCTCTTCTTGTTTTTCTTGTAGAAACGCTTGGAGCTGTGCCAGTGTTGGGGGGAACGGTTTGGACAACTATCACATACGAAAAGTCTTGTCATCTAGATATTTCCTTTTTCCTACACGCACATTCACGTCATATACAACTCTCTTTATTTGTTGGAACGCGGAGCAAGCAGGGTATATCCTAAATCTGAGGTCAGAAAAGTGAGGCGTTCAGGGTGCAGGGATGAACCCGGAAATGCCGCAATTAAGGACACAAAACTCTGGCACGAAATGTTTATAAGGAAGGGCTTTCCTCTCTTCGTAGTGATCAAGGGGCAACGTCCGTTCAACAATCGGTAGCAGTTCCTTTCGCGAAGCGAGCATGAATATGTTTCAATGTCGAAGTAAAAACTTTGGCAATATATAAGAAGGACTTGGTCTTTTCTTCACCTGTATTACAATAGTTGTGGGACAAAAGATGAATCTTCCTACACAGGAGCACCACCAACTCTTTTCAACATAATGCTTTAGCTCATTACAAAAGCGTTATTTAGTTCTCCCAGAATCGCTCCGAGCCCGCGATACCGACCAGAACTGCTTCGGCAACAGTCCATGATCTACATGGCGTTAGCGTCATCAATAAGATATGGAAAGATAAGACATACAATGGTGAATGAGAGCGGCCTCGATCTCCTTCAAGGAAATTACCGAAAACACAAACATATACACACCCCACGCCCGACCGCACTCCCCACCCACTCTCACCCCACTCCCTACCCCACTCCCACCTCACCACCCCCCTCGTCCGCTTCCACTTCCCACACCACCCCCACCACCACCCTGCCCACCTTGCGGTGCAGGGTTAGCAGGGGTGTGGTTAACGCCTTTGTTGACCGCCTTGTCCATCCGACGCCTGAAATAGATAAATATATGAATGCATATAGATATGCAGGACAAAATTATTGCCACCAGTGCCATATAAAATGCACTTTGTTCTCTGTTCATCATTAGAGTTCGTGTATAAAGATAGTTAAACAAGTAGGAACAGCAACTGGAAGCAAAGGGGCCTTGTCATACTGTTGCATAGTTGAAGTCATTATTATTATTATAATTCGTATTGTAAGAAATAGAATGGTCCAGAGATTTCTCCCTACGTTGAAGAGAAGACGGAGGGGAAGAGGCGTGTGGGAAGTGATTTCTGTTCGTTCCGTAGGAGCTGGGCCCAGTTTCCTCCAGCCTCCACAGACGTCCTGTAAGACTGCTATGGGGGCACTGCAAAATGCTCAAGTGAGAGATAAGGCGGAGGAGAGGAAGAGTGTGGGAAGTGATTTCTGTCCGTTCCATAGGAGATGGGTCTCAATCCCACCCCAGTTTCCACTTTGGGTAATATTCATCTCTGGGTGGAAGTGGCAATGTCCCGCTGTGGCTATGATACAGTCGCTTGTTGGGGGTTCTGCATTGAGGCTGCTGACCAGATACGCACGCATTCACGACTGCTTATCTTATGCGAAGGCTGTACTGTGTGTGATGTGGTCTCAAGTACATGGCACCGGTCCGTTCAATAAATACCGAATATTCATCCCCAGTGGTCTAATAAACCAGCCCTCCCAGTAGCCACGTACACGTATAATTATTATCATACTCTTTGTTTGCTTACATGTGTGCGCACTGCAAGTCTCTAGCTCTACCCTACCAGTACCGTATGGGCAGCGAGGTGACGGTGCGCACCTTGGCCCCGACTTCCCGCACAACCAAGTGAGGGCATGTCTGTGGAGTTGGAGGTTGACGAGGTTGAAGTAGTCAACCTGGTAATAAAAAAAAAAGTAGAATTCAGAATGTATATATGAAGGACCATACGGTACTATGTTGTAGATCTCAAGCTTTTACTAACCTTGCATTGTAATAGCACTGGCCGTATTATTGCCACTATTGCATGAGCAGTCGGAGTGTTGCAGAGAGTGGGTATTTGCTGGTGGTTACTAGAGAGGGTCATTTCACAAGGTACAGGGGTGATAGAACTGTAGATGTGATAGATGCAGCATTTTTCGCTTTGCTCCCTTCAAATTCAGAGCCAGCGCAGTCAATATAGTCTTTAATTAATTCATTGCACATATCAAAGATATAATTATTATGTGAGACGTGCCCGCTTTTGGTTGTGGGAAGGGGTGCAAAACAGGCGCCATCATTACCGGCGTGCACATTGTTACCCATACGGTACTGGTAGATCTTACATAAGAAAAGTGAGAGCGTTCCGGGTGTAGGGATTGGCGGAACACACACAGAGCACGAAATGTATATAAGGAAGGGGTTTTCCTCTCTCCGTAGTGTCAGGGGCAAAGCCCGTTCAACGATCGCCAGCAGTTTCGTTCGCGGGGCGAAGCATGAATATTTCATGTCGAATTAGAAGCTTGGCAATGGGCATGATTAGTCTTGGGGCGGTCTATTCTTACATCTCCATACAGGAGGACCACCAACAACGTTTTTCAACAAAATGCTTCGGCTCATTCCAAACGCGGTGTTTCGCTTCTCCCCAAACTCCTATTGTTATTCAAAACTGCAGGATTTCCGCCGGTACGCCTGTCGAAGTGTCTGCGAGTACAGTGCTACAGCGGATTAATGACGGCTCTCCAAAACTACTGTAAGTACTGCTTGGCCGAACCCCATTTTGAACTCGGCTAATTTAATTGGTAGATTGATACGTCCCTGGAGGCTCGGTGTCTTCCGTCGTGAGGACGAGATCACTGAGGTAGGAAATTGCCTTTATTGGGAGGCCGTTATTAGTATCGGCAATTTGCGAGGATATTGTGCACATCAAATGGGACATCGGTAGTATGAAGCGGCAGAATGTAATTCTGCGAGAAGCGATTGTGGAATGGGCGGCGGCTACAATGAGCGCTTCGGAAATACTTCATGTTGCTAAGTATGTATGGTTGGCGTTTGCTAGCTAATGGATTGTTCTAGATATCGGAGTCTTGATCAAGGACAAACTTTACTTTCAAGCCTCAACTTCTGACGCTCTACAAGGCTATCGCCATTAATTGATTGCTTCTTAACAGCCGTACCGCACCCTGCCATGGCCAAGTGCTACAAGCGGGGTTATGTGATTAAAAAAAAAAAAAAAAAAAAAAAACAGCCGTACCGCTTCATAGAGATTCATTGTTAGTCCTTATGGACCGTGGAAGTTTAAGTTTACTGTTCGACTTATAAGCTTCGCGTAACTAGGTCTAGCCAAAGCGATTGTAGGTACATCTCTCTATTGCTCCAAAACTCAGTTGAGGAGAAGAACAGGGACTTCGCTTCATTTTGCCAACCTCTCCCCCACTGTGAACGCGATCTCCAACTCTGAGCCTATCGCAGTATAAGCTCGCCCCGTTGGCGGCCCTCCCTCCTATTTTCTGCAATTCTTCATCTCCACTCCGCCCTAAATTCAATATAGAAAAAAAATCTAAAAAGTAATTTCGAAGAAAGATGTTAGACCGTAGCTCACTTCCTTGGCTGGCTACGAGATGCATCTTCCCCAGGACGTCGTATTCTATATCCTGGAGGACTTACTCAGCTGCCCTAAGGCCGCTGGCGGATTTGGATCCCTCAAAGTTGCAGATAACGAAGACCATCTCACCAAAACCATTGCTCAAGCCAGAGAAATTGGTGTTTGGAAGGACCTTCACGGATCATATGCTCACTGCCGAATGGACCGCTGCTGATGGATGGCTTGTACCAACGATTACCCCATACCAAAACCTTTCTCTGGATCCCGCTACCTGCGTGTTCCATTATGCTTTTGAGTGTTTCGAGGGCATGAAGGCGTACAAGGACAGCAAAGGTCAAATCCGCCTTTTTCGCCCAGATAACTTAACCTCTTCGCAGCGTCTCACCATGCCTGCTATGCCCTCTGAGCCTCTCATCAAGCTCATTAGCAAACTCATCAATCTTGAAGAGCGTTTCATACCCTCGAAGAAGGCTACATTTTTTTTTTTTTTTTTTTTTTATCAATACTCGTATGCCGCCCTATGGGCTATGGCGAAAGAAGGGCTACAGTTTATACATCCGCTCCACTGTTATCGGCACCTAAAAGACCCTCAGCGTCACCTTCCGGGGTCCGCACTCCTTTTCGTCATCGCCTCCCCCGTGGGGCCATACAACCCAATTGGATTCAAGGCCGTGAGTTTGGAGGCAAGGTCCGACATTGTTCGTGCATGGCCCGGTGGTGTCGGTGGCAAGATGCTCCGTGCAAACTATGACATCGTGCATTGTCCCGCAACTGGAAGCAGCCAAGAAAGGATTCCAGCAAAACCTGTGGCTCTCTGGACCCGAGGGATATATCACGGAGGTGGGAACCATGGACGTCTTCTTTGCTTGGGTGCGGAAAGATGGTCAGAAGGAGTTTATTACCGCGCCATTAGACGGAACTATCTTAGAGGGTATAACTAAGGATAGCGTGTTGAGCCTTTCTCGAGAGAAGTTTGGCCCAGAAGGATGGCTCGTGACTGAACGGAAGTTCGCCATCGCTGAAGTCAAGGAGGCAGAAGCCGAGGGGCGACTGCTGGAAGCGTTTGGTAGCGGGACTGCTGCTGTGGTGTGCCCAATCAAGAGAATCCACTGGGATGGAGGCCTTGAGAGCAGGAAGCTGGGTGAGAAGGGTGCAGTGGAGATCAGCGTGCCATTGTCACCCAGAAAGGAGGCCGGTCCAATTGCCGAGCGCATATGGGACTGGATCTTGAAGAGGCAGTATGGTCAGCGGAGAGTGAATGGAGCGTAATTGTGCCAAAGGAGAACTTCATTATATCTGCAAGGGCTCGTAGCGGGCATGAACTTGCCCGTAACCTGTAACATTGGCTTAGTCATTTAAAAAAAAAATAACTATTGGGACGGGTTTCAACCCTATTCCAAGCTAAAGAGAAGGAATCCCTGTGTTCTGAGTATTACTGTATTAGGTAGACAGCAATATAAAAGAATATATTGTCTGTCCTGCTTCACATGTAACCTGCGTCCCAACAGCTATATCTGATGGCCGTTCGCATCTTGCCATTGTGGTACCTGGAATTGCTCTAAGGAAGGACCTAGGGAATGTCTGCAATTGGCTGCAAGCTGAAAACAGGACTTTAGCATGGATCACTGGGATTCAATGGTTGAGGAAGAAGGAAAAGCTCATAGGTGAGGGCAAAATCACCAGTTCAGTTGTGATATACTAGAGGAGCAAAGTATAACTGGAGCCCAGGCAAATTTAATACCAGCGAGAGTGAGATTTGGAGGGAAATGGCAGAAGTCCTGCCCGTACGAGTGGGATAGAGCACCTCGGACGGTAAAGTAAATTTTGCATATTTGGGTTCTCTGATTGGCCCGCATGACTAGCGAGGATCGTGGGCCATAACGCTCTGTTGTGCATCGACATCATATGTTTCTCCCTACAACACTATCGGAGGTTATGGGTTCTATATCGGTTTTGTTTTTCTCCCTCCATTACTATTGGAGATCGTGGGTTTATAGGTCGTCCTTTTTTCTCGTTTGATTTCATGCTATTATCTCCTTTGTAAGTAATCTCGCCATAGCCCATAGGGCGGCATGCGAGTAATGATATATATAAAAAGGGGGCCTGTAACTCATATATAGCTTGTTCCTCGCTTCTGCTCGTCGCCTCTTGTCCTGTATACTTATGCCTGCCTCAGTTACTACTACGTAATAGCGGAGTCTTCCCTTTCCAGGGTAGGTTCTTGATCTCGTTTCAACTCTTAAGGTTGAGACGGCCTTATATGCCCCTTTCGGGGCCGCTATATGGGAATGCGCCTTTGCACCTTAATAATCCCCTTTGCTCAGCACAGGTTTAACATTTCGTAACTAGTGGTTCTGTAGCATGGTGGTGAGTGGTGATCCCGAAACTATGAGCATTGAAACCACTGAGACCGACACTGGCTTTAGAGCTGTCCTGTCGAGCCTTCTGAGTCCCTACAGCGTAGAGACTGCCGCCCAGTTCTTCACGAGCTCTGGCCTGGATGTATTATTAAATCTGCGTTGACCATTCCAGTCTGCAATTTCTCGGTCCTGTTCTCTCGAGGCTTCTTAAGTGCAACGCTCCAAAACCTTTCAGAACTTCATCCATCGCACGTCCAGATGTCCCATTCAGCTTTAGTAATGTGATAACTGCTAAGCCGAAGTGGGTTATCGAATGACGATCACCGACTGACAGCCGATTACAGCCGACTCATCATAGCGGCTGCAATTTACTGTACTTATTGTTTACCCTGATTTGGTAGTCGCGTTTCAGGCTATACTAGTTTTGGGCGCAGTGATCTTCTCTTTTTTTTTTTTTTTTTGTCTTTTTGAGTCACGTAACCCCGCATACAGGCTACCAGCCTATGGCAGGGACCCATATACCCGGGTCGGGTTAGATACAACTGACTACACATTCTACATACACGCCTCAAGCACCCAGTACCATCTGTCCCCGGCTATCCCAGATTGAGGCAGGCAAACCAGTACTCGACCGGGTCACCCTCCACACCTTCTTGCTTCCACCCTTTCTCCTCTAGGTCCTCCCAGGATTGCCAGGTGGCTTGCACCCCATCTTTGCCCTTCCTCTGGGGCCGTTCGAGCCTAGCACACCTGAATACCATGTGCTCAGCACTCCACACCTCCCCGCACAGTGATCTTCGAAGATTCGAAGAGGAATGATACGCACCAAAACCTATGTGCGATTTGGTTGTGCCCTGAATACTTTTTGGAAGTGCAGATTTCAATGCATCGGTCAAACTTCTCGGATTCAAGACAAGGCAGCTGCCCTTCAGCAACTACTCACTTCCGACGTCGTAGTCCATCTGGGATTTTTGGAATATATGAAAGCGCACGGCGAAAGATATGGCTTCTCCCTTGGCGAAGTTAGAAGCTTGACTTATATATCAATCCTACCCGATACCTTGTCCCTGCGCCACCAATCTGGACTGCGCGCAACCGCCATCTCTCTGGCACAACCGGCGGCAGCCACCCAAGACGCTTTCTCAATACCAGACGAGTATGTTGTGGAACCAAGCCACCATGGGTTTATTGACCATGAGGAGATATATACTGTCTGCAGACCATTGATCCTGACTGGATAGGGGGTCATCTTCATGCATTGCCTTTCTGGCAGCAACCCGAGCTAGAGCCTGTAATGGTGTTTCGCCAACCACATGAGCATAATTGTTGTGAGGGTGGGAAAGAGAAAGGAGGAAGATAGAAACTATGGTCCGCCACATAGCTACACCCCTCTGCCCATTCAGATGCGTGAAGGCTTCAGCATGATGTACTCGAGGCTAGGCAATTTCTACAGGGCGATTACTCCACGGTTTAAAAATGGATTGACACTAGAATGATACGGTGGCAGAGTTTTTGCTGGTGCGTGTTGGGATTGGTATATGCGATTTGGAGATAAATATTTTTGAACTTGACTGGTACTGTGCGTTGCTCAAAACTCATTGGTAGAAATACATAGGTTTCAGTTTGCTTTTCGCCAAAGTTTCTATGAATGATGTTACAGAAGCTCTTTTTGCTATTTTTTTCGATTATGGTTATCCAGCAAGCAGCGCAGCCAAACCCTGAGCCGTTAGGTTAGCCCGCAAAGTTGGCTAAAGATAGTATAGAATAAACAGCATTATTGATTATCATAGCTCATAACTTTCCGTTTCCATCTGCATTACAAGTCAGAAAGACTATAACTCTTTATTGACTAGGTTTTCCTTCTCATAGTTGTTTGCCATTGATCTTTTCACTGATAGTTGTAGAGAGCTTATGGTTATATGTGGGGAAATAGTGTTACTGAAGCGGTTGCATTGATGGAACATTGGGAATCTCAGAAGCTTACAGCCGAGATCGCTTGTCGTTGATTTCCTCATGAATTGCTGGTTACGAGACTAAATATAAAGTTAATATCAAACTTAAACAACAGGAATCACGGCCACTCGTCGTTAGTATAGTTAGTTACGCCTCGCGCCGGATTGAACCCAGTCGCATTTGATATACCAACTGCTGTAAACTTCGATGTACTTCAACATAGTCCTGTCATGTATACAGTATACTCTCGATACAAGCATGTCCGATATAAGCATATATTCGTTATAAGAATATTCTTATGTTTCGATAATTAGTCATGTGTATATGCTTATAACAAGCAAGACTCTAAGCTCAATCAGGAAATCTTATCAATAAGGCTACCCCTTTTCTTAGCATCTTCAACCCCAGTGTTATTTAAGTGATCTTCTTTTCTGACTCTTAATACCTCTAGTTCAAAGCCTATGAAATGTCAAAACTGGAGTGAGCTTGAGCAACAAGCAGCAGCCTCGTTGGATGGACCTGTTAGTAATAATCTTGAGGTCCTTTTCACCTGTGAGAAGCGTAAGATTGAAGGGGCACAACTGGCAGAAAGATGCCTGCATAGCACGCAATCACAAATAATAGACTTTATGTTACCAGCACGTCCTGTACCTCGTACACAGTAAATTTCATGTATTTATGGCTTCGCTTAGTCATCTTTTGATATAAGAATATATTCGTTATAAGCATATACCCTGACCGCCCGACGATATGATTGTATCGAGAGTATACTGTAATAGGCTGCGGTTTTATGCTGCAGCCGAAAGTATCATAGTGGTGAGGCATAGTACAACACGCTGACGGACTAAGATGTTTATTAACACCAGTATTGCAACACATATTTGCAACTATGGCAGGCCCCTGGTGACAGTGTGAGATATGGCAGGTCGCACCCTGCCGGCGCGCGATGTGGCAACATGAGCTCTACCAACACCTATGAGAGGTCTCCTTTGACGGCGCGAGATATGGCAAGACGAGCTGACTTCAATAGATATAGTAAGTCCGACCCGACAACCCGAGAGAAGGCAGAATACGATCAATTTGACACGTATGGCATGCCTGACCCTACGGCGTGAGGTGAGGTACAATGAGCTGAATTTGACAGGTATAGCAGGTCCAGCCCAACAGCGTGAAATAAGTTGAAGTTGACAAGTATCCTTGGTACGGCCCGACAGCGCGAGATGAGCTACAATGAGCTCAATTTCACAGGTATGGCAAGTTCGACCTGCCGACGCTAGATGAGCTAGAATGAGCTCAATTCCACCGGTATGACTGGCCTGACCCGACGGCGCGAGATGATGCAGGATGAGCGGAATTTGACATATGGCCGGCCCGACGGCGTGAAGTGAGCTGAATGTGACACCTATGGCTGGTATGGCCCGACTGCGTGGGAATGAGGCAGAATAAGGCGAATCTAACACGTATAGCAGGCCTGACTCGACGGCGCGAGATGAGGTAGAATGAGCTGAATATGACAGGTATGGCTGGTACGGCCCGACGGCGTGAAATGAGGCAGAATGAGTGGAATTTGACAGCCATCACAGGTACGTGCCGACGGCGTCAAATGAGCTCAAGTTGACAGGTATGTCTTTACGGCCCGACGGCCTGAGAGGAGGTAGAATGAGCTGAATTTGACATGTGTAGCAGGTGCAGCCCGACGGCGCGAAATGAGGTGCAATGAGCTGAGTTTGACACGTATGGCTGGAATGGCCCGACGGCGTGAAATGAGTTGAATTCGTTAGGTATGGCTGGTACCGCCCGACGGCGCGAGGAGAGGTAGAATAAGCTGAAGTTTGTCAGGTATGCCTGGTACGGCCTGACACCTGAGATGAGGCAGAATGAGCTGAATTTGACAGGTATAGCCCGACGGCATCAGATGTTGAGACACTGCGTAGTCAAGCCATCCAGATAGCATGCTTTGATGGTGCCAAGCTGCGATGCTGCTATTCTAGAGAGTTAAGTTATCATGCTATTCGAGCTGTCATATTATACAAATGATTAAGCTGTTAAGAGAGTGCACTGTCATCGTGTTATAATACTGGGTACAAGATCTGTAGGTCAGAATGAGAACTAAATGCGAATGGATACGAGACTTTCGATGAGTAGCGACGAGTTGAAATCCGGTTCAAGTCTTGGCATTTTCGCCTAATGGGAAAGCAGGCCTTGTGCAGCTGTAATCAACCCACCGCTCCTCAGCAAGCTGAGCTCGTCGTCACCACAGTGGCAGTGTATTGTAGGGCGTGTTTCCCTCATGGTCCCAGTCACCGATCCTTTGCCGCACGACCGCTCACCAGCTTGCATCGCGCCGCAACGTCAGCCTCCAGAACCAGATGCAACGGGGGCAGATCTGCACTCCCACGTTAGAAACCGTGTCCGTTAGCAGCCCATTGCTTGGATAGTGTCCAACACCGCCTGGGATTCATACCTTGCAGTACGCTGAGATGCATCTCCTGATGGCGAGTTTCACCATAGTAGTGCGTTTTTGGATGGCTGTTAATAGCACGCGGCAACGCCTTCAGGAATCTAACACCTCTTGCGGAGCTGTACCTCAAATCCTATGGACGACTTCCACCACCTCCTCCCCCCACCATCCCTTTCCCTCCAACCTCACTGTCCCCCCCTACTCCCTCTCCCACCCCACTCCCACCTCACCACCTCACCATCCCTTCTCGCCCTCCTCCTCTTCTCCCCCACCCCCACCCCCACCCCCACCCACCACCAACTCCCCCACCTTGGGGCCCATCGTGTGAAAGGCTATAACTGATAGCCTGGTCTCTTTTTCTGAAATAGATAGAGATGTGTATGGCAATAGATAGACACGATAGGAGAAGGCCTACGAGAGCCACGTAGAAGGCACTTTCAACTGATTGCCCACTTTGGATTTGAGTTAGTGTATAAAGACTGCTAAACAAGTAGGAAGAGTAAGTGGAAGCAAAGGGGTCTCGTCATACCACGATACAATAGATGGCATAATTGTAATAATTATGATTGTGAAGATTGTGACAATTGAAAGCCCAAAATCTTTAGAATGAGAGTGAAGACAGAATGAGGGCTCGATGGCTGTTGAAGCAAGAGAGTAGGTAGAGAAGGTGACTAGTTCAGTTGTTGTTTACCTAGAGGGGGCAGGTAGGACAAGTCAAACACCAGAGACTCTACGCATTTGTGGTAAGAAGTACAGAAGGGATGTGTATGAGTGGGATAGGGGAAGGAGAGACAAAAGGAAGCTGCTGGGTAGGGCTACGGAGGACGCAATTTTTTTTTTTTTTTGGTTCACATATCTCTGCATATAAGCACAAGCCTATGGCAGGGACCCAAATACCAGGGTCAAGTGAGAAATCTATCTCAGTGAAGCTTGCATGAGTCAAGGCCCATGTGGGGAATGAGGGCAACGGGAAGGCAGATGAGAAGGCGAAAGAGGGGGCCAGGTGCCTGAGGAACGATGGGCGGGCCACTGAGGGCGGGTAGCACCAGGAGTTAATCCGAAAGAAAAAGAGGAGAGGCAGCAAGCTGGATTTTTTTTTTTTTATATCATTACTCGCATGCCGCCCTGGGGGGTATGGAGAGAGCAAGCTGGATTTGGGAAGGGTAAGTTTGTGAAGTGGGGTAGAAGATCACTTACATATTACACCTGCTACGGACTGGGAAATTTGTTTTCTTTTTAATATCATTGATCGCGTGCCGCCCTGAGGGCTATGGCGATACGGACTGGGAAAGGCGGAGCTATGTGGAGGAAGATCAACGGTTTAGAGGTGCAATGCACCTGTGGAGAGGTGTGGAGTGCTAAGCACGTGGTCAATGAATCCAACAGGCCAGGCCAGGACAGGCCAACCGGAGGCCTGGACTGGCCTGGACCGTGAAATTCTGGGCCTGGCCTGGACTGAACAATCAGGCCAGGCCGTGAGGGCCGCCTGGACCGGTTCAGGCCATTCAGGCCGGTTCAGGCCATTCAGGCCGGTTCAGGCCATTCAGGCCGGTCCAGGCCAATCAGGCCGGTTCAGGCCATTCAGGCCAGTCCAGGCCGACCAGGCCATTTACGTAAATTCAAGCGATTTTGGAATTTAACCCAGGTGAATTAGATTTTAATAATCCTGGATATTTCCACTATCAGTAATTGACAGTTGCGCATCAGGTATCATCATCGAAGAATTGGGTCCAGTCTGTTGTATTATCTGGAAGGTCCATCATTTCAAAATTATTTCTTAGTATATATACTTGAATACAAAGTGTGATACATACTTGACAAAAGTCGTAGACCGCTGCTGTTTAAAATTCTAGACATACGGGAGATTCTATTCATCTAAATACTCAAACAATCTGGTAAATGCTGGCCTCAATTCAGCTGGATAGCTGTGGAGTGATTCGTTTAATTGGCCTGAACCGGCCTGATTGGCCTGAACCGGCCTGATTGGCCTGAACCGGCCTGACTGGCCTGGACTAGCCTGGTTGGCCTGATTCATGTGGATCAGGCCGGTCCAGGCCACTGAGAATACCGGCCTGGACCGGTCCAGGCGGTTTCAGTCCAATGCAGATCACGGCCTGTTGGATTCATTGCACGTGGTGCTCAGGTGTGCTGAGCTAGAGGGCCCCAGAGGAATGATAAGGATGGGGTGCAAGTCACCTGGCAACGCTGGGAGGACTTAGAGGAGAATGGGTGGAGGCAGGAGGGTGTATGATAGAATTTTTTTTTTTTTTTATTTTTTTTATATCAGTACTCGCATGCCGCCCAATGGGCTATGGCGAGGTGTGTATGATAGAAGGAAACTAGTCTCGTGACCAGACTAGAAGGAAACCAGGTCGAGGAATGGTTCGCCGGCCTCGATTTGCGCTAGCCGAAGGGCCCTGGAGGGGTACGTCAGGGGCCCAAAGTGTGTACATGTAACAGACACGTAGTTGCTTTAACCTGACCTGGGTATATGGATCCCGCCCATAGGCTGGTAGCCTGTATGTGGGGTTACGTCTCAAAAAAAAAGAAAAAAAAGGAGAGACGGAAGTGGGCGGGGAGGCTGGAGGCGGTGAAGGACCTTCCGAAGGCGAGAGAGGGGGAGAGACCCCTTGATGGAGCTGATGAAGTGGGTAGAGCGCTGAGTTCCCTTATAGTGTTAGTCCCATTTATGTGATTTCGTCGCATGATCTTGCTGGTTTTGGTGGATGCCTTTTAAGGGGGGTCTTTTATATAAATCTGTTAATTCTAGTCAGTTTATCTTCTATGTAACACTCTCGCCATAGTCTGTAAGGCGGCGCGCGAGTACGAGACTAGCACGCGAGTAATGATATTAAGAATAAAAAAAAGGTTATACTTCTCATTAGTTTTGGTGCCCGTGCTAGGGTAGAGTTAGAATCCCGCAGTGCACACACATGTAAGCCAACAAAGATTAAATAATAATTATAGATGTACGTGGCCACCAGGAGGACGGGTTTATAAGACCATTGGGGATGCGTATCCTCTATATATTGAACTATAGTTGAGATCACATCGCACACAAGCCTTTGGATAGGGTAAGCCCTCGTGAATGCGTATCTGGTCAGCTGCCTCAATGCAGAACCCGCAACCGGCAACTCTAGCTACATCGGGACATTCCCACTTCTGCCCACACACGAATATTACCCAAAGTGGAAACTGGGGGAACTGGGGCCCAGCTCCTATAGAACGAACTGAAATACCTTCCCACACTCCTCCCCCCATCCATCTTCACTATCCTCCCATCCATCTTCCCTCTCGCTCAAAAGTCTTTGGGATTATTTTCATTCTCACAACAGTTGCAATACAGTAACGATAATTATCATAAGGGCATGCCCTGCCATGGCGAACAGCCGCATGCGGGGTCACGTGAAAAAAAAAAAAAAAATCATAATGGCATCTACTCTATCACAGTATGACAAGGCCCCTTTGCTTCCAGTTGCTGTTCCTACTTGTTTAACTATCTTTATACACTAACTCAAATGATGAACAGAGAACAAAGTGCATTTTATATGGCACTGGTGGCAATAGTTGTCCTGCATCTGCATATGCATTCACATTACCAGCTATTGCAATAACAGAGCCAAGGCCATCGTCACAAGACCCCTAAACAACATCGCTGCACCCCTTAGCACCATCGGTGCCCATCTTGCATCGCAAGGTGGGCAGGGTGGTGGGCAGGCCTGCCATGGCGAACAGCTGCAAGCGGGGTCATGTGATATTAAAAAAAAAAAAAAAAGGGTGGTGGGCAGGGTGGTGGGCAGGTTAGTGGGGGTGGGGGTGGGGAGTGTGGAGGTGGGGAAGGAGGGACAGTGGGGTTGAGGGGCGTGGGGGTGAGGAGGTAGAATAGGAGGGTAGGGGGGTGGAGATCAGTCAAAATACGTAAGCTAGGAACAGGTAATTACCACATGACACGAGAAAACAAAACAGGAATCTGACTGACTTGGGGCAGGGAATCCTCTTGTATCATATCCCTAAGCCACCACTCCCAACATGAGTATGTCACCTTGTCCGCCCCATATACACCCTCACTTTCATGTCCCGCTCACCAACCCCCTCTCCTCTACATTTCGCGCAACTTTGTGTTGGAACGACGCTAATCTAGTCCCTCATTCGGATACTGGAATAATGCAGATATGGCTCGGAGCGGAAATGGAAGAATTGTTTACGTGTGCCGGGGCGATGGAAGCGACTCTTTCTTTTGTTTTTAAGCGTGGAAGTAGCAAGCTTGATGTTATTGAATGCAGTAATTCCTGTCATGACAACGTGAAATTTACACTATGTTCTCACCCTCCTCATCACGTACCTCGCCAACACCGCCACCCGATCTCTGGCACCCGCTTTCTCCACCAAACTCATGCCTGAATTAGCATGAATATCTTGTAATGTTAACTACCTATGGCCCTACTCATTCTCATAAAAAAAAAAAAATAGTTGAGAACTTGCTAACGGCCATCGCAGCCCTTTTTTTTTTTTTATCATTACTCGCGTGCCGACCTAAGGGCTATAGCGAGCTTTTTTTTTTTTTTTTTTTTTTTTTTTTTTATTTCATTACTCGCGTGCCGGCTATAGCGAGCTTGCAGCTCGTTAACGAACATTGTTTGTTTGCGAATAGGCCATTGGGATGCCGCTTTTTTTTTTTTTTTTAATATCATTACTCACATACCGCCTGACGGGCTATGGTGAGATTAATTACATAGGAAAGTATAAAGGAAATATTGAAGGAAACTACCTCACCGCCACTCCCTGATAGTATGGAAGGTAACTAAATGACAAGATAAAGCTGTTCATCCTCTCTCCTCCTCTTTGACCTCTGGGGATCTTCTCACTGCCTCCAGGCCCCCTGGCCATCTCTGTTTCCATACCCGGCACGCGCAACACGGCTGAATGGGAAAGGCCCGATGAGCTATATGAGTCCAGTTGATTATTCTGTGCGGTCTAGCTCATCAGCTCTCCCTGGCTAACTTAGTAGGCTTCTTGCTATAAACACCGTACATAGTGCCAATTTATTAGACTTCTTGCTGTAAACACCACACAAAGTCCATCTACTCGCAAGCATGTAAAGGCCCAGGGTCCACTCCTGCAGATAGTTCTTCCCTTCATCCTTGGCATTGTTAACCCATAGACTCATCTGGTTTCTGCTCTTTCCACCCACTCCGTCTGTCTCTCTGCTGCCGCTACCAGAGTGTTCGCTACCTCTCTGCCTCGCCACCTCTCTGCAAGCAGCGATACACCTTGGTAATAACAGACGGTGCCTCACAGGGTTCGCCATTATCACCAGCTCTTTTCCTGGTAGGGATCCAGCCAGCAGTCAAACAAGCCAGTGAGAGAGGCTTCATTCGTACCTACGCAGATGACTTCTATGGAGTTGTCACGAACCGGTCTGTAACCCAACTAAAGAAGGCGATCAAAACCTGCTGAACCGATCTAGAAAAAGCGGCCGAGAAAGAAAGATTCAAGCTAGACCGAGCCAAGCGGTGTGATGACGGCTCAACAGCATCCACCGTTTCGCACGGGTACCGGTGTCTAGAGCTGGAGGAACGAAGCCTCAAAGGCGGCCTCAATTATCAAATGTCAAGAAAAGAGTCTTCAATTGTCTTGTCTGTACGTGTCCATATCTGTCCATGTCTGTATATCTCCGTGCATGTCTCCATATCCCTCCACACAGTCCTATCTACATACAATTTATAGACCACCTTCGCCTTCCAACTGAGCCTATACATACATATCTCGCTTCTTAATCATAATTTTCTTCCCATGTGTCATCATGTGGCCCTACCGCTGAGTACCGCTCCGGCCCGCGTATGGCCTTATTCTTTCCATCGGTACCGTGGTTACCACCACATACTACCCCCCTCTCTTAGAACAGCGGCCCTCCGCGTTCGAACCATCAAAACAAGAAAAAACCAAGCTATAAAACAAAAACAACAAAAGCCTAGTCAATGTCAAAGGTCACAAAACAAGCTTATCAAATCATGTGAGCGGCCGTTTCTGCCTGCCCTTCCTGTTCCTCATCCACGCCCACTCTCACATGGAATTCCTTGATCCTATCACCTGAAATCGGTCCCTCTAGTAGCGTTCCATCTAATTCAGCAAGAAGGTATGTTCCTCGGTTGCGGTTGATATCCTTAATTCTGTATGGTCCCATCCACCTGTTGTCTAACTTGCGAGACCACTGCTGATCCAGTTGACTGTTGTACAGTAGCACCAAGTCGTTAATTTCCAGCTGCTGAAGCCGTTCCTTTCTTCTGCTGTCAAAGAACTTCTTGTTTGCTAGTCGATTGGCCCGTATCCTGTCTGCAGCTGCCCTGAGATCTTCTTCTCGCCTCTCTAGCTGATGTGCCCTGTAGTGAGCGGCACGAGGCGAGCCAGCTCGAGCCAGCTCGCTAAAATGCTTAGCCAGTGCAAGGTTTCATAAACTGTAAATACCTAATATAGGAATAATTAGAGACTTGGAGCTCATTCTGACCTACCAACAACTTCGACATGCACAATTTAGCTGATAGTAGTGAGAAAGATGAAAATTTACCTTAGTTTAGTTTAGTTTGTCAATATTATGTATATAATCAATCCAGGCTCGAGCTAGCTCGTGCCGCTCACTACAAGTTAATAGCTATGCTCTTCCAAGCATCATAATCATGTAGAGGAGCATTCTGGCCTTCCAGAGCCTTCCGTAGATTTGGCTTTAGCCCTGGTTCCAACAGAAAAGGTAGGTTCTCATTTGGTATTTTGGCATGAATATTGAGTGACTCTGCTTCAACAAAGAAGTCTAGGATGGTACCAGTTTTGTAAAGTGTTGTAAGGGAGGTGGTATCATTTGCTTGCCGGCCTGGGTCAGCGAAAGCTTCCCGTAAAGCTCGAAGGGCGGTCTGTTCATCCTGTAGCTTTTTCTTATTATGCCTCCACCATAAGGCAGCCTTGCCTTTCATTGCTAGATTAAGCAGTCCGAATCGAATGCCTGGAGTGTTTGTTGTCCGTAATGCTACCATGTTTTGAAATTCATACTCAAATTCATCAAAATTTGAGGTACCATCAAATCTAGGTATCTCTGTAAGGCAGAGTGTTTGAATGGCATTGCGGTCCTCCTTACTGATTGCAGTGTCTAAGTTATCTGCTTCCGAGCTTGCTGAGACTGATAGAGTTGCTGGGGTTGCCAGGACTGCCAGAGTTGCTGGGGTTGCCGGGATTGCCGGGGTGGCTGCCAGAGCTGCTGAGGTTGCCGAATTTGCCAGGGTGGCTGCAGAGTTGCTACTTTTCGTTCTAGCTCCTTGATGGTAGCCTGGAGGGCTTGTATAGTCTGTTGAGTAGTTGCAGTCGATCTTGGGGGTTCCGGTGAGGGTGATCCCAATGTTGGTGAGTAGGGTACTTCATCATCCATATCCATTTGTGCAAGCGAGTAACTTAAAAGGGTTGGAGGCGAGAATGTTTGTTGAGTAAAGGTAAACGGTGAAAGGTAAAAGGTAAGGCGTTGAGGTAAAAGGTAAAGGTTCAGCGTTGTAATAAGTTACACCTACACTTCGCTGCAATCGCAGACACCGTAACAAGACCCACCTGCCCGTGCCAAAGGAAAGACAACAGCTCTAGGGCCCTTCTACCACAAAGAGTAAACCCCTTTTACCAGAAAAGCCAGAACTACAACCTGCCACTTCAGCAATAGTAGTTGATGGGATAGCAGTGACCAAGAGGCTGGGGAATGTTTGGAAGTGGTTGGAGGTGGATAATGAATTGGGCACAAAAATCGCTGGGGCTCGATGGCTGTTGAAGCAAGAGAGGAGGGAGGGAAAGGCGACTAGTTCAGTTGTTGTTTACCTGGAGGGGGCAGGTAGAACTAGTCAAATACCAGAGATTCTACGCATCGGAGGTAAGAAGTACAGATGGGATGCGTATGAGTGGGATTTTTTTTTTTTTTTTTTTCACGTGACCCCGCTTGTAGCTGTTCGCCATGGCAGGGCGTATGAGTGGGATAGGGGAAGGAAAGACAAAGGAAAGCAGGTGGGTAGGGCCGGGGAGGATGCAATGGAGACTGATTAAGAACCCATTGTGTGTATTGTTGCGCTTGGTCCACTGTCTGTCTGCATTTGTTCATCTGCAGCCACTGTGAAGCCGTGTAGATAGATATGTAGCATGGGTGATCCGGCCCACAATCCGGTATCACAGACCTGCCTCCGGGTAGGGAAGGGGTCCTTCCATAGGCTGAGAGCCTCTATGCGGGGTTACGTGATCAAAAAAAAAAAAAGCTTTGTTGTCTGCTAAAACAGTTAGCTGCCCCAACTAAAGGAAAAGGAAGTCAAGGAAATTACCGAAAAAAAAAATACATACACCCTACCCCATCCCCCCCTCAATTCACCACCCCACTCCCACCCTGACCTCCCCCCACCCCATCCAACCTCCCCCAGCTCACCGCCTCCTTCCCAACCTCCTGGGGACCTCACCCGGTCTCCCCAGCTCAATATCTGCAACTGTGTTATGAATCGTTTTCACTAGGGTTCTATCCCTTCTTCTCAAATAGATACCTATGAGAACTATTATGAGAATCAAGATGGATAGGCATGATAGTATAACAGATACCAGGGACATATGTGAGGCCTTTTGGGAGGGATCATTGGATAGATTTCTGTTTATCATTTGAGTTAGAGTATAAAGGGTGTTAAACAAGTAGGGACAGTAACTGGAAGCAAGGGGGATTTGTCATACGGTGCTATAGCAGATACCATGATGATCAAAATTATAATAATGATGCACATGATAATATCCAGATGAGCTCTCAAGTGAGAGAGAAGACGGAGAGGAAGCGGAGTGTGCGAAGTGATTTCTGTCCGTTCCATAGGAGCTGGCCTCCAGTCTCCCCAGTTTTCCACTTTTGGTACTATCCATTTCTGGACAGAAGTGGCAATGTCCCGCTGTAGCCACCGTGGCTGGTTGGGGAGTCTGCATTGAGGCTGCTGACTGGATAGGCATTCACGACTGCTTATCCTATCCAAAGGCTTGTGTGCGATGTGGTCTCAACTGCATGAGGTACCGATTCGGTCAATATATAGCGTGAAGCGGCCACATATACCTAAAGTTATTATCATACTCTTTGTTCGCTTACATGTGTACTGCAAGATTCTAACTCTACCCTAGCGCCGGAACCAGGACTAATGAGATGTAATAAATTATAAATCGTTACTGGACGTTTCTTTGAAAGTATTCAAAGTTTGACCTGAATGCAATTCCTACAATACCCAGAGCAACTAGAATACTATAAGTGGGATAGATCGATAGAAGAACTCTACAATTCTCTAAGGGTATCGATTTCGTTGATACGGAAATTGTGAGTGAGCGGAAAATTGGGTTTAACGAAATTGTTAGAGTCAACTTTGGATATCTATCATTGTCGAACCAGGCTTGTCCCTCTGCTAACTAAGCTAAGTGCCGCACACTGCGACAGGTCTCGGTGAGCAATATGGTTTCCCAAATTCTGTCTGTAGAGTTTTATGACTTTCCATTCAGAATTTTTCAAAGCTTCCATAATGGAAGAGTATTTAGTCCGTAAGTTAATGGTGTTATGGATGTTGAACTCTGAAGGCCTGGCATTAAAATTGGGTTGATAATGGCGATAAAGATGAATTTAACCCCACCAAAAACGTTCACTCGTTATCCTGTGTCAACAACCAGACGATTGACTTCTGCACACGCCGCCAAGGAGGACATCTCCGTGCAGAATTCTCGTCATCTTCGTCCTCCAAATATCTAAGCGGCAGTTCGATTTCTCCACCTCCCTTCTCCATCTTTTCCACCCTCTTCACCCTAAAGTAGATGTTTGCGGGGTTATGTGACCAAAAAAATAGATAAATAAGTAAATTAATAAATAAAACAAAGTAACTTGCAGAGCTCCACAAGTACTGGTACACGTGTATATCACGTATGTATATTTCCCTTTATATCAATACGCTGTGTGCGAGAGCTATAAGGAAGGGATATCATAGCACTTATGAGCAGTTCTGCTTCTCCATGAACTGGTAGTATCCTATATTTATGTATACCACCCGCAGGCGAGTTCTGTGTCCTTCCCTGCAAGACCTGGGCCCCTTTAATTAAGACCCTCGCCATAGCCCGTGGGGCGGCACGCGAGTATTGATATAAAAAAAAAAAAAAAAAAAAAAAAAGACCTGGGCCTGGGAAGACTACGCAGCCAAACCATCAGCGGAGAAGAAACTGAGGGTGCTGGAGCAGTGGCAATATACTGTAGCAAGATCTAGAACTGGCACTCCCTGGGGTACACGACGGGACCTAGTTGAAGGCTTAGCCAGTCTGGTGTCAGTGCAGACATCCATAAGGGGAGAAAAGCACGAGTGGAGGGTAGGGCGCTGTGATTCAAAGGGGAGAAACTACTGGAGAGGATGAGGACACCATTTGCCGGAGGGGGCCCTTGAACTGGAAGGATCCCCTCATACTGGCAACTGGCAACAATGGCAACTGGCAACAATGCCAACACTCACGTCCTCAGTACAGAAGGAGGAGTGGGAGAGAAAAATCACAGACGGAGAGGATGAAGGTTGGAAAGCAATATACACAGGCGGGAGCAGGTTGAGGAGACAGGGTTCTGGCGGCCGGGGGGCAGGGGAGAATCTATTTACATGGGGGTGAGAGGGGCAGAGCTAACAGCCATGGCTAAAGCCCTAGAGATCGGCGATGAAGAACCAATATTTCTTCTTTCCCTTTATTCAACTCTCCCTTCCAGCCACATCCAACCATGTAACCTAACGTACCTTCTGTCGAGTCCCCGACTCTTTTGATCATTCTTCCTACAGTGCAGTGTGCGCCATCGATACAATCTTGTCACTAGCAGTCCTTTGAGTATGATGGACATTAATGAACTTGCAGAAACTTGGGAGCAGGCTAGAGTGGAGTTCGTCAGGAAAATACTTTCAGTACAGCTAGCCAATTCTGCCAGTGAAAATTGAAAAGTTAATATCTGTGTTCAAACTTGCTGCCACCCTCCAAAGCAATGCTGGCCCTGAAATCGCAGTCACTCATGTATTGAACGAATTTAAAATGCTCATGATCTCGGACTCACAGACAGCAATTGACAGACTGCAGAAAATTGCAGAGGGGAAGCCGACCCCGGGTGGAGCTGCCCAAATGGCGAAGAGTGCTTGGGAAGGGAGATGGCGCGAGGAGGGCTGGACGTGGCAGTAATGTGAGTTCAAGGCACAAGATCCTCAGAGGCAGCGAAGAGGCCGACAGTGTGGCCAAAATTGGTACCCTCCTCACATGCATACCAGGACAAGATGATCATGGAGGCAGGAATAAACATCGAGGCCAAGGCACAGCGGGCACGGAAGAGGAACAGACTGGGACTGAATCATAGACCGCTACAGAGACTGGGTTGGGCAGTCACCCTAGGAGGCGTTTTGGGTGGGAAAGGCTTGAAGACCTGGAGGCACAAAATAGGCAAAGCAGGTAGCCCAGAATGCAGATGGTGTGGGGGGGAAGAAGAGATAACGACCCACATTTGGAACAGAAGCGATATATGGAGGAGGAGGGCTGGAAGCGATTTACAACCCACCGGGGGCGAGGGAGGGGGAAGGGGACTCTATGGTGGAATTGCTGAGGTGGATAAACAGGTAGCTCTCCTTTAGGTCAGGCCTTACTCATCGGTTACTTTGTCACGGTACGTTGTTTGTTTTCCTTACCTCCTTTTCCCATGTAACTAGTCTCGCTATAGCCCATAGGGAGGTATGCGAGTAATGAGCAAAAAAAAAAAAAAAAAAACTTCTTCTATGCCCTAATACTACTGAAGTTTTCTGTCCAAACTAGTCGTTCCCAATTCTCAAGAGTGCAATACTCATATCATTTAGCAACCTGATACCGTACCTCTATCATTTCTTTCGTCAAGCCAGTTTTTCGAGTGGGTTTTGGTTTTTCCGAATCTATGTTTTCCTAGTACCTTCCATGCACTATAGTGGGATATATTACAGCTGGTTGACGAACTGTCTTCACCCGACCATAACGATCATACTTCACAATATTGATTAAATCTTGCGTCACCTCGGACGTAACTTTTTACACCTTGCAGAGTGTGAGGTATCAATAACATGAAATGAGGAGAGAGGATCCCAGGGGCATCAGCCTGGTTTAAATGCTTCATCAAGATTAGAAATCTGTAAGGCAGATATTCCAGTGTGGGCCTGAATTTCATGCAGACACTCCCTACTGCCTTCAAGGCCACTGCTTGGCCAAAGACACGATAACAGACAACAAGAAATCTGAAAGCCCAAAGATGAGAAGCCCAATTGTCCGCAGGTTTCCTTCGTTTGGTCGCCCCAATGCCCTGAGCACTCGATTCGACTAGTTATCTATTCCCGTGCAATTCGTTCATGTGAGATTACAAACAAATAGATACTTACCATCAAATTGAGTGATTTCTCGAGGCGTCGTAGGAAATCCTGGTATTGGATTAGTGTGGATGTCAAGGAGCGGCTGGATCCGAGTGAATGTGTCGTAAATTTTGTTAGCATGTAATTTGCGTTGAAAAGAGATGAAGTACTTGCAAGCGTAAGATAAAACTTAGTAAGTTCTGGCTCAAGTTAATTTATTGTGCCTCAAGTCAAGCAGTTGCTCATGGTGTTGAATTTCGTCCTCTCGTAATGTCTATAGACTGTGTTGCAAGTCTCTCAAATATTAGGATCGGTTTAACCAATGAATCCAACAGGCCGTGATCTGCATTGGACTGAAACCGCCTGGACCAGCCTGGACCGGCCTGGACCGACCTGATCCACATGAATCAGGCCAACCAGGCCGGTCCAGGCCATTCAGGCCGGTTCAGGCCATTCAGGCCGGTTCAGGCCATTCAGGCCGGTTCAGGCCATTCAGGCCGGTTCAGGCCATTCAGGCCGGTTCAGGCCATTCAGGCCGGTTCAGGCCATTCAGGCCGGTTCAGGCCATTCAGGCCGGTTCAGGCCATTCAGGCCGGTTCAGGCCATTCAGGCCGGTTCAGGCCATTCAGGCCAATTAAACGAATCACTCCACAGCTATCCAGGTGAATTGAGGCCAGTATTTACCAGATTGTTTGAGTATTTAAATGAGTAGAATCTCCCATATGTCTAGAATTTTAAACAGCAGCGGTCTACGACTTTTGTCAAGTATGTATCACACTTTGTATTCAAGTATATATACTAAGAAATATTTTAGAAATGATGGGCCTTCCAGATAATACAACAGACTGGACTCAATTCTTCGATGATGATACCTGATGCGCAACTGTCAATTACTGATAGTGGAAATATCCAGGACTATTAAAATCTAATTCACCTGGGTTAAATTCCAAAATCGCTTGAATTTACGTAAATGGCCTGGTCGGCCTGGACTGGCCTGGTCGGCCTGGACCGGCCTGAATGGTCTGGGCCAGCCTGAATGGCCTGGACCGGCCTGGTTGGCCTGGGCCAGCCTGAATGGCCTGGACCGGCCTGGTTGGCCTGGGCCAGCCTGAATGGTCTGGACCGGCCTGGTTGGCCTGGGCCAGCCTGAATGGTCTGGACCGGCCTGAATGGTCTGGACCGGCCTGATTGGCCTGATTGTTTCAGGCCGCCTGGGCCGGTCCAGGCCAGTCCAGGCCTCCGGTTGGCCTGGCCTGGCCTGGCCTGTTGGATTCATTGCAAGCAGTTCGGGACTGACGATTGTGCATCACAGCCACTCGAATTTGCGGGAGATTCCGGCCACGAAAATAGCGTCGAGTGCGGCAGTGAGAACCATTTTCAGGTGAGGCCAAGGCCTCCACAATATGCAGAGTCCAAGCCTCTTATCGAAAGATCCCACGAATTCCACCTGTTTTAGAACTTTCTAGCTAACATATCACTTCCGACAACCAGATAACTCCCGCAGAGTAGATTTATAGTAAAAATTTAATCATCAGAGTCTGTGGTGGTGCGTTAGAGTAGTAACTAGGGAAGGGGAGGCTTGTGAAGTGGAGTAGGAGAGCACTCACCAACTACACCTGGCTACAGACTAACAGTGGAGCACATGTGAGGTGCGCTGCACCTGTGGGGAGGCGTGAAGCGCAGGGTTCGTGGTGTTCGAGTGCGTCGAGCTGGAGCGGCCCAAGAAGAAAACGGTGAAACAGTCATCTGGCAGAGTTGGGAGGACTTGTAGAAGAAAAGGAGGAGGAAGGATGACGTAGAGGGCGACCCGGTCGAGAAATGGTTCGCCTGCCTCAATCCGGGCTATCTATTTGTCCGCTACTTGATTTTAGAAATAAAAAAGCCTGTATGATATATGATAGTGGAGCCTCTCATATTGGATCCTGTCATATTCGGTAACCTGCATTTTAGATCAACTTTGCTTGCCCGAGCCAATTAGAGCCGGTGGCGATTATTGGATATTTGTCTTATTGGATAAAAACCCGCCAGCCCCAGCCTTACCCAAGTAGAACAGGTCCCGTTGTGTTGCACCGACGGGCTAATCCTGGCACCTCATGCGGATGGATTGGGTAGCCGGCGGATGCTTAAGCGGATGAAGTTGCAACCGGCGGACAGTTGTATGATATTGTTCATATCCTTGCTTATATCCCTGTCTTTCGGAAGATTGTCGGGCCGCTGCGAAGGACATTTAAAGCGGCAAAATCCTATCCTTGGATCATCATTAGTCAGCGTCTGGTTACGAGACATCAATCGAACCATCTATTTTCTTCCCGCTCGAAAGCGTGATACTGCAGGTTATGCGCCCGGGGTGCTCTGCCGCATACTATTCCGTCTGCATATCCCGATTAATCGAACATCAATACCGCTTATCAGTAAAAACGAGGAATGGCACCTACAGACCCTACGACCTCCTCCACCGCGCTGACATCACACCTCTCGGAGATGCTAAAAATCTCGCCCCGAATTTCGAAAAAGCTTACCAACGAAGAAGATTACCCCGCATGGGCCATTGAGGTCACACGACAGCTTCGGAGACAAAAGCTACTTGACATAGTGACTGGAGACCAAACCCAGGAACCTACAAACACGGCAGACTTCACTAAATGGCAAGATAAAAGTGATAAAGCGCTGGACTATATCATGGAAAGCTGTGAAGAAGAGCCCCAAATGGTGATAAGGGCAGCAACGACAGCAGCTCAGGCATGGAAAATTCCTAAGAACACATATCAAGGCCGAACCCGAACCCATCTGCCAGTGGCTGCCCTATTCTTCAATGTTATACAATTACGATTCGATGATCGGAAAACCATAATGGCTGACCATATTACGACCTTCGAAACGCATTGGCGTAAGCTGGCAACCAGTGTAGCCAGTGCCACCGCAGGTACTACTTCGCTGGCTGCTGGTATTAAACACTTCACCCAAACAGACTCTTGGAAAGCTACTACTCTTCTCAATACACTCCCTAAGATACAGCCTTATATCAATATCATCGATAACATCATGACTGAAGAAGACGTCCCAACCTACTCCAATGTGGTACTCAGGCTTAAGAAAATCCCCCCGCGACCAACCAAGAAATACAAGGAGGACCCAGAACTAGCTACCGCCTTCACTACTACCAGGGAACCATGTAGATTCTGCAAAACTCGAGGGTTCCAGGACACCTCACATACCGAATCTGAATGCCGTTTCAAGAACAGAACAAAACCGAGCTTCCAAGCAGGCAAACGTTACCGAAACGAACATTACGGAAACTAGTGATTCCTGGCTAAACTTTGGTTTCAATGGTGAAACTAATGCTGCTGTCAGTACTGCATGGACTCTCGACACAGCATGCTCACAACACATGACGATTTACCCTGAGGATATCAATGCACAACCTCATCGAGAGCCTATTCGGAGGAGTTCAGCAAGAACCAGGATTTATTCAACACACATTGGTACAATACACTGTATGCGGGATTACGAGACGAAAAAAAAGAAGAAAAAAAGAAAAAGCAGTAACCAAGTCATTCCTTAGTGGTTCTTGATTTTTGCTGGTGGTACTTCATCGCTATTGTCGACTTATGGACGCTTTGATGATTCAATCGTTGTGATGAGTGGACGAAAAATTCATCATATATTTAATATCTTCTAACGCTTTTTCCGCAAAGGTAGAAAGATCTTGAGTAGCAATAAACATACTTATAACCAGACTGATAATAAACTGAGATAAGTTCTTAATCTGCAATTCCAAGATATTACTGCAATGCACAGCTATCAATGTGAAATTTAGAGATAGTATGTTCATCCATTGCTTTAGGGGTATCAATCCAATTCATATATGAAAGGTACGCAATTCGGGTGGAGTTACTGCTTTGGATATCCAAAACGTAGTCACTGTCATCCTCCTTCGCATCTTCGAATAGGGTGTCGATGAGCGGAGTAACTCCTTTCCTTAAGGGGACCCGCAAAGGTAACAGGCAGATCCTCTTGCCATTTGGATACCTTGCAATCCCTACATCGTAAATATTTCAGCGGCTACAATACAAAACCAAGTGACAATATGTACCCGGAACTCTGCAGTTGAAACATCAACATAGAGGGGGTGCTACTTCTTATAAAGATTTCCTAGAGAGAAGAGAGGTTTATTCTGCTCACTCGGTGCACTACTATTCTAGATACATGACCATATCCTCCCCTTTTATAGCTTGCCTTCCTTTTTGTTTTCCTCTATCTGCCCTCCTAATGATGGTGTGAACCGTGTTTTGGTCCTTTTAGGTTTAGCGCCGTTTCAAGACTGCATTCAGGGTTCCTTTTCTCCTACACTTCTGTAAGTGGCCCTGCGAGTCTGGTGACGTCCATGCGACGCGAGGCTGAGAGAAGGATGTGCAGGGGTCGGTGGATACGTGAAGCAAGTACTGTTGACGCTGGGCTGGATGGGCAGTTTCTCATGAGAGCCTCACTGCTGGAGTACATGGTTGATCGAGCGGCTGGTCCCAGGCTGGGACGAGACTATAGTCATCCACATGTCGAAGAGATGCTGTAGGTAGGGATGTTACGGAAAGGATGTAGGTACCCTAAGTACATATGTAGGGCTTTGAGGGAGGGACGGCGTTATTGCTTACTCGGGAAACGTAGGAAGTAGTACGCGAATGGACGACGGTTGCGCGGGCCCTACTCTTTTGCTGCTCAGTTTTCTCCTCTCTCTCAGTCCACGCAACGCAGAAAGGGCCTTGTGCGAAGTGTGCAGTGCGTGCAGTGGGGCTGGAGGTGGGTAACCGCTCATGGCGACGCTGGAGACCACAAGGGATGCATCTGCAGAAACGTGGATGGGCCTCACCATTTCCGAAGGCAGTCTAAGGAGTCTCTACACCTTTGGTCGACTACCTTACGGTGAGGAGCCCAAATCGATCCGAGAGGAAATATATGATGGAATTGAGCAAGGCGTATTGGAGTTTTATATGAATTCAAATTAGTACTCGTCATGCTCGCTGCATAACAACATTTCAAACTTGTTTTTTCCTCCATCTATCACATATGTACTTAAAACCTCGCCATAGCCTATAGGGCGGCATGCGAGTAATGATAAAAAAAAATAAAAAAAAACATTTAAAACACTTCTCTTGCTTTCAAGAAACTGCATGATATGCAACCCTAAAGTGAGGCTGTGACAATTAGATAGATCCATTTATCCCTAGGCCCATTGAAGACCCACTACCCGGGACGTCAATGGTGCGCAGTGAATCGCCAATTGTCTGTGTCTGCTGCATTGGCCCTCGAAGAAAACCTACCCTGTGCAAAAGAATGCACGAAGTCCAACTGATGCGCGCATACAACTCAGGCCGTGACTTGCTACAAGTGATGAAGCTATCCTGGTCGGAGTACTTATACAAAATCAACAACGCAAGTATGTCAATTGCTGCAGCTGCATGAGACACCTGGTGATTGAATCCGGGTACATTCTTCAAGCTAACCGTTGGCCGGGTTAAATCAGGGTTAAGGATATCGACGCTTGTGCTTACCTACTATATTAACCTACTTGAAGTCTCGCTGTGCCAGATGTAGTCAGGTAGATGTCTAAAGAAGTACCTACAAGGACATACTTACACTTACACTTAGATTGTGCACAGCACGTGGCTACGTTGCTGATGACAGGTCCCTGGAGAAGGAGAGGGATAAAGTATTTCTAGAGCAGTGGAAGGTTGCCTTTTCATTTTCTTCTTCTTCTTCTTCTTTTTCTTCTTCTTCTTCTTCTTCTTCTTCTTCTTCTTCTTCTTCTTCTTCTTCTTCTTCTTCTTCTTCTTCTTCTTCTTCTTCTTCTTCTTCTTCTTCTTCTTCTTCTTCTTCTTCTTCTTCTCTTCTTCTTCTTCTTCTTCTTCTTCTTTTTCTTCTTCTTCTTCTTTTTCTTCTTCTTCTTCATAGATAGAAATGAGATCATTTATCATGTCCACGGCTGTGGACAGACGAAAGATGGACGAAGAGTATATTCTATACTATCTATGTGCATTAAAGGAGAGAAATGCAGAATATCACAGCACCTTCAGAGCCATACCTCTCACTTCTTTCACACTCCGTAGGCTCTCTTTGCCGTATGCTCCTGCCTTATACATACAGTACATGTCTCGTACATACATGCATGCCCGCCTCATACAAATTTATGCAACCACATATCTGTGCATCACATGGCTATGCCTATTCCTCAGAGACAGTATTTTTACAGAGATTACACGCTCCGTTTTAGCTTTTCTAGATGTAGTTTGACGAGCTACTCGCTTTACTAATGCACACACGGAAATTCGGCCTTTTAAGCGCAACATTTTGCAGGAAAAGTCTCCAGTCTCTATTATGGTTTATACATATTACTAACTACGTAGTATAACAAGCCCAGGGAACAGGCATTGTAAAAGCACCGCCTGACCCAAGCACTGACAGACTTGCTGAACTAGAGACCGTAAGGATCTGAACTTCAAACTTACATCCATTTACATGCTAACTAGGTGATATTAGGACTTCACAGTTGCACTCAAATTACATGAAACCACCAACAGTCATGCGAATTTGATACTTGGCTTGATTATCGGGACCATGCTCTGGAAGTCAGCTCGGTATACTTTTTTTTTCAATCTGATGTTTGCATTGCTTGCTGGCATCACTAGGCTGGATATGAAATGTTCTTCTATGATGCAAGTTGGGAAGAGACACTGGGAAACGAATTTGAAGGTTGAAGCGAGACATCGAAGAAGGACTTGAAGAACTATGTAAAAGAAACGGTTATAAACTCCCTAAGTTATAAACTCCGAGAAAGTACTTCAGGCAGAGTTGGGTGGGGAAATTTGTGCAGTGAAAAGTCGAACGGAAGGGAGAATAGGTGCTAAAAGATGATTGTGATGATAGAGATATCGGGCTTGCCGGGAAGAATATGTTTTCGGGAGGGTAAGGTGTCTGAAAAGGTATTTCGCCAGGTTAAGGAAATTGAAGTTAGGAAATATGTTGGAAGTTGTGAGTCGCGTTAGCCTATCTCGCATGACGCTTGTGAAGCACTACCCCATTGCCTAGTCTAGTGTACTCACCTGGTTCACGAGGCTACCCACTGCCCCAAAAGCCCATCCATCATATCCCGCCCGGTGCTTGTGTCCTTTCGACGAATTCAAATGTTCTGTCCTCCTCTCAAGTTAAGTTCACACTCAAGAAAGCACACTCAATTTCCTACCTGACTCACAATATAGCTATGGGATATACTAAACTATTTTCCGCAGTTGCCACTCTCCTCCTCTGATACTGACTCCCCCACTGAGACATCATTAGCAATGGTTCCATATGCCTGGCCTACCTTGGCTTAGTAGCTGTGCAAGAAGCCAAAATGGGATAAAATACTGATTGGCTTCAGTGGTTAAAGATGGATATGGGCGCAGAGAATAGTGTATCGAAGCGGATTCTTGATTGGTGATGCATTTGCTAGCCAGTTCCGCCGTTGAAGTGCCCTATGATACAGAGTTGGTCTTTTTGTGCGGCTGTACTTGCGCTATTCGGTGGCGTGCTTACTTGCAAGTCCCTGCACAGCAGAGCATCCCTGTCGATCCCCACCTTAGCCCCACATGAGTTTGGTTTCTCAAACAATCGTTCTCAGAGAACCAGGAAGAGGTAGGGGGCGGATATAATTCATTCATTTGATACATGTTTCTAGGCTCAAAAACATATATCCGGATATGCTTGAATCGATTCCCCTCAGTGCTCTCGAGTACTCGAGTATGTTCAACTGCATAAGACATTGAAATGTACGGAGCATAAACGTGGAGATTTGCGATTTCCACCACGCTTTGCGAAGGTACCCTGCACTCGATGATCTTCCCCACTCGTCCTTTGCCCCACAGCAGCTTCTCCCCGGTCTCCCTCAACACATCGATCTTTGGGCCGCCACGCCACTTTCGCCTATGATGCTCAGTTCCTGGGTTTTGTTGGCTATGCATGCCGAGCCTCCTTGAGCTCGGCTGCGTACCGTGCACCAACGCGGGGGGGTTCGTACCCCGCGCCCATTGAGTGCGCCCCGCTTTGGATATTATACTGTGTTACGTTATTGCAGAGAGAGAGCTTTATAAAGTCGGAAAAATCCGCTTGTCAAAAGGAAGTTGAACTCGATATCAATTTACAAGTGCCTACAATTATAGCTCGAATTGTCCCGTCACCCATCTGACCACTTCTTCAATTTAACAGTCCTCTCCATTCATCTACAATGGACTTTCTTAATAATGTCGCTCAGCAAGTCAACAAGCAAGTCAGCGGTGCGAGCTCCGGTCTCAGCACCCAACAAGTCGCCGACAGTCTAGTCAATATCGTCGACGGTGGCGCTTCCCAACGTGAGCGCCAGCGTCAAGAAGAGGAATACCGCCGGCGCGAGGAAGAGATTGAGAAGAAGCGTCGCCAGCGGGACCAGGAAGGCTTTTTTGGTGATATCAAAGACATGTGGGACGGTGGTGCTGACGCAGAAAGGAAGCGATTGCAGGAGGAACGGGAGAGAAAGAAGAGGGAGGAGGAGGAGGCGGGAATTATAGGTAAAGTTGGGGGATTGGTGGGGTTGAAGAAGGAGGAACCGCCGGAACCGCAGGGGTTTGGCAGTAAGATCATGGGAGCATTTGGTGGGCAGCAGAGGAAGCCAGATATGGTTGATCATGGTGGGTGATTTCATAAACCGTTAGTATCGTCCAAGATGAGGTTTTGCTGACCCCAGCGGGAACGGGGGTGGTTATGTAGGTGTCGACTTCGTTCAAGAACACGTCCTTGGCCAGGGATCGCAGAAGAACGAAGGCTTCGTAGAGCGCTTTAAGGATGACCAGATTGCGGGTGCAATCAGGAGTGCTTGCGGGACCAAGAAGAACTGAAAGCAGAAATTTTTTTTGGATTCATCGCTATGGGTGATAACTGGAGTACGAGAACAGGGTAATGGGGTTACCGCTTTTTCAATTATTTTCAAATCAAATCTAGGAAAGACGGTTTATTACATTGTAGAGTAAATTGCTATATTTCTCCTTCTTTTATTTCAAAATCAACAGTCTGCTGAGCCATCCAAGCCTGAGCTTTATGAATATAAAAGTAAAGTAACAAATGGATGTTTGCATTTTTTTACAGCAACCGGTTGCAAAATGGTTTTTTTTTTTTTTTTTTTTTTTTTTTTTTCTCTCTTTTTGAAGGTCAGAAATATAGGTTGAGTAGGGTTAACTGTAACTAGGATTTACCCTGATATGAATACCCGCTACACCGCTACAACACGAATTCTAGGTTTATGAAACCCAGAAGGGGGCTGTTGAGCTTGTGAAGTACTCGGCATAGAGTGCTCAGTCCTGGGATTGATGATGATGATGATGATGATGATGATGCACATGTTTTTTTTTGTTTTTTTTTCCTTTTGGTTGGGCTGCCGGTCCGTTTTACATCAAGTAAGTATATACGGCACTGACAGCGGCCGATAGCTGCTGCGGCTGGCCTTGAAATCTTACTGATATTATTTTCCTTTTTAAAGAAAAAAAAAAACTAACCATCACTCCCTTTTTTACCCCCCCATGCTTCGATATACATGGCGTAAGGCATGTGTAATTACGTATATATGTGATGTTAGATATAATAAATTAAATAAACAATAGAAAATCCGAAAAACCATCGTAGAAACTTCCGAGGTGAGAAGCAAAAACGAGAAGAATAACTCAAAAGTCATGTGAAAAAAAGCTTAAAGCCTTTTGTTTTTATTTGAGGAAACAAACGCAATATCATTATATTAAAGTTCCGCAAGGAAATGTTAGCAGAGAAATTGTACGAGAGAATGACTAAATTCGGCAAAAAGAAGAAAAAAGAGACACAGGTATATGGAACACAGACGTCGTATTCTTTTTTTTTTTTTTTTCTCCCCTCCCTTTTCATTATCCTCAACTTCTCTCACATTTCACTCTTTCTCTTCTCCATCGCCTTACGGCACACTCCCTTCCCCAATCCCCGTTCTTCTTCTCTAATCCAGCTTTGTTGCCCCATAAATTTTCCTCACAAACCACCAACTCGCAGTCCACCCCACTGCGCCCCCGACGAGCCCCAACCCCCCCGCTACACCCAGCACATATGCAAAATATACCAACGCAGACACCAACCCCTTGAGTCGCAGATACTTCCAATACCACCAGATTGCATACACTACCACCCACACCGCGCTACCCGCGCCCGCCGCAAAACTCCGCCACCACCATCGGTAATCCTCCGCGCTGAGCAAAAAGTACGTGACTATAATACTCGTTTCTGCGACGGCAAGGAGAGAGAGTGAGGCGGTCATGAGCACGAAGCCGTACATGATGTATATAGTTGACGCGCTCGAGGTAAGCGCGCGGAATAGGAACCGGATTTCGATGAAGGAGATGAAGAAGGGAAAGAGGCCGGAGATGAGGATGCATGGGAGGGAACGCAGGTACCATGGCTGGCTGGGTGGGATTTGGCGGGGAATGAGGTTGACACGCGAGGGGAGTTTGGTGGTTGGGGAATGCGAGTATCGGTGTTTGGCGATCATAGAACCGGCGAGGACGAGAGGAAGCGAGATGAAGAGGGTGAGGATGAAGAGGAGGAGGATGGTAGTGAAGGGAAGAGCGGTGGAACTGGATTGGGTCCAGAGAAGAAGGTTGGTAGGGAGGAGGATGAGGAGGTAGAACGAGGGGAGCAGGAGAGCCGTGAGGAGGGCGTTCCGAAGCCAGGAGGGTTGGCCCTGGGGAGATGTACTGGAGGACGGGGCGGATGCCTGGTGGTGGAGGAGGAAGTAGATGCGGGTGGAGAAGTAACCGGAGAAGATGCTGTGTATGTTAGCTATGAGTTGTAAGAATGGCAGACGGGTTTCTCACCCGGCAAAAATGAAAAAGAATAGACCAAAGCTCATGAATCCGCCCCGATAGCTAGGATTTAACACCCCGACGGCGCTGAACACGCCCAAGCCAATGCATACGGCAAGCAGCTGTGCTCCAGAGCCGACAACGGGTGCAAAGAATTTGGATGCGGCAGGAGGACGGAACACGTCTCCGTGCACGAGCTTCCAACCCGTCATGTCCTCCATGCCGTCTTCGTCATCCAGTTCCACTGCCGCGCCATCGGGGTTCAGGCGGCGGAGCCTCTTACTTTCTTCACTGCCGGCTTCGTTATATTTCTGAATATCGCGGTTCAGTGTTCTGATCATTATGACACCGACTGTTCCTGTCAAAACCAAGCCGATAACAATGCTATTGACGATTGCGAGCCAGTGAACCTTAGTTTCGGCGGAGCCGCTACCGAGATAGTATCTTTCCCATCGCGAGTCCCATTCTATGGATTCGTCTTCTCTCCAGTAGACGGAGTAGGTATATTTGACGGTGAGGGTCTCGCCAGTGTTGGGGACGGCGAGCTCGATGGAAGGTTGGCAGGTGTCTTTAGGGTTGAAGGTCTTATCCGTGTAGACTTCAAACCCGACGATGAGGTGCCGGGAGGGGTCGTCACGAGATTTACGGTGGCGGATGAGGAGGATGAGGTGGTTATTGAGAAAGATGTGCTGCAAAGAAGAGATGTTATTTGAGAAGTGCAAGAGGTATGGATGGGTGGGTGAAGTAGGCCTACCTCGGAGTCATCCGTTTCGCCGAGAAGAAACCCCGGGGCGTAGAGTTTGGGTACGTCATCTTCGGATTCGCGCCAAACGAGGGCGGTTGCGCCTGGGAGGTTGTCGACAATCCTGGGGACGTGTTCAGGATATATACTTATTTTCAAACTCTGGAGGGTATCTCCACATACCACTCAACGATATAGCTATCCAACACCAGCTCCCTCGCTTGCCAGACCGCATTCTTATCCAGCTGCTTGGTACACAACGTCTGGCATGTCAAATTCTTGTTCACCTCCAATTGGTAGTCACTTATTGAGATTCTGTCTCCGCGGAAGAGCTCGCCGAAATTCAGTCCCAGGCGGCGACCCTGCGGGAACTTGGAGCCCCATCCGTCATCCGCATTAGGGCAGACGAATGGAAGCTCGCTGTAGGCGAAGGATACCTGGGATTGGTCGGAGAAGATCTTGTTGGTATAGAGGGGGATTGCTTCGCCGTCTTTGTAGGCATGGCGGGAGAAGCCTGGAAATTATCGGTGGTTAGTGGGTCTCGGTGGGGGTGTTTGTAGCTCAGAGGAAGTTTATAGTTCGAGCTAGGAGCGGAATGCTGAGTGGGAATCATAATTACCTGGAATGTAGAATGCGGAGGAGAGCGATACAATGCAGGAGGAGACGAGCAGGCACCTCGCCAGAGACGCCATCTTCGCTGCTGCTGCCCTGCCAGTGGATAGTGGAGCTTGGACTGTGTCCTAATGGATTGTATGAATGTGCGGAACAGCTCCCATGTATCATGCTGCGCAACGCAGCCTCACCGGGCCAAGTGCCAAGCCGCGCGTGCCGAACAAAGGCGAGATAGAGTCACGTGGCCATGCGCACAATAATATTGTTCGGCCAAGTATGCTTCCACATCTCGCCCGCTAAATTTTTTTTTTTTTTTTTTTTTTTTTTTTTTTTTTAATATCATTACTCGCATGCCGCCTGATAGGCTATGACGAGCTCGCCCGCTAAAACCCAGGATGCTGCATCAGACTCTGCGGCGGACCCTCTGAAGATACCTGTGTATTATGGCCCGGAGCCCTCGGTCGTGCTATTTCGGTTTTCATTAATTAGCTAATACAGGTCCCCCTATACCATAAGCAATGCCTCGAAGCCAGTATGGCAGTACGGGCAGAGCAGCTGCGGAAACAAAGTCAACACTGTGTGAAATCAAGTCCATACAACATGCGAGTAATGATATAAAAAAAAAATTAAGTACATACAAAAACGGTAGGATATGATGTGGTAAAGGAGCAAGGGTGGCAAAAGTGAAAAGGAAAAAAAAAAAAAAAAAAAAAAAAAGGCAAGGAAGCAATGAGCACGATGGAGGGGATCATCTCGCCTCATCCTCAAGCGGCTGCAGGTACACAATCTCATGCTCTGATGCATCAAAGTCGGGGTAATCGTAAAAGCAGTCTTCCAGTAATACATTGAAACGCACCTGATAGCCTTGGTCACCACCTTCTTCAGCCCGCTGCATCAACTCACTGTGCTCGTCCTTCACAGCTGTCACTTTCACAGGTGCCAGCGCGTCTTCCAGGGTCCCGTTGACAAAGTACACGTCATTCAAGGACCACTGTCTGAAGGTCGACACATGCCGACACAGGAAAGCTTTGAGGGCTGTAGCATCTGCGGCCACGTTGGTCAAGCTAAGTTTGCAAAGTTTGTTGAAGTTCAGTTCCCTGTTGGGCCCTGCCCTTCGTTGCTGGATCGAGTTTCCAGGTGGATAAAGCAAATTGTCCAGTGTAAGAGGGCAGACACCTCTCGCCTCAGAGGTCCAGGCGAACTTCAACTTTCGGACAAACTTGAAGTACTCCATGTACTGGTGCAGAAACTTGAGATTGGCAACGTACATACTGCCGTTCCGCGCTTTGGCAATTGGCCTCCACGCTGAGATGTTCATTGTTAGTGATCGGACGTTAGCCCAAGCCTTGTGGCCGTCAATTTTGCTCCCCAGTGACATCGTCCCTGGTAAGAAATATTGAAGGCCTGTCATATGCATGGGCTCTAGGTGAAGGCTGCGGAGGCCCTGCAAACCGGATCTCTCAATGGCTACCCTCAGGCTCCACAGCGCATAGTCAATGATACATCTGCGGCCTGGTTCTCCCATGGGTATTCCTGGACAGCACACTGTAAGATTGGTTATATTGGGCATCATCTTCAGCGCCTCCGTGAAACTTCTAATGTCAGCTGCGGCAATCATGAGGATTCCATAGTTCTGTAGCACCAGGTCATCCATTCGCTTGCTTCCGAAGATTGGGCCGCCCTTGTGCTTACCAAGGCGCGCATGTGGCTTGAAGACCAGATTGACTAACTTCCGAGATCGTGGATCCAGCATCGGCGGCATATATGTCTCCTCGGTATGTGGGAAAACAAACCTAAACTTCTTAATATGGTGACCGATTCTCTCAAGGGCAACCAACCGGGCAGAGTCGAAAGTCAGCGGCCGAAATGTTACTGTCAGGGTCTTGAATGCTGTTGGTGTAACCTTCTTGCAGAATAAGATTGAAACTCGCCGAAGGAAAGCAACATCACTTGGATCGAGATGAGATAGGATAGCGTGCCGGATATGGTTGTTGCTGAAGAGCTTGCCCACCAGCTTAGCCGATCGTCCCATCTTCACCTATGTTTTCTAATAGAAGGTAAGTGGCCTTTGACAAAAAAAATTCCTCGTTGCCAAAGCTTTAGATATATGTGAATCCCAGTAATAGCGACCTTACACAGACCGTGTGGAAAGAAGGCTGAATACATGGTCGGCTCATGTCATACATATAGCTGAAGTTCTGCAGGCCATGTTGATCACGCTGGCACTGCACCAGACTGTGCATGCGCTCCCTGTCTTTCAGCGACAGCGACAACGTCAGCGCCGCAACGCTGCTCATGCAGGGCCATGAGTGGTGTATGCATAGGCGTCCCATCACGTGGGGGCAGTATTTCCCATGGCCACATTACAAGTCAAGGTGTGATAGCGTGCGCGGGGGTAGCTATCGATTTCACCCAGAAGCATCCAAGAACGACCTAGGAAAAAACGATAAAGCAAGGCACCTCTTTACCTTGTCGCATCTGCCTGGTTACTTTAGGTTCTAGCTTCTTCGCCATCTATGACTGGGTTATAATAGGCCTTTCTCACATCATCCACCTCCAGACAACTGTTTGCCAAGAACACTAGTCCTGACAGCTGATCATAAAAAAAAAAACGGGAGTGATTTCATGTCGAACTCGACTACCCATTTTAGGTCTTTTAGTGGGACTTCTTCTCTTCATTTTAATTGGTTGCAATTACCCTGGGGACGAGGCTAGCAAATTTACCTCCATATGGTGAAGTGCACCAGGGACCACCTGCGACCAAAATGATGGACTCGAACTCGCAGCCCTATTCCGTCACCCAACCACATCGGATTAAAAATTAAATAATATAGGCATGTACTATTTCACCTGCTCTATAACTCTTCGTTGTCCAATAAAAACAAAATTGATGTAGCGTTGAGAAATAGAAGATCAAAAGATTTGTACTTTGTTCCGGAGGCCTTTCAACTGCTACATGCCAAGATCAAGCCAAGATTGCATACTATATATGGAACTGATCAACATAATTGTCATGTGAGTATGCCCATTACACCATACCCAATTGTGCTGTCCACCTTCTAGAACGGTTTGGGAAAAATCATCCCATTAGTCATCAAGCCAGCGAATGTTACAACTGGTCCCTTACTGGTGCACTCCACCATATACTTAATGTATCTCCTGATTAACCCCCCCCGAAGCCTGGTTCAAGAGATAAAGACATGCACCCCTCTCTACACCGCCAGTTCCCTCCCTACGTATTCAATCCAGCCTCCCCCTATCTATTCACTGCATCCCTCTTTTACGCATCCTTCTCCTCTCACTCTCCTATGCCCAGCATCCCCCTTCTCATTGACATCATCATGATAATATGTCGCGTAATCGGCAGTCCTATAGGCATATATTAGCAAACCCCAATTTGCGTATTCTGAAGCGAGTGCGCAACGCCCTCAAAAGCTTACTTTACGAGACTAGTCATATATGTATAATTGACACCCGCTATGTGAACCAATACCTGCATCCCGTCTATAAATATTGTGTGCGAAGACAACTAGCTTCAGAACCCTGCTCTCGACTCATGGTATAGCAAATGCGGAGGGGGCGTAAAAATATGTTTCAAAACACGGGCTTTTGTTGTAGATAACAAATCAGACATTCTTGTCAAGTGAGGCTCGAGGAAATTGAGATTTCGTATATTAAAGTACTTTACGTAACATAGGAGACTCTCGAACGAGGCTAGGAGCAAGAGAGGAAGGTTCAAGGGAATGGCTCAGCTTAGGTATAGCTTGTGGTGTAAATATTACGCTCGGCTCATATTCAACAAGTAAATATGGTGGAGGAGAAACGCCCATGTGTCTGTGGACAGCCTACGTAAGTTCGATGTACTTAGGAAGTATGCACCCCCACCAGCTTCAACACTCCCTCCTCCAAGCAGACGGTTGTTGCGAACCAAGACTACAAAGTAGTAGCTCTTTATCAAACGTTGCCTGAAACCTTACCCTGAACTTCTGACAACTGCCCCTCCCCATTACCTCACCTAGCTTACAATATTATATCAGCAGTGATACCTCCCCTCTTCACCAGAGATTTTCGAAATCACATTTAATTTCTGTTTTTTCTAATTTAATTCAATTCTGATAGATGACAATAATGGCCTTGTTCATTTCGACTGAGTGCTGACAACAAAATAAATTAGAGAAAATGGGGGGAAAAAAAAGAAAAGAAAAAGAAAAAGAAAAAGAAAAAAGAAAAAATATCACTCCTTTCTCCCCGCATTTTTCTTGCTTTCACAATTTGCAGGGCATAGGCCTACTGGGACGAGCAAAAGGAGCAAGTTGTAATATCACGAGCGGAAAAAACATTCATCCCTTCGTACGCAAATCATATGCAATAACCCTCCAGTCCCTCGCCAATTTCTTGCCCCGTTCTTGTCGCCCAGACGCCCACGCACACTTTAAAGCCTCGATCCCTTCTCCCCGCCCGCTGGTACTTTCACCACCACCTTCCCCCAGGTTTCCCTGCTCTCCAACGCCTTCAACCCATCCTTCACACCCTCCAACCCCACCCACTCCCTTCCCCTGAACACAGTCGGCCTGAACTTTCCCTCCCTAATCAATTCAAACAACGCCCCCCAGACCTTTGGCACCGTCTCTGGCTCAAACCTCGCATACATCCCCCAATGTATCCCCACCACCGATACATTCTTCAACAATACCCTATTCACAGCAACCTTCTCGATCTCTCCACCAGCAAAGCCCACAACCAGAAGCCGTGCATTCCACGCTGCCACTTTGAGTGACGGATTGATGAGACCCACAGGGTCGAAGACAACGTCAATGCCTTGTGGGTGCGAGTGGGACTTACATATCGCAGCGACCTGTGAGGGCCAGTTCGGGTCGGTGTAGTTCACTAGATGGTCTGCGCCGAACTGCGCAGCGATATTGAGTTTCTCTTTCGACGACGCCGTTGCAACAACCGTCGCACCAAGGGACTTCGCAATCTGGATCGCAGAGAGCGAGACACCGCCCGCAGCAGCATGCACCAAGCACCACTCCCCCCGCTGCAAATTCGCGCGGGTGATGAGCGCCCCGTACGCCGTCGGTGCCGTCACATACAGCCCCGCCGCCTCCACAAAATCCCAGCCCTCCGGCACCGGCAACAGGCTCTCCGGCGGGCACGCAACCAATTCTGCAAACGCACCCTGCATCGCACCGAACACTCGGTCACCTAGCTTGAATTGGCGCGGGGCGTTGTGTGAGGGATGGGTAGGAATGCCGACAACGATACCGGCGAACTCAGAGCCTGCGGTCCATGGGAAGGGTGGCTGGTGCTGGTAGCGGCCTTGGACTTGCAGGATGTCAAAGAAGTTGAGAGCGGTGGCGTGGATGGAGATGAGGTACTCGTTCGGACTAGGGACGGGCGCGGGAAGGGAGGAGCTGACGACGAGCTCATCCACGGACTAGAGGGTTGGACGTCAGTGAATAAAGATATCCTAACAATGTGGCACAGTCGGTTTCAATCGGTGTATTGGGCAAAAGAAATAAAAAAATACCTTGACGTAAGATGATATTTGAATGCCCTTCATTTTCGCCTGCTGGCATTCAGCAGCTTTGCGATTATTTCAAATTCCGTCACTACGGCAACGCCGTGAGAGCTTGGTTGTCAATGTTCTTCAGATCGTTTTAGTGACAAATTAATGCTGTAGACCTGTTTTCTTTGATTGATTCTTTCCCTTATTCGTTTACCGTCGTTCGATATTTCGTAAAAAAGCTGTCGCAGAAGCTGTGTTTTCGTTATTGCTTTTCCCCTGTTGGAGGTTATTGTGATTGACGATAAACCGCTCAGAGCAACCGAGGCAGCTTCTAAATCCGGATCAGCACTAGCTTGGCAATAGCTTGGCAAGTCAGGGTAAGAGCAAGTCGGAAATTAAAAGTGGGCCATCAACGGTAAAAATCCCCGTTCCAGTATCTGTTCTGATAATCCCTTTGGGGGGGGGGAAATGAAAAAGTAGTATAATGACGAAGGTAATCTTCTCGTTTTGTTTTGTTTCCTATCCCACACTCAATCTTATACACGAATGCCGAAAACGTTTGTTGTTCGAGTAATGTATTCCATTCCATTTATGTAGGTGTTTCCCGAAACTGAGTAACGATCTAGCCAACAGTCGCTCAAGCCAGATTAACAATCTCGTTAGAAGATTCGGCTGCTCTGTCATCCCTTGGGGCCGCGAAACTGTGACAAATTGGCTGCCAGGTCAAAACGCAAGAATTCAAACCGCTTCTGGCTTAAGCGGTGATGAGCTTCACTCAATCTGTGCTCAGATTCTGAGTAATGAAGTTCCCTGCCTCGGTGATTGAACACTGGCAGCAGTGTTTCGTGCCCCCAAGGGATAGTGTGTGTAGCGCCAAAATTCACTCTGGTTGGCACTCTCGAAAGTTCTTAATCAGAGGGTCAAACCAAGCGTTCTATATTTCTAAAAGACTGTGTGTTAAAGATGATGAAGTACAGCCCCCTTCCCCCACTCCTCCAGATTTTACATTTCCCAATACGGCACTCTCCACTACATCACACCCCCTGTTCCCGATTGAGCACCGTACGAAGCTGCATTGTAGTCACAATTCATTTCGCTGTAACATACTTAGAGGGTTCTACAAATATGTACAAAGCTGCCGCAGGTATGTCTGGACGTCATATGTACACAAAAAAAAAAGAGCACAGAGTCCCCATTTCGATCCAACACCCTGGCTACCTACTTTTGTCCCCTCTCTCAAACGCGCAAGCAGTGTCTGTCGATACCTGTTCTCGTTACCAATCGCACCTCTTACCCTCAGCTGTGGCAGAGTAACATACACCAGGGGAATTTGTTTCGCTCCTCAGAAAAGTCTATTACTGTTGAGACCATACCCTCAATCTGCGGCAACCTCCGGAGATGATCAAGCCATCTTGAAAATCAATCCCCATCATCTGGACTGTTGGAAGCAGGGACCTCTGGTTAATGCGAAGAAGACTAAACTCTAATAAGTCAATCACAGTTTCCACGCCCAAAAAGGTAAAAAAACAGTTCACACCAAGAGAGTTAAGCGCTAAGAAAAGGACTGGCGGATAAGTCCATAAAAACTGAGATAAAAAGGGCGAGTTAGCAACTCCTATACATAGAGTGTAGATAGAACCAGAGCTCCCAAGATCACTGAACGAGGAAAAATAAATCTTCCTTATCCAATATAAATGACTATATGAACTTTGATTCGGACCCTTGTAAAATCTGCTATTGACAAGTGCATCTAGCAATATTGGTACTCTTCCAGTAAAATCCGCCAAAATCGCCTCATGTTCCTCAGTTGAGTTTTATCGGCGGTTTATCCCTATGTGTCGCCCACCAGCTCTTCATTTCTCTCTAGAGCTGATTATTGGTGAATAACTCTCGTCGTGAGATTTCTGCAGCTTATATCTGTCAGGTGTCCATATACTTGGAGCCGTTTTTCTCCTGTCTGTCCGTGAATGTTAATATGGAATGCATGCTGATGGCTGCCGCTAGAACTCGGGTGTCTGGTCTTGGGGGTCGAGAGCGTTTGCCTGGTCAACAATGAAAAGCAGGTGGTACTGCGAGGAGGTCGCAGATCAAAATTGTAGGAACTGGAATTGCTGCTTAAGGAAGCAGGACAGGTGTGGCAACTCGAATGAGGAAATGCTGTTTTAGGAAGCAGGGCATTAAATTAGCGCGGACCAAAACTCTATAAAATGAGGGCCGAGGGGTAGAGAAGCTGAAAGAAAAGACAAGGAGGAATATACACTGCAACAGGTTATGAGCCCGGAGGTGCAGCTACACCACCATTTACACAGCCTCTACTACACACCTTTACACTCCTTTACACATTTACACACCTCTAATTTTTTGATATGTCGGCCATCCCAGTATACCAGAGTGAGGATGATCCCAGGATGATGCTCCACAGCCTACACATACCAGTTCCTACAAAAATTCCATTAAATCGACGGTAGTTTGGCAGAGAGTCAATAAATACCATAACTCCAGCATTCCCATTGAATGTTAACCTTAATGCTGATCCGGTGTAACTGAATACATCTGCTAACAGGAATCGACAATCCGGTTCCACAGCTGCTCATTGGTTTAGCTGCCAAATATAGTTCTCTAAATTTTTCTCTGCCATAAACACTAATTCTCCAAGTGCATTGAGCACGAAGCGGTCGGTTGGGACTTGATCCGCGAAAGGGAAAGGCAGTATCTATTACACTGTTAGATTGCAGAACCTCTTGAATTGTCTCGACAACTACAGTAGTCTTCTATAGTCTTCTGAAGGCGTGACAGGTAAGGTATATGAACCCTGGTGCTGAAGTAAGGCATGTGAGGTGGTACATGATGTGGCACGTCACCGAAGTTTTGTACGGGTGATGTGCCTAAATCTCCTAATAGACTGATCTCATTCTCTGATGAAGACTTGTTTACTTTCAGGTTAGAAGTTATGGATGACCAAGGAATCTGAGTTAGATATAGTTTGCGACTCTCAAAAGAGTCAAAGATTCCGGATCTTAATACCCCAATGTCCTGTTCACCTTTCCATCCTACACAACGTATTAAGCTATTCAGTACGGTTCACCTTATTGCGGTACAGTACTCCGTACATTGTATGATGATGACTGTAAATCACAGTTCCCCCCTGTTGTGCAAAACCCCCCTGTTGTGGCAATCTAGCACTAGAGACGAGGTATATTAACAATTACCAACACAAAGTAGAGATTGTTCGCTTCGCGATGTTTCGCTGAGCCTCATCAGCTGTTCGATTCCAGTTAGAGTCTCTTCCGGAGTTCGTTTAACGGTCAATGCGCTTCAACAAGGTTTCAGATCTGTGCGGCAATTCTAATACTAAGCAGTGGAGCGTCGGAACATCGTTGGACCAGCCGAGGGTCAAACTGGGGCGAATGTTTGAAGCATAAAAGGCACTACATGAAGTCAACAATGTAAGAATTTCTAATAAAGTCTAAATGTCAAAGTTGCAAATACTAACGAACCGAACTTAGGTTGTCGCTGTTGCAGTCGCACTGAATGAATGTGAATTCTGCAAGCATCTCCCCACCATCCTTGTCCACTATCTGTGAGGGCAGCCCCTTCAATATGAGCCTGCGTTGCAGCTGCCAATTCAGTGAGCCTGCATTACAGTATCTTGCTCCCCTTTTCTTATTCCTTGCCTCCAACACACTCCCAGCATGGAAATCCCGAACTGTAATGACTGTTCGCAATTTAAGACCCAATTTTGTCCCTTTGCACATGGATGTACCCTACTTTGGAGTTCCGGTGATGCTAGCCCCACTATGCCTCGCGTCAGTATGGTATTGTTGACGGACATAAAGCCATTCCTCGTCCGTCTGCTTCCATTCCTATGCAAACAAGCGGATACGAGAAGCATATTGTGTCAGTTCATCATCGTAGAAGGGGAGACAAGTCGAAGCGAAGGCGGGAGCAGAAATTCAAGTTAATGAAAGCGCAATTGCAGTAGAGTGTGGCGCCATGTGATGTAGAGAGTATCAATAATGATGTCGCAGCCCTCAAGGTTTCAAGCGTGGATAATAGAACATGACATCATGTGCGTGTGGGATTGGCAAGATGAGATAGGACATCGATGATTTCGATGCAGCCTACAGAATATGATAGCAAAACGTGCCAAGACGTCTATTGCCTCACAAGGCACACAGTCAACGCTTGAGCATTAACCATTACCCTGAATTTTGAGTTGGTGTGAAAGCTTTCGCTGATCATCTGGACCCTGAATGCAAGTCATATTCCCGATCTACACATACTAGCAACTTTGGACACATAAATGCTTGATGCGCAGGAATAGGGCTGAATGTACATGTACAAACATAAATATATATACGCCAATTCATCCTTGTATACAAGCAGCACGCTGATATTCACATCATATGGCCACGAAGCAGCCCCAAAAATTAATGCGTCATGTACCATCGCGGCATCAAATAAAACTACAGTACTTATGTAAACATTGCAGAGCGAAATGACCTTCTTTTGCACCAAAGCGCAATGTTTGAAATGATGCCTATTCGCCTAATCAGAAAAACCCGGCAGTGTTAGTCTGGCACGAGACATGTCTTAACTTGTTTCTTCGGCATTTTTATTCGCTCAGCCAAGAATATCCTGGAATTGAAGCCCCCAGGTCGTTATCGTGAGGCTGGATATGACAGGGTATGGTTGTGGTACAGTTTCCGTTGTTTTATCTTACGCCCCCTCCGAAAGTGCCGACGACGTCCACCAAGGATTCTGACAGCAGGAATGGGAAGAATTGTGTTTTATGAATGTATCCTCCGGAGAGAATTGTATTCCACATAAAGTGTTCTAGTAAGCTGTGCGCCTTCGGATTCTCATAAGCCAACTCAAAAAATGTGGGTACTCCGTACCACTGCAGGTAAACGATATCACAAAACTAGCAAATAAAATAATAATAATAATAATAATAATAATAATAATAATAATAATAATAATAATTTAGATACTGCCAGGTTGCATTTGCAGCGGAATTCCAGATTGAAAAAGTGATGATGCAAATTATAAGATGTAAGGGGAAATGGTACCATTTAATGATGTTCGCTTAAAATTGTGTAGTACTAGTACGTACTTGACACCGATCATGCCAGATGTACAGTACTTTATGCATGGACTCCACTTGAATTCCATGTAGAGGTTTTGGTTTGGAACAGCCAGTGCTATAAATCCAACGGGAAAGCTCCATTTTCCCTGCTTGTGTCTCAGTGGGTTAGCATCGTTGGCTGTAGACAATTAACTCTCCGGGGCTATTACTTGTATGTTCGTAAAGAACGTGGACCAATAGTCATGAAAATGAGTTTACTTGGCTGGATAGCCTTTCCTGGATTGGATAACTTTCTCTTCATATTTGAATTGGCGCAGGGTTGGGCACAGCCGCACGAAAAATCGAATAAGTGTCAGCAAGCAGAAAATTGTTCCAATAATAGGTAGGTATTATTTGGAAATGTTCTCTGAACATTACCCAAATCTGTTTTCGCATTTGATGCTGTTGCTTTGGTTGGATTTTTGAATTCGAAAATAATGATCAGTCGATTTCAATTTAATTTTTGCCCTGACCATGTGCATTTTTCATGTTGTATGATGTCACAGTAATTTGTATCGATTTGTAACAAAGTATCGCTGTACATCCAGAAACAGCCCATTGGTGTATTCTGCTCCAGTTCGGGAAGCCTGGTTACACTGACCCTCAGACCATACTGTTTATGCGTGTGAGAGGGTTTTCTGTTTTCAGCATCAGATGTTGGACTCCGGGTTATTTGTTGAAATTATTTTTCTTTCGGTGAGGAGAACAGTGATGCAAGACTATCCCTGGAAACGTTCATCTGTTGCCCGGTGGTTCCGAAACAGAGTCTCAATAGAAACTCGGCAATCTTGGATAATGATGAGAATCTCTGTCATCTGTTTAAGTACTCCTGGCGTGCTTGGATGGCAGGGTTCTTTGCGTGCCGTCATGATGGGTCTAAGATCCTTACATTTTCTGTGCTACTCTACAATAGGGTAGTATGCGTACTACGAAGATCGCAATTGGGCCAATTGGGTGTGCAGGTTTCATACATGCATGATCTCCCTCTTTTTTTTTTTTTTGGCTTTCCGTGACATTTCCATTGCTGATAAATACTGCAAGTGTGATGAGCGCAGAAGTGCAAATGTAGATTTTTAGAACAGCCGATACGTTGACACTGAGCAAACTGGTGGGCGGCCTGTAGTTTCGAGGCGGTCGCCAGCACAAACAACTTATCATTCAAATGACATGAATTTGCGAGGGTCCAGCAGGCCAATGGGCATGCGACATCAGACTCTTCTGGTAGAGAAGAAGGATGGGCTCGCGAACATATGGAGCTCCCCTAATGTGAATAATTTACCTTTGAGAGACGTTGGCTCTCGATACAACTGTCAAAGCTAAAAAAAAAAACTTAATATAGCGCCGTACCGCTAGTCCGCTGACAGCAAGCAGATGTCTTGGCGTGCTACCGCTTGCGTCTGTGTGGCTGGGACATTTGGGTTGCCGAGATTCGATTAGACATTTGAACGGACATGGATGGTTTTGCTGAAGCCTCAAAGTTCACTTTCCACCGGAGTGGTGCGGAATAATGGGCGAGAGAAATAAGGTTCACGGAGCGCGGAGAGTGGCGATGGACGCTGCGATGACGGGTGAGCGCGGGCTCGCTTGCACGGGATGGGTGGGCGCTCCCATGTCCCCCGGAGCGAAGGTGCTGATACATGCTAGCCGGCGGACGTGGTGTCCAGCAAGCAGTCGAGTGCGCCATCCGGCAGGCCAGGCCAGGCCACTGGAACTCAGCATCCGCCCAAGCGCACCGAGGACGCAATTGCCATTGCCATTGCCATTGCATTGCCATTGCCCTCCCTGGCGCCCCGGCCAGCCTCTTCGCCCAGCGCGACCCGCACCCCCGCCGACCGAGCCCGCTGCCGGCCCCAGACAGAACGCTTGCAAGCAGCTGCGTGCATTGGCTGCGCGCCCGCGAGAGGTACTCGAGTACAGCAACAGAACAGTGCGGTAGGGTGGTGGTGCGACAGTGCAGTTCAGCGTCCCCAGCGCTGCGCTTGTTCCACCCAACGCAGCAGCGGCAGCAGCAGCAGCAGCAGCATTGGCGTCTGCGCATGTCCCCGGCTCCCAGCTGCAGCGCCCACAGTCGTATGTTCACCCGTCACCGCTTCTCTAGTTCTGAGGCCCCATTGCTCACGCCTGCCCAAGTCTCCCCACACCTCCCCCCTCCGCCCCAAGACTCCGGCATCCGCCCGCTCCAGTACTAGTCCCGCCCACCCCCCCCCCATCTCCCAGCCCCAGCAGCCAAACACTGTCACCCGACCCGACATCATTGACCGAAAGCCAGGATCACCCATATTTTTGGCCCTACAGATAGATAGATAGATAGATATTCCCATTCCGCTGAGCAGAACAAGCTTATTATCTCCATTTTCCCGTTCATGCCGATCTGCTGTGCATTTATATGCTCGGGAATATAGTGCAGCAAGGGGCTTGTTCCCGAATTCCTACAACCATCCGACAGCTAGCACTCCTCCACATTTCCGGTACGATTGCCCTTCGCGTCACAAGGGAGAACGGTAGTGACGCTCAGCAGCAACCTTTCCTCAGTGAAAGGTGGAGGGGGTAAGGGGACGAAGCAAGAGCTTCACACATATCCATCTGCAAGCACAATTTCCTCCCAAGTGGAGGGCAGGTAAACGTGAAAGAAAAAAAAAAGAAAGAAAAAAAAAAAAAAAAAGAGGTCAAAAACGTGGTGAGGAAACCGAAAACGAAAATACCGAAACCACCATTGGCAGGATCATGAGGATTGGGATTCGGGTGCAACTGAGCTTGCTTGTCACCTTAACAGCTCTCATTGCTGTTGGGGTCCTCGCCATTGTCACAGTATGTTTCTCTTCGCTGCACACTTCGCAAACCCCTTATTAGACTTGTGACAGAACTATCACGCAAGCTGCGTGGGCGATTACAGCTAATACTGTTGCTAGTGGATTATTAACCATAGGATAGTAGTGGATCTCCGAACCTCTCGTTTATCCCTGACCACGGACCTGAAAGCAGCTCAACTCACTCAATCTTTGGTTATCCTGCATAACAGCGTTTGGTCGATATCCACCCGTTTGGTTTTACAAAATGCTTTGAGGAGGTGGCACGCTGGAAATGATACTGCAGAAAACTGGCAGCGTGCATATGAAGACTTAGAAATTGTGACAGGCTCTCATGGAGGCGGATTTGGAGGTTTATTGCAGGCGGTGATATACGATCCTCGTTTGGGGAATGGCAATGATTATCCTGGGGGTTAAACGTTCTGGGTGGAAGATTGGGGCTCATGAATGTCACTGGGGATAATGCCCGTGGTATCCTACTACCACCTTCTAAGGAGAATGGGTGGACTCCTGGGTACATGGGCAACATGACCAATCTCCAAGGTGAAAATTCGACATCGGAAGACATACAGATGGGTGCAGCCCTGCACGATGGATTTCCTGACACTTTATACCCAAATCCTGCGGATAGCAATCTGGACGATATTGTTGACAAAGGAGGGCTAGTTATGGGCCCGCTACAGGTAAACGATTCATTTTTCATGATGAGCTTCACCAATCCAATTATCAACAATACGGCAAAAGGTGATGTACTCGGTTTTATCACGGTGGTTGTCAACGCTCAACTGGTTTTCGACGTTGTCAGGGACACCCGTGGCCTTGGGGACACTGGTCAAGTAATCCTTGTTGGACCTGGTACATCGAACAATCTTTACAGTTCTAGTGACACCGAACTTGTCAAATCAGAGGGTGCACATCCATGGAATACGACTCTCGATACCAGTAAAATGAGTTTTCAGTACCTTTTTCCTCCGAAATTGACACCTACGCTTGGTGGGAAGACAAAAACATGGGATCAATTTCCTGCAGTTAAGAAAGCTTATCTAGAAGGGTTTCAACTCCCTTTCCCCAAAGTTCCAAAGCCATTTGACCAACTTGGTTTTAGCATGTTGGAGGCAGGAAACGACCGCGTACGCAGCGCAGGCCGCATGGAGAGAACAGTGAATGCACAAGGGACCAAGGTGTCTGCAGGGTAAGGTAACCAAATATCCTTGACAAAAAAACTGCTAATTAGCTTATCTAGGTATGTCATGCCGTCATTTGATCTTGTCAATTGGGTCTTGATCTGCGAACAAACACAGGCGGAAGTTTTTGGCCCCATTGGAAAACTCAGAAATATAATGCTGGCTACTGTCTTTGGTACATGCTTTATTGTAGTGCTGGTTGTTTGTCCCATTGCACATTTTGCTGTCCGTCCAATCGCACGCTTGAAAGAAGCTACATCCAAAAGTAGGTTCATGGTTGCAATTCAGTTTTTTTTTCGTCAGAGGCTTACATTACACTCTTCAACAGCGACTCAACCACCGTCATATTATCGTGGTAGCTCGGACAGTGAACGTGACAATATGTCAATCAATAGCCTTCCCCCAGATAACCTCGAGCGTGGATTCAAATTGCTAAATTTCAATCTTCGGAAACGTTTTCCCAAGAAACAGGAACAGGTTGATCGTCACTCCAGTCATGAATCCCGGCGACGAATTTTCCGCATTCCTGGAAGAGTCGAGTTATCAAGAGTATGGATTGAGGATGAGCTTACCGATCTTACGAATACATACAACGCAATGACGGACGAACTTGCTCGGCAATATGAACATCTTGAAGAGAGGGTAGCTGAAAGAACCAAGGAGCTGGAGGAGCAAAAGAAGCTTGCAGAGGCCGCGAACGAAGCAAAGGGGTTATTCGTTGCTAACATCTCTCATGAACTGAGGACGCCCTTGAATGGCATCTTGGGAATGGCCGCAGTTTGCATGGGAGAACAGGACTTGACGAAGATCAAGGAATCCCTAAGTGTGGTTTACCGGAGTGGGGAACTACTTCACAATCTCCTAACAGATTTACTGAATTTCAGCAAAAACCAGTTTGGTGGTCACCTCCTTACACTGGACGAGGGTCAATTTAGAATGCTAGAGATTGTAACTCAAATCAATTCTATCTTCGGCCAGCAAGCAAAGGATAGTCATATAGACTTTTCTATTCTCCTGGAACCCGAAGAAGAGGTGATGGATATGGTACTCTGGGGCGACTCCAATAGAATTTTGCAAGTTTTGATCAATCTAGTAGGCAATAGTTTGAAGTTCACTCCGTGAGTACTTTATGGCCCTCTTCTCTGTCTCAATTGTGCTGACACTATGATCAGTGAAAACGGACTTGTTCAGCTTCGCATTACCCTTAAGGAAGAGGTAGAACAGCCTGTTCCCATCGCATCATCGACCGACCTCGACAGGTACAGAAAGCCTAAATCTTCCTCTAAAACAGGCTCGGGGGCAAGCATTAGACCATCTGTCAACTCAAAACTACAAAGTAAAGAAGCAAACTCGAACCCTAATTCGAAGGCTCCTAGCCCAATGCTGTTGCCGCAAAACCCTGGAAACGGTTTACAGGCAAGCTTATCCGAGACCCACTCGGATAACGCGGACAAATATGAAGCTGCTTCCTCTGACACCGAAGATCTGGAACCTCCTCCAGATGCAAAATCGTTTTGGTTTGAATTTGCAGTAGAGGATACTGGCCCTGGGATTCCTGAGCATCTCCAGCAGCGTGTTTTTGAGCCTTTTGTTCAAGGAGATTTGCGCCTAAGCAAACGGTATGGTGGGACAGGACTAGGGTTAAGTATATGTGCACAGCTCACAAAGCTTATGCACGGAACGATTCACCTTAGGAGTCTCGAACAGACTGGTAGTACATTCACCGTCTTACTACCATTGAAGTTTGTCAAATCCGGTGCGGCAAGCATGGAAGCTTCTGAGTTCTCTGGCATGTTATTACCTATATCAAAACACCCATTCCCAGCGACACCACCACCACCACCGCCGCTGCCGCCGCCACAACCACCTGTGGACCCAAGCCAAGACAACTGGAATGAAACAAAATCGTTAAGATCCAATGCCAGTGTTAGAAGCCTAGGCTCGAAGAGTGTGGGTGCAACTCTTCCTAGGAATAGCATGTGCTATGGAAGAGGAAATAAACCCACCTTGAATGGCCTACCTTCAAACTACTATTTACAAGGTTCATCATCACATGCTACTCCACGAAGTGAAGCTTCCGATCTGTTTCACAGCCCAGCTGGCGAGACAATCTATTCTGCTGCTAGTGGAGAGACCAATACAACTGCTGCAGTTACGCCTCCCGTAGAGGAGAGACCCTTATCAGCTCTGAAAGTCCTAGTTGCCGAAGACAACATGGTCAACCAAGAAGTGGTGTCACGAATGCTCAAACTGGAAAATGTCCAAGATATTTCTTTTGCTAAAGACGGTCAAGAGGCTGTCGACTGCGTGAAAAGCGCTTTGGAACAAAACAAAACCTTCGACTTGGTGTTCATGGACATACAGATGCCAAATGTGGATGGGTTAGAAGCTACGCGAATTATCCGCCAACTTGGATATAATGCACCGATTGTAGCGCTTACTGCCTTTTCCGAAGAAAGTAACATGAAGGAGTGTAGGGAAGCTGGAATGAACTTCTTTCTTGCAAAGCCGATTAAGCGGAATGAATTGAGAAAAGTTTTGAAGCAATATTGTCGGCCGCCGAAGGAAAACCTTGACCGTGATCGATCAGGGGCTGCAACAACAGAGGATAAATTTCAGGTCTATGGAAAGAGTCCCACGAAGGTGGCAACTACACCTGCAAAGGCCAACAGACCTAGGAGCAAGTCTGCAGCAAGTGTGCTATCCAATGGCTGGAAACCAATTCTAGAAGCAGAGCGGAAAAGGGACGAAAGCCTTACCCGGAATGATACCGTGCACCGGAGGGTTGAAAGTGCGGATAATTCTCCTCCAAAATACTTTCTAGCTAGACCGGCCTCCGGGCAAAGGGGCCAATAAAGGAATACAGTAGGATATATTTGCGGAGTTTTGGCGTTGCCGAAAGGCTTTGCCAACCTAGAAAACCATATATTGGATTCATAAAACAGACCCATGAGAGCTGAAACCCATGATGGATTTTACGTTCTCACTGTTGGCTGGCTTCAGTTATGTTTGCTCTCCTCATCTTTTTTTCTAGTTTTCGTTATTCGTTTTTCGATTTCTTTTTGGGATCTTTAAGATATCATCTATAGGAGTTCCGCATAATTGTGTTTGTTTTTCTTTTGTCTTCGCATATTGTTTCATGTGCATGCACGGAATCTTGTTATATCACCCATCTTGATTTGTTCAAGATGAGAAAAGCGTCCCTTTTTCAGGAAACCTGGCCCTTGGATGGGTTAGCTCTTCTTGATAATGAAGAGTCTGGGACTTAGGTGAATTTGTTCTATTTTTATGGCACAATTGTGTTGGACATTACAATGTTGTCGCTGCTGCAGTTTGTACTGTACAAATCTATATTGTCCAATAGGTTTCATAAGAGCCTTCATGCTCTATGGTTTTGAATATGGTTTTTGAAGTATCTAATGTGTCTACTTTTTTTTTCTTCTAGGGTTATATATAAAATAGGGACCGGCGCGATGTTTGGGTGTTTATATATGTTTTTTTTTTTTTTTTTTTTTTTTTTTTTTTCTCTATTGTGTTGCCGAACTCGTTTGCCCTCTCAATACCAGGTCTTATACAAAAGAACAATAGAACAAGGCGGCAATGTCACAGATGAGACATGAATGCACGAATACGCGGATTTGGATTTACGTGGATACGCATTGATTGATGCACATTTATCTACACGCCATGTCCCTCCAACCTACTACCATCCTACTCTTCTTCAGAATCCGGAAGAGGGATTCAACGCCAATAAGCTTGATAGAAGCTTAATGAAATCCATTCCAACCCTTATATCCCGCCTTGTTCATGCCTTCCCCCTTCTACTCTCGTCGTACTCTTCCAATCCCACAATTTTTTTATTTTTCCGGAGATCCTATGACTCTTTTATTATCATTTCAGCTTAATTATTCTGATTCGAGGAATTTTTCTTGCATATCAACTTTTTTTCTCCTTTCTTTGTTCTCTCTATCCGTGGCCCTCTCTTTCTGCCTAGGCTTTGTCTCTTGACTCTTGTGTTTTTTTTTTTTTTTTTTTTTTTTTTTTTTTTTTTCCCCTTCGTCTCGGTTTTTCACGGGTTCTTATCAATTCATGTACTGTACTGCTACTGCTGTTTGTGCCCATATATATAATATAACGAAAAATCTGTTTTATTTACGCACGAAGAGAATGAGAGAGAAAGAAAGGATTTTGTACTTTTTGTGTATGTTTTATGTCTCTGTTTATTAGGAGGTTATTATGTTCAACTTTTACACGCTGCGGTCTCGGTTTTTGCTTGGTGGGGGGGGGGGGGGGTTGGAGGATTGACGCTTAGGTAGTTCATGGTTTTTGTATAGTTTATGTATGTACATTGGAGGTGGGGGGAAATGGGGGGGAGGGGGTCTTCGAATAGTATTGACTATATAGACAGAGAAGAATTGCATCTGGAAAGTCGAGTAGGGAGGATATTGATAGATATTGTGGAAAGGAAGATCGATGATTAAACAGATGTACTTCAGTATTGGCAGCAAAAAAAAATAAATAAATAAGTAAATAAATAAATAAAAAATTGTATCTAATGTAGCCTTAGTCCTCTATTTTTATTTTTTTTATTTTTTTTTTCAAATCTCGATCTAAATAGAGATTATTATTTCCTTTTTTTAAAAAAAAAAAATTAAAATTGCCATACGTCGGATGAAAAACATGAACCATTGAACAGTTGCGTCGTGGTGATGGTTGGTTGCGGTGAATGAGGGCGCATTTTCCCCCCTATTCAGGGACATCAGGGTAACCGTTCCCCCCCACCGCCCAAGTAAACCCAGTTTATGTAATGTCAATAAAATCTCAGTTGTTGTTTAAGGAGCCCTGAAAAAAAAAAAAAAAAAAGAAAATAAAAAACAAGTTCAGAAGTCACCAACGATGTAAGGGGTGGTTTGTGACTAGAAGTAGTGCAGCGGTAGCACGGGGGGAGGGGGGGAAGGGGGGAGGGGGGGAGGGGGGGAAGAAAGGGAGGGTGGAATGGGAAGTACACGGGATAATATATGTGTTATTTTTAATCTTTAGCTGGGTTCAATCTGTTGTACAGCTGAGCTATTGCTAGAAAGTTGGGAAAAATTAAAAGGGGGGAGGGAAATTTGCACAGTCCGATACACACTCAAACACACACAGGATTTGGATTGACTGATGACTAAGAGTTAAAAATAAATAAAAGCAACGCCACCCATTCACAGGAAACCCGGATTACAGATTGAAAACCGAGATGGAAATTCCTACTTCATATTTCAACACTAATAAATAGTGGTAGGACAAAGATCAAGAGACTACAACATAAAAAAAACGCAGCACACAGAAGTGCACAAAGGAAATAATCATAATCCCATCAAACTCAATCCTTGAATAATTAAAATACCATGCGTCGCTCAATACCATCCCTCTTCTCCTCTCTTGCATCCCTCCCCAACTGTCTTAATAACCTTCATAAACCCCCTCAGTCCCCTAACAGATGCTGAATTGCCCCCTGCACAGACCTCCAGCCCTTCTCAACGCCTCAATATTCCTATCAAAATCATAGAACCCCATATCATTCAACTGCCTCAGCTGATCAGCGTACCGCTCCTCCGGTGGCCTCGTATCCGGCGGCGGTGGCGGTGACGCGGCCCCTAGGCCACCTAATCCCCCCAATCCCCCCAATCCCAACCAATACGGAGGTATCAGTGGCGGTTGTGATTGGCCTTGACCCTGTTGTCCTTGGCCATGTTGTCCTTGACCTTGTTGTTCTGGCAGATTTCCGTACATTTGACGAAGAACATCTGACATGGCGCCCCAGTCGATGCTAGGGAGCTGGGGCGGCGACGTGGCGCCAGGTTGAGTTGTCGGTGACTGCTGTTGCTGTTGGCCTGTTGGGGGAGCAACACCAAAGATGTTTGCTAAGCCCGCATACGGATTCCCTGAGAGCGGTGGTGGCTGATTCTGCTGTCCACCTACAGGAGGGGGAGCGCCACCAAATAGCGCTGCAAATGGATTCGCTGCAAACGGGTTTGGCGGAGAATGTGGCTGTGAATGCGGCTGCGAATGCGGCTGGGAATGCGGCTGCGAATGCGGCTGCGAATGTGAATGCGGCTGCGATTGCTGCTGAGTTGTGCCTTGTTGTTGCGTAGACTGTTGCTGCCCTTGTTGCTGTGCCGGCGTCGTATCCGTAACCCCCGGCGCTGGAAACGCTGAAGCACCTCTGCCACCAAGTCCTCCGAGTTCTCTCAATCTGGACATCTGGCGTATCACCTCGGGGTTCGACATCATCTGTCTAAACTCCGCGGACTGCATCATTTCCCGAGCACCAGGTATCATGCGCAAAGCTGGGTTCGATTGCAAAAGGTAATCAAGCATCTGCGGGTTCTGGAGCATCTCGTTCATCGTAGCCTGGAAACCGGGAGCCGACATCATGCTGAGCACCTGTTCCACGTCGGGCAGAGGACCCATCTATGCACACCAAGTAAGATTAGAATTCCCCAATGACATACAGTTAAAAGACTCAATCGCCAAGGAGAGGTAGTTTTGTGGTGCAGGACATACCCCACCGTCTGGACCGAAGAGGCTTGCATTCGGAAGCGGTGCCAACCCGGCATATCTTGCTCCGGTAAGCCCCGCCAACGGGTTGTTCCCCGACCCCGCAGCAATGTTTCTCGGTAGTCTCGGGGACCCAGTGCCTTCTGCAGTCGCCGAGCTCCCAGCAGCCCCGCCCGCTGCGGCCCTTTGGTTCGATGCCGCGCCCTTCACAAGATGTATTGTGTGTCCGTTCTGGACCTTGTAGAATGCCAGTGACTCCTCATCTTTCATCACACGCCCCGAGAAGATTAAGCGTTGAGACTCCGGGGCAATCTGTGAATACTCGTGGAGTTTCTGCTTGAGCTCGGATACAAGCGTGGTAGTGGGAAGAGAAAGCGTGTATTTCTCGTCTTTTGTTGTCTTGACGGTGAAGCTGATGGGGGGTGCATCATCGGCCGAGTTATGGTCGACATCAGTGGCTGCACTGTTGCTGGAGGCCATGATGGTGGGGTCGAAATGGAGTTGCTTTTCTGACGAGAAAAGCTGGGGTTTACTGTGGGGGAGGGGCAATCGAGCAAGAGTGAGAGCAAGCAGATGTCGATCACGAAACAAAGCCCTTCGCTTATCCTTCTCTCGGAACGATGATGTGGAGGGAAGTGTCAAATTTGCCGTGCAGAAAGCGTCGGCCTGCGTTAGGTTGGGGTGGGGGGTGGGGGGTGGGGGGGGGGAGAGTTGGAGAGGGGAGAGAGGAGAGGGGAGAGGGGAGCGTGATGGGGCGAGCAGGACAGGCAGGGACTACCAACCAAGTCCTTGGTATCGCCAAAGCTGCCTGCTTTTCGCTGGCTGAATAAGCCACAGATTGAAAGAGCTACGCAAGCCACTCAGCAGCCGGAAGCCTCAGTCGCCAGGTAAAGCTCTGGGTTTGTGTGATCAAGTTGTAATAAGAAAGCCCCAAGTTCAAGCGCACTCGCTTTCTTTGCAACGTTTACACTTAGCTCTGCGGCGTCCTTTGATGCGTTCGACGGCATTCCATCGCATTCCACCAGTGCAGCAGGCAAGTCGTCAACCTTTCGTGCCATGCGGTATAATAGACAGCACAAGTGGCCGGCGGAAATGGGAGCACTCGTCACGGCTGCCATGGACAAGTGGGAATTTCAAGACATGCACGAAGCCGACCGCCCGCTGACTTGTCAGTCACCTCGTCATGACAGCGCAACTGCTGCGCTCCATGACTCAGCAGGACCATCATCATGTGAGGAGTACTAGTACAGCACTTAGAAGTTATGTACTCATACTTCGTCACGAAATGGGGTGCGGCTGTTGATCTAACGGTATTGGTATGTGAATAACTAGCACTTCACCACAATTGTCCGCATATCGAAAAACAGTACGGCAATCGATCGCGATTCACAATGCAATGCCAAATGATGATCACCGGATGAGGTCCACCTCGTTCTTGGCATCGGCTCGCAGCTTGATTCTTCTGCCATGGACGTAACCAAACAAGCTCAGGATCTGATAAGCATACATCAGCACGCTGGTCGATATTGGAACGGATTATATCATGTGAGGATACGCTAGATCTCGTAACCCACACAGGCAATGGGTGCTGCCAAGACGTGCAAAGACTACAGTAGTACCTACGGCCTTCGCAGGCACGAGAACATGTATTGTAAGGTATTACGAGGGGCTCAGCTTTCAAATGCTTGGAACTACCGGTCGAGCTCGGAAAGTCAGCTATTAACATGGTCAGTTATCCGGCAGCCTATGGAGCAACTCCCCTACCCCCCCATGCCTCACTCAACTAGAAACCCCCCGCGACGGCAGACATGATCTTCTCAGATCTAACCATTTCCTCGCTTAACGATTAGTTAATGCTAAACGCCGGCCCTCTGACGAAAAGAGCTTTGCTCGCCAAATAATTTTATTAATTCAATGCCATCTCATTTGCCACTCCACATGTCAATTATTGTCGCTCCCAATCCCAAACCCTCCGTAGCCATCACTTCAAACCGTTTGTATACCCCCTTATACCTTGCCACTTCTTTGTTTTCTCGGCGCAGGCGAGATGCCTCTAGCTATTGTCTTATGGTTCGGTGTTCCAATCGTAGCTTGTAATGAGCCCGTTTAGTAGGAATCGTGGCAGTAGCGCAATTGCGCGGATGCCCTTTGATGAACATGATGTATGTCAAGCCATTGATAGCCCAAGTTGAAGTGTATACTTTGCTCAACCAACACACCGCCTCAGAGGTAAAAATAACCTACACTCTGCTGTCTTGTACCAACAGATTTCCCTCAGCTACCAAATCCGGTAATTGGTTATCGCTGTTATGCATGTAATATGCTCTGTGGAACCCTGCAATGCGGAAAATGCAGCAGGAAAGTAATCGTACGGCGCGCCAACCAGTAAACCCCTTTGTGCAGGTTGCGTTACTTGCAAAATCCCTGATTACACTCCCGGATTATTTTCTCTTCCAGAAGAGTTAGCAAGGGCGGTAATTGAGTTTCTCTGACCGCCAATGTACCTGTCGATCAGCCACGCCTCCAACTGCAAGTCCCTTTTTCTAGCGCTGGCCCTGTTCGTTGTCCATCTGATTCACTGGGGGCATGGCCATGATGGAATTGGTGAAAGAGCTGAGAAAAAGAAAACATTGTGGATATCTCATTGACAGTTAAATCATGAATTTTTTGGGATGAAATTTTCATCTGATCTTTTCACCTATAGAATCTCAAAGCTCATTGTTCGGTATGGTTGAAGAAATCAATCCGGCAGATGACCCTAATATTTCGGGAGATCAGCATCTGGCATTGTCATGTAAGCTCGCATTACGAACAAAAATTTGAAGACTCATACCTTCTTATTAGAGAGGATGCGATGTCAACTTGCTCTATGTATTTGCAGGGGCCCTGGCACGACGACAAGACCCCCTGTTCAACACCCTGGTGATAAAGCCAGCAGGGGTCAGAAGCCAGACAGACTGGCTGTAAAAAATGCGTTTTCTCAGTTGCAGTGGCTCCTACAAACCCACAGAAAAAATCCCACTGTGAGTACATACATACAAACTCACAGAAAAAATCAAAATGTACGAACGTACGGACTCCATGCCACACGAGAACTCTACAGCCTATTCAGCTACAGGACTGGAGAATGCGCCTGCGTTTTTGCCATCAGCACGTTTAGGGCTGCGGATACATTATTAGTAAATGCTCAGACAGCATTGTGGATATGAATGAGTGCATAAATGCAAGTTGACATGTAAAACAGTGCATATGATTATAAGAAATATACCTTTTTCATGTTTAGAGCCAGACAGTGCCCGCTTGTCAACAGTGTCAAGGGGCCCCAGCAAAATCGCATCCTGAAATCACAGAGCCAGCTCTATATTTTGCCCGCTTTGCCATCTTGAGCTTGGTCAGAAGATTTGGAGTAAGGCCAGCTTTAAATCGCATCCTCTCTATTATCTGCACTCTGAACAAGGTCCAGTGTTTATGTACTTAAGTAAGTAAAGTAAGGTGACAGTCATTCTAAATTGCATCTGCTGTATTGGATCCGGGGCCTTCACCTGGCAATCCATTACTCCGCAGCCAGTGACCGTTGGAGCCAAAGATTCTAGACTTCTGACTGCTCTAAATTGTTATCGCGCCTCCGTGCATCCTATGCCTGACTTTTTGATTCTGTTCTAGATCTCCGTACCCAGCACAGCATCCTAGAGTGCTCCGACTTTCCATTCGGTATAGACAGAATACCCCTCATCTTCCCCCCACCTGCTCTCCAATCCAGTGCTGGTTCCTCAGCCTAAAATATCCCCCCCTTGCATGTTGATCTTGATGTAGGCAAGGATGCATGAAATACCATCCACAAAATTAACTCTTAAAATAGATCACGGCGCTCGGAAGAAAAAACTAAAAATGTGTATTTGTAATGTTCGGCACGGAGTGTATTGGATTCCGGATAGGAGAATTCTACCAAAAGGTATCGTACGGAAAACCTGATGAAAACAGAAAAATGCGATACTCTGATATAGTCCCCACGCGCCGAGGCCGGTGTTCTGTGCCTTTGTAATTCCAAAAAGGAGATAGTGCTCCCAAGGCCTGACGTGCTCTAGACAAGTATCTTGATCGATTGCTGTATTCAAGAATCTATCCCAGTCTGGAGACAACCCTAGAAGGAAATAAGTGTTCCATTTACCCGATTTCGATTCATTTCCATTGTTTATCAACTAAATCCTCAATTTCCCCAGACATTTTGTGTCCTTAGCAATGGCACAATTAATTCCCCCAGTTCATGTGCCCTTTTTCTATCTGCAATATACAGTATATTGTGGCGCTCACAGCAGTACTTACGACGAGTGGCCGCGATTCCTGCTTATATCTGCAATATACAGTATATTGTGGCGCTCACAGCAGTACTTACGACGAGTAGCCGCGATTCCTGCTTATATCTGCAATGTACAGTATATTGTGGCGCTCACAGCAGTACTTACGACGAGTGACCGCGATTCCTGCTTATATCTGCAATATACAGTATATTGTGGCGCTCACAGCAGTACTTACGACGAGTGACCGCGATTCCTGTTTATATCTGCAATATACAGTATATTGTGGCGCTCACAGCAGTACTTACGACGAATGGCCGCGATTCCTGTTTATGTCTGCAATATACAGTATATTGTGGCGCTCACAGCAGTACTTACGACGAGTAGCCGCGATTCCTGCTTATATCTGCAATATACAGTATAATTGTGGCGCTCACAGCAGTGCTTACGACGAGTGACCGCGATTCCTGCTTATATCTGCAATATACAGTATATTGTGGCGCTCACAGCAGTACTTACGACGAGTGACCGCGATTCCTGCTTATATCTGCAATATACAGTATATTGTGGCGCTCACAGCAGTACTTACGACGAGTAGCCGCGATTCCTGCTTATACCTGCAATGTACAGTATATTGTGGCGCTCACAGCAGTACTTACGACGAGTGACCGCGATTCCTGCTTATATCTGCAATATACAGTATATTGTGGCGCTCACAGCAGTACTTACGACGAGTGACCGCGATTCCTGCTTATATCTGCAATATACAGTATAATTGTGGCGCTCACAGCAGTGCTTACGACGAGTGGCCGCGATTCCTGCTTATATCTGCAATATACAGTATATTGTGGCGCTCACAGCAGTACTTACGACGAGTGACCGCGATTCCTGCTTATATCTGCAATATACAGTATATTGTGGCGCTCACAGCAGTACTTACGACGAGTGGCCGCGATTCCTGCTTATATCTGCAATGTACAGTATATTGTGGCGCTCACAGCAGTACTTACGGCGAGTGGCCGCGATTCCTGTTTATATCTGCAATATACAGTATATTGTGGCGCTCAAAAAGGCCGAAGTTGTTGATTTTGTATATATCCAGAAGCGGGGAAAGGAAAGTAAAGGATATATAGAAGATATAGACCGTCTTCATTCCGTTAATTAGTAATGCGCCTTTTCTGCTATATTGCAAGAGCTATCGTTAATAAAGGTGGCGCGGCATTATACTGCCGATATTAGTAGTTTTCTTTGCTTAGCGGAATTAATTGCGCGATTCCAGAGGTACCATTGCTTATTCTTTTGTTCTCGCTGTATAGTATGTCTTAAGTGGTGACTCCAAAAATTATAACTGTTACTAGTACTTGATGTTGAGTACCCACTCAACTCTACTCTCTCGAGATATTCCCCATACCCCCTACCAGCGAGATACAGTCAGACCTTACTATAACGAACACGTAAAATTTGGCCCTTTCTTTTCGTTATAGCAAGGTTTTCGTTATAGAAAATTGTGACAAATTAGTCATGCAGCCTTGGCAGATGAGTTCGGACTCCTCAACAGTTATTGTAGCACATTTCGTATTGAGTTACTAGCATAGGAAAGAACGAAGCATAAGTGAATCTTGAAGTAACAGAAATCTGTAACGGACTGCCTTCGGTCCCGACTAGCACTCAGTAATTAGAACCAGTCAAGATGTCAACAACTTCTAACAAGCAGCGAGCAGCAAGTAAATTTGAGAAGCATCAGATATGCAAGAAAGATCAGAGCTGAACATCTAAAAGAGATCTTGAATAAGTTTCATACTAGCTAGTAAAATATGTATTCGGACATAGCGCATAATGTGCATTAGTACCCCTGTCCGAATACATATTTTACTGGCTAGTAGGCATTTTATGATTGAAAGAATATCATTGTCTTAATATAGTATAAAAATATGATAAACATTTAGACTTTGCTATTCGTCGCAGGAAAGTAGCTTAGTGGATTGCCAGGGGAGTTTCTATAGATTTCATTTGCCACTCTTCGTTATAGCAAGAACAATTTGTATGTAGACAGAAATAACTTCCCCTAAATTCTTTTTCGTTTCGTTATTTGGTGGGATTTCGTTAAGCAAGGGCAGAATAATAGGTGGAGAGGGAAATCGCCGAGGGCAGTGCGTTCGTAATAGCAAGGCTTTCGCCATAACGGGGTTCGTTATAGCAAGGTCTGACTGTAGTAACAGGTTATTATTTCGAGAAAACCTTTAATATACCCTGCAGCAAAAGCAAAAACCTTTGAAATACCCGTCATGTCATTAAAGTAGTAACAATACCGCCTTCGCATGGTATTTTTAAAGCAGCGATATATTAGCAAGCACGTCTGGTGCTGAGATACGGGTAATATGCCTATTTGTTTTAACGCGTTCGACATATATGCAATACTGCCACTTGGTCGGCATATGTCCCTAGCTATTTGGCTCATTCCTGCTATTCAGCTTATTGCTGTTCAACTCCAGGGTTCACTGCTGCAGGTACTACTAACTACTCCAGCTGTTACCACTCCTACTCCTGCTCACTACGAACCGAGTGGCAGTATGTCGAACAGGTTAAAACAAGAGGTATCAGTATTTTAGAACTTGACGTGCTTGCTGAACACGCATATATCGCTGCTCTTAGAAAGCCATGCCAAGATGGTGTTGTTACTATTTTAATGTTATGATGGGTATTTCAAAGGTTTTTGCTTTTGCTGCAGGGTATATCAAAGGTTCTCTCTTATTATTTCCCAATCCGTACTTGCCTTAATTAAAACTTACGGCTAGCCAATCCTGCCTAGCCAAAGCTGGAAGCCTCATACATTTTAGCGACTGCTCCATTCGGAAACACTCAGCCTCAACTTCCCCTTTTCAACCACTACCCAAGTCAGCACTCTCTGACATCAAAAGCGTCATTCATACTAGGTAAATCCCCACCGCACGGCCATATCCACTTCGCACTAGAGCTTCAAAACTGTGTTACAAGCAACCCTGCCTTAGCTGTAAGATTAAAAACTATAGTTAGCGAGGGGGCCAAGGATAGGTTACTAAGCGAACGAGCTTCCCAATTTGTTGAGAATATAACCTTACTTTTGAGGTACTAGTGAAATGTATGCTGCTATGATAATACATTAGCCCGCGTTAGAATATGTAAGTACGCGCGTCCAAACTTTAAAAATTTCAAATAAGTGTATAAGAAGTGTCACTGTGTTTCGACCCCCCCCGAATGATACCGTCCGTGAACGTTTCGGCCGGTTTCATGTTTTCGCCTTGGTTTTGCGACTTCCGACGCCTAGCGCTAGGGATGCCGAGACACGGATGCAACCGGGCTCTAAAGAAGCCCCAGTCTCATGTCTCGAGTTTCCCCGTAGAAGCTTAAGATGCATACGGGATCCCCCAGTTTCATATTCCCCGAGTTACGAAAGGGTCATAGTGGATACATGTGCCTTCGTTACAATAATGTTAACTGTGCGTCAGAAGCATGTCGAACGCTTCACCTGCAGTAATTCTGTAACTAGAACCTACAGATGTCAAAACGTCACATACCTGGATGCAAAACAGCGGTGCTTTGACGTCTATAGTGCCCAGTCGCAGCGCAACTGCACTCTGGGAGACCACTGCACGTCCAAAGTGCCTTATACAGGTGACCCTGGCTATAATGAAACTCTTGATAGTGAAAAGAAGCGCTATAGAAGAACTTTTCAGGACTAATTAATTCAGCTACACAAAGCGGCATTGGGGAGACACGATATTGGCAGTCTGGTAAGGAACTGAATTCGCATTTGAGATCTGAATATCATACATACACTGAAAATTTCCGCATGACAAATTTTTTTAACCCCTGCCTACCTTGGGGTCAGCACGTGACCCATCGCTATAGCGAAAACTGAAGAAACCGGTCTCGTATCATAACCAGGGCCAGATTCTTGACCATCATTATCGCCAGGGTGACCTGTATACCAAAGACCAAAACAAGCGACTTGCAGTGTACTTGCTCATTTCTCTGAAGTCGCACTCCCCCAAACTTCATCCACCTGGAACAAACGTGTCCTCAAGTAACTAGGATGTATAACACAGAAGTAGTAATTGGAGCCCACAAGACTAGACCAGGGCATCAGGCAGCATCTGTATGATGGACCGATAATTCATGCAAATACTTGGGTATGGGTGTGAGCTTCAACGTTCCTACTTGTCTATCACGATTGTGCTTAATGAATGATCAATTGCGAATTTAAACCTACATATATATCATGAAGCACCTACCTGGATTCAGGTACTGTACTGCAAGACATAAATCTCACGGCGTAATTGATCAAATGGCCTATCTCCCTCAATCAAATCCAATCAAGATCACTCTTACTCCCAACAGCCAAATGATCGACATTATCATCATGCTCTTAAAAAGCCCAACATCATCACATAATGAGCGTCAAAGATACACTTAACTGTGATTCTGATTCTCATGCTGTAATTTGTGCATTACCCACAAAGGTAACGGTACTAGTTTCGTGCCAAATGTCAAACTAACGCACATCTAAAGTCAGACCAATCAAAGAAACCAACCATCAGACATATATGGCCACCAAATGCAATACTAATACTAGTCGTAATACTAGGAGGTTCTCTTCGCATTGCTTTTCTTTATTTCTTCGTTTCTTCATCCTCTTCATCAGAGCCATCTATCTCAGCATAACGGCCTATTTGAATCCACTTGGCTAGGTACGCTCGATTCCCCCATACAATACCACACCGCATTATCAAAAGGTCAAACTAATCCCTAAGCGAGACCATGGCCCTATAAAAATCCCCAAGAGTAAAATCAATACACAGAATATATCATCAGCAAAAGCAAAAGCAAGTCCAAACCCCGCAAACACCGTGTAGGAAAAGCACGCAATGGAAACAAAATAAAAAAATATATGTAAAAAAAAAAAAAAAACTGCAAGGGTAAGTATGAAGAATGTCAGCGTAAAGAGAACTGGGAGGAGAGGAAGTCTGAAACATATTCCATCTCAATGCACCCCAGGCTCTCGAGACGTCCTCTGTAATGGCCGTCTGTTGATGGATCCGATAGTTTGAAATGTGCGCCACACACAGATTGACCTCTCTCCTTGTTTCTTCTGCTTGGTCCCTCGAGCCGAAGAAATAGAAAAAAAAAAAAAAAAAAAAAAAAATGCACCCCACATGATGTAAAAGAAATGTGAATATATACAATGGAAAGGTCGCAAGAAATAAAATAGAAAAAGAAACAGTTGACGCTGTCGATGCCATTCTGGTGGTGGTATCGACAATTATCTCACGCCCAATAAAGTAGGGCTTCGACGATCAAAACATGTGAGACCGGCAGGATCAAGGAGCAAACCCAATGAATGGATGCACTGATTTGGGTCACCATCAACGTGCTGAGCCCCCTCTTGTAACCATTAGACACACTGCAAGAGGAAATCAAACACAAACGTGAAAACCTCAATCTCTCTGCCTCACAAAGAAGTAGCAACCTAACGAGATTCCTCCTGTAAAAGTACATATCACGCCAAATTGATAGCCAGCAGTAGTTAAGAATAAACGGAAACCAATAAAAAAGAAGTTGAGAATCATGCACAGGGAAATTTTGCGGAATGTAGACACGAGCGGAAAAACACAAAGTTCAAAGTACACTGTTAGGCTTTCCACCTGCACCCTGAGGGGCGGCTACAAATCTTCGTGTTGGAACTTTCCAAGGCATGCACACAATCTGCAAGTGCAACGTTAGCTGATGATGTCACCTCAAACGGTCCTAAAGATAATTTTGCTCACCTCGCCTTCACTGTATCCCCAAAAGTAAATAATCATTCCAACCAAATAATATATTGCCGCATTGGTACCTTGGTAGATCAGGGCTGCGAGAACAACAGAGACGGGATAGAGAAATAATCTGGCGGCGATGGAACGATGTAGTGCAGTATTTGGTACCAGGAATGGAAGTGGGCATTCCCAGCATAGTCCAAATAAGCCCGCAACTACATTTAAAATTTGTAAAACTGGAACTGGCTTGACTATAGGATCTAATGCTTTAGTCCACATATCCCAGAAGATCTTTGGCCAGAAAAATCCGTGTATACCAGCAGCAATTTGGTCTGAAAAGCTTTAAGTCAGTAAATAATTCGTGATGAGATTTAGCAGAAAACAATCTGAATGGGGGTACAAACAGGTAGCTGCTGTCAAGATGATAAGTCTGGCGAGGTGATTCTTGATCAATCTTCCCATGGTGCTTTTGTTTCGTTCTTTTGTTCTGTTTTGCTTGACTTAATGAACCTCTTGCTATCCTCTGATGACTGTAGGCCTTGTCGGATTACCCTTCGGATTTTAACTTTCGGTATCCGCTCGGGCGGATAGAGGCAGATGCTCCGGTTAGTGAAAGCGCAACGTAGTTAAACTGGCTTGCACAGGTTTTTGAAGATGTATGTTATGATCGTTCGGGCCCTTAGGCGAGAAGAAATGCAGGTGGATAATATAAACGTCAAAAAGTGTGCGCCCGGCGCAAAGTACACGATCCAGCCGATAAACAGTGGTGAAATGCGCAAAAGAGAGAATAGAAAGACAACGACCAGCGGAGTTACCCAGAACGTCGAAGATTAACGCCAAATAGAAGCTAAATGCAATCCAACAACCGGGTGGAATGCGTTAGCTCAAGAAGTGAACACAAAAATGAAATGTGGGCAGAGAGCGAATAGAATGAAAAGAAGGCAAGAAAAGACTGCACCAGGCGAGGGTGGGTGGAAGGGAAAATAGGAAAAGAAAGTGGGATAAGTGCGCTTGAAATGGTGATGATCGGACGGGGGGGAGATGTTGGCTATGCTGCACCCATGGGTAGCCGCACGCAGCTGCTCATCACGGACATCGCCAAAGATCCATGTGAGAGCCCCTCAAAATCGACATAAAACCCCCGCCGTCTTGCAGGGAGGGCGGCCAGGCCCCTGAAGCTGGTTACGAGACTCCCCTGAAGCGACCAACAGGAACCGTGTAACGCTCAAGAGCAAAGCCTTGGCATCCATGGCGTCCCGCTGCCGGTGCATGAATGCGTGCGACAGGGATGCCCCGCCGAGTGCCTCCTCCTCCTGGAGGCCTATGATACCTGCGAGCAGCGCCAGGGCAAGCGAGCAGGTATGATACAAGGGCTGGCCGAGCGAGCGCAATGAGCGGCTCTGCTCTTCCTTTTTGCACATCTTCGTTCTTAGAGGAACTGAGAGAATGAACAAGAAGGGGAGAGCGATGGGCATAATCCTGGAGGTTGTGCATATGAGGGATGACGAGTCTCGTTCAGGAGTGCCAGGCAAGGCTGCGTGCTGGTGTGCCTCCAGCCTCGAGGCGCTGGGCCGGATAAGGCAGGTCTACAAGCATAATATGCTGTCTCGACCACATTGTGCCAGAATAATGGGATTGTGCGAGCAAGCACCCTTGGCGTAGCATGTAACCGCCCGCCCTCCAGCGGGCCAATCGCGACCAAGTGATGAGGTAGAACAACGCCATTGTTCCTTCTGGGTTCGACGCTGGATTCTTCTGATGCGCCGGCGCTTTGCTCGAGGGCTTACGCCCAGCCAGACCGCTCCAGCCTCTAGGACCCAGTCTCGAACGACCTAGGACCCATTCTCGAACAATCTAGGACCCATATGCCTACTTAGTCTCCGTGCAGTCTCATGCTGCGTGCTTGTCGAAACCCATGTGCTGCAGCCCACAGCATTGGCCAGGTTGGCATCATGCACTCTCCGCTAGTCGCCCGCAGCCATACTGTCTTGTCGTATCGCCCTGGTCGAACACTTGCCCTATGATACCCACAGGCCCGAGATGCATTGTCTCCACTTTTCTGCAATGCGGTTGCTGCTTCTGCTGCTGGCCAGAGCATGCCCTCTCGTTTGCAGCAGCTTACATTCGTCCAGATCGAGGCCGATGCTGGTCTGGATCCGAAGGAACATCCACAGCCTTGGATGCGCCGTAGGCACTCGTATCGCATTTGGCAGGCCATTCGTGAGGCCATGTTAGGTCCAGTCACTCCACATACCAACAGAGATGAAGTGTGATCACCAGCAAGACGGTAATATTCGTGCAGAAGCGAGGAGGCCAATGTATTGCCAGAACGAAGGTGCACAGATGCCACAGAATCATTTAATCGAGCAGAGAATTGACATACTTTTGCTTTTTGGCTGGGTAGTCTAGCCCCAGCTTTCTGGCATTGGCCATCGTAGACCACGTTCAAAAATCTGACCTGTATACTAACTAGTACAGCTTAGCATCTGCTCCATCAGCCTACCAATATGCAATCACAGCCAGACTTAATCTTCTTTCATTTAGGCCTTTTAGTTCGCCTAAGCAAGGCTCCATGCAAGTGAGGTCACAGAAAACTGTGATAAACAATTCTTTGTGGTTTCCATTTTTGTTGGATAGTTTTTCCTGATGTTGCTGCGCTTTTTTGTGGCATTTCCATCAGTACATTGGGCCGAGTCCAAAATCAAGATATCTCCGCATCCGTAGCCAATGGTACTGGGTTAATTATATCAGGGCAACCGATAGAATGGCTTCAACATCATTGCTCCTCTTTTACATACATAGTTGGCCATGCTACGGGCGTATGTGGGCCAGGGGCATGTAAGATGAATTGATGTAAGATGAATTGATGATTCCCCAGCCAGTGTAATCTGAGAACTCAGCTCCTAACGGCTCTCAAGAGCATGACCAAGGAGGCCACCGCCCCGTTTTCCTGAAGGTACTACATAGTTCAGCCAATACCTATTGTGCGCATACTGGGTCCTTTGGATTGGGTGATATCAACATTATCAACTGAGTTGGAGTAGCCTCCGCGCTCTGTATTGAGAAATTTTGTTGGGTTTTGTACCACCTGAGGCGATGTATCCAGCGATCTAGATCCACTTCATCCAATAGAAATCATTTTCGCCTATCTTCTCTCTCGGTTGTCTCAGACATGAAAAGCATCCCTTTAGCTGTCCTGTCGCCATAAGGTGGACTGTACGTAATGGGCCACGTAGCGGCGTAGTGCATTGCAGTCCGTTGGGTATCCGTGCTTGCAGACCGCAAGTGCGGCAACGGGTGCAGGGACCGGCAGCCGGACGTAGAGCACGACGCTATGGGGTCTCAGATGTACATAAATCACCAATGAACCACCACTCTTCTAGCAGAATCCTGAAGACATCCGCCGGTCAGCCCTACATTGGGAAGTTGTTCAAGTTGATCTAGGACATTGCGAGCGAATTGAGGTCTGAACCGCGTACCGGGAACGCATGCCAGACAGATGCGATATGATAGTTTCCTGGAAATAGATAAGCTCTGTGCATAACTAGGGCACAAAAGCGTCGACGGTTCTATGCTAGCTGTTCACAAGACTACGCAAGCATAGGTTTATCGCCGGTGTTGTGACCTCATGAAAGTTGGGCGTCAACAGCACGGGTTCTCCAATCGGAACATCGGCGCTACTGAGTGACGATGACGGCCTCAGTGCCATGTCCATGGGACCCGATTGTTGGAATCTAGCCAAAGTTGGCCAGGCAGGACAAAATGAATAATTCTTTCTGGGACTTTGATTCAAAATTCTACAATTTAATTCAAGTCTCAGGTTCATGTGTAACGGACGTATGATATATGCAACATCAAAGTGCAGGATATCAGCGCGGACAAACCGTATTCCGAGAGTAGGAGCCGATTCATCCAGAGGGGATCCAGGGAGGACAGTGTTCTTATGCATATTGACTGTAGATACGGCTTGAGATGAGGAACATGAGTACGCGATACAATTAGTGGGGTGCTCGACGTAGGCGTGCACTGTATCTTTTGTACAATTCGAGCTGTCTTCAGCTTGTACAAAAGCATGATGTATCTTACACTTGCTCCTCTTGCTGCTACTCCATTCTCAAGTACATAGCATAGTCCTAATAGGTGCGTACGTTCACCACTCTCCATTCAACCAATGAGGGGCAAATTTCGCGACGGCCCAAAATAGCCTGGGGCTTTGTCTCGTCGACCCGTGCTCAACGCTCTAGCGAGCGAGAATGTTACTGCTTGTCGAGTGCTCTCTCGGTTCCAGACACTCCGCGCCCCAGGCCCAACACCCAGCCAACAGCCCCCAGACCATCCAAGACAGCATCAACGCAGCCTTTGAAAGTAGGTAGAGAAGAGAAGTGGCCCATCCCGCCGGAGAGAACCTGGCCCGCGGCCGAAAAAGATAATACAGCTTGGATTGCCATACTCTTTTGGATACCTGGATGCGCTTCAGGGCTACTGTGCTGCCCGCCCACCTCCCAATGTGTCACTGTGCACAAAATCCGATATCAGAGCAACGTGACCCCCGTGACAACTTCGTCTCCAGTGCGTTCCTTTTGCTCCGTGCGGTGCGCTTGCTCTCTTCCTGAATATTTTCCTTTGGCCTCTCGACAGTGGTAATCGCTTAGCTGATCCACCTGCCCCAGGAAGTGGACGCCCCTTGTTCAACGTCAAACACAAGTGCAATAAATCCGAGGTGGAGCCTGGACACTGGCTGCAGCTGCCCTTTCAATCCGTAGGAATTTTGGGGTCCGGAGAATAAAACACAAGGAGAGGGAGGGTAAATGCTTAGTCTGTAAAGCATTGTCAGTGCGTCGCAGCGTTCCATTCTCCGATGGCCGTCCGGCGTTCATTGGAAGGGAGAGGCTGATACAAATGGTTCCTGAACTAAGTATCATAGGCCCCGCGACATCTTGTGTTACCGCAAGGCAGCATGCACCAGCGTGCCTAGCCCTGCGCATTCCGTAGCCGCCGTCAATTAAGGACTCCTCATAGTGGGTGCATCCCCGTCCACCCTAAAAGCGCGTCAACACTCGTATCTTAATAGCTTCTGACCTTTTCTCTCACCGAACCGCCAGCGGTTAAGCACCTCTCTTGCTTTTTTTTCCATTTTCATTTTCGCCCTTTCTTCTCGTCTTGTAATCTTCTCTGTAATCTTCTGGTCTTCTTCGCTCTTTCTTTTTCAATTTTCACTGCGCCTGCTTACCCAGCTGAGTTCGTTCATTAAGGCAATCATTACGCTGGCCGAACCCATTCCCAACTTGCTTCTACAGCACAAACAAGCAAGCATTTGAGTAGTGTTCGGGAACACCCAGCAGACCGAGCCTTCTTTTTTTCTGCTTTCCTAGAGATCCATCCTTGGCTGAGACCCACCCAGCCTTCTGTATTCACCTACATCGACTTTCAAGGAAGCTGGTCGCTGGACGACATTTTGTTCCAGAGTTGGATACGTTGAGCTACTTTAACTAAGCTCTGGTTTTCATACTCTCTGTTCTGGATTCAGACAAATCTCGAATAAAGGAGCAGGTATGGCAGAATCATTTGCTAGGAGAGAACTCACAGGAAGAAAGTTGCTGTTTTGGATATTCTGGTGGGGATCACACTGGGGACTGTTTGCTTATGGATGGTAATCCGTTCCTTCTAGAAGTCAATTTTGAGCTTTCGCTAAAAAACCTACCGATTTTAGGCTTAAGCAAGCGAAGGACCCTCGTCTTGCTGGTCTTAATACTCTTTCATACTCTGTCTGGATTTCTCGTGGCGCCGGTCTAGTTTTGGCATATGATGGGGCAATGATATTGTTACCAATGTGCAGGAACTTATTGAAATTTGTGCGGCCAAAAGTCAAGTTCCTTCCTCTCGATGAAAGTCAATGGTTCCACCGTCAATGCGCGTATTCAATGTTGCTGTTCACCATCATCCATACAACGGCGCACTACATCAAGTATGCCCCTTAACGTGTTTTAGACTCAAATCAACTGCTAATGACTGTTATCATAGTTTTTACAATGTCGAAAAAACCCAAATCAGACCGGTCACTGCATTGCAGATCCACTATACTCAACCAGGTGGTATCACAGGTCACGTTATGTTGTTATGCATGCTTTTAATGTATACAACGTAGGTGTTCTTCAGCTTATCTAAATGGAGATTGGGGCTAAATTGGTCATTACAGGGCTCATAACAAGATTCGACAGCAATGCTTCGAGGCATTTTGGTACACTCATCACCTTGCATTCATCTTCATGATTGGCCTATACACACATGCCGTAGGATGCTTTGTGCGAGATACCGCAGAACCATATTCACCTTTTGCTGGCAAGGATTTCTGGGATCATTGCATTGGATATCAAGGATGGAGGTTCACTCTCTGGGCTGGCGGTATTTACTTTTTTGAACGTGTCTATCGGGAGATTCGTGCTTCTAGAGAGACTCAAATCACCAAGGTGGTGAAGCACCCATTTGGTATAATCTTCATCCCTCTAAAATCTCTGGTATCTTAAAACTAACTATCACAGGCGCAATGGAAATTCAATTCAGAAAGCCATCTATGAAGTACAAGGCCGGTCAATGGCTGTTTCTGAATGTTCCTTCGGTTTCCAAACATGAATGGCATCCGTTTACCATCACTTCCTGCCCCTCTGACCCTTATATCTCGATACACATAAGGCAGGTTGGTGACTTCACGAGAGCACTTGGTGAAGCTGTCGGCGCCGGGCAGAACGCTAGGATGTTTGACGGGCTAGATCCCATGGGTCAATATGAAGTCGCTCTGCAGAATGGGCAAAAAATGCCCAGGCTTCGAATTGACGGACCTTATGGAGCTCCAGCAGAAGATGTAAGATGATCACTCTCATATTTAAAGCTATAGTGAGCTAATAAATTACAGGTTTTTGACAACGAAATTGCTGTACTTATCGGAACTGGTATTGGTGTTACCCCATGGGCGTCCATCCTCAAGAGTATCTGGCACAGGCGTCAGGGCCCAAATCCACCAATGCGCCTTAAGCGAGTTGAGTTCATATGGGTATGCAAGGATACGAATTCATTCGAATGGTTCCAAAGCCTGTTGGCATCTCTCGAGTCACAGGCAAAGAAAGAGGCAGCTGGTGGAGCGGAGTTTTTGAAAATCAACACGTACCTCACACAGCGACTGGATGCGGATACGGCACAAAACATCGTTCTTAATAGTGTTGGAACGAATTTGGATCCGCTCACGGAACTTCATAGCAGGACCAATTTTGGCAGGCCTGATTTCAAGCGGTTCTTCTCGAGTATGAGGGATGCCATTAATCGGGGTAGCTACATGCCAGGACTGGAGAGTACACTAAAGACGAATGTTGGTGTCTACTTCTGTGGGCCATCCGTAGCGGCAAGAGATATAAGGAACGCTTGTAAGGCAGCATGCACGCCGGAGATTGATTTTAGTTTCTGGAAAGAACAGTTAGTATCTCCTCTGATACCGTTTGTTACTGGTTGCTAACTATGATGTACAGTTTCTGAAAACCAAATATCAATCATTGGCCGCTGCCCATTTTACATCGTCGTATAGTTTATGGATTTTTCCCACTTTTTCTCTAAGTGCTTATATACATACTTGCTTATCCTGGAATATTTTTACTGGCAATTTTTCCTCTTCAGCGTTTTGATACTAGTCTCGTTCTTTGATACCTTGATCATGTAGATGTTGGCTTGTGCATTTTTCGGTTGATATTTGTCTGGTTTGGGATAGTCCTGCCCTAAGGATTGGGCGAGGAGAGATTCTTTCAAATGTAAAGTCGGGATACCGGAGTTCTGCCGTAGTGTAATACTGGGTCTTAAATAAAGGAATGTGATGATCTCTTAACCATAACAACCAACTGCTTGTCATGAGGCTTGACTTGATGTGTTGTGATGCTTGGCGCTGGTAGATTTGCTTATATAAGACATTATTCATTCATGAACACCTTTTGAATGAACATTGAACAGATATTTGTAACATAAAAATGTATGACTACATTGTTCTCGTGCAAAAGTCTGGGCACGAGAAGATGAGTACATCTGAGTAGTCAAGCCAGGTTACAAGTCAATGAAGATGACACAGCTACAGCTCTATCTAATATGCCAAGATCCTCAGCCTTGTGATTTTTGGTGATGGAGGACACAGCGCACACAATAATATGAGAGGATCTGTCAACGGCGTAGATCAGGCTCTCGTCATTCAAGTGTGTGGTATTCGCTGTTAGCGAAAACAGGGGAGTGTGCTGGCCATGGCGAAGAAAAGGATGGAAAGTGGTGGACTAAGCATCAAGAGGCCTAGCTCGGCTGCGAAAGGAGGTGACTAAGAAACTGATGTAAAATACTTAGCAGCTATCCTTATGTCCTCGATCTTTTCGCCCCACTCTACGCCGCCTTCTTCTCTTCCTGTTCACTGATCTACTTGTGAACACCCAAATTTCCCCCCTCACCAAACAGCACAACACAAATTTAATTCCCTTACGGCTTTAAGGATAAATCGAGAATCAGGTATTAGCAGTTCATCCCCCACCTCTTTCACTCCATCACGGTGTGCTGTCGAAGGAGCCAACACGCACTTTCTGGACATGTCTGACATCCGCTGTTTCGTTGTTTCTCCATCACATAGCTAACGCCTCATCACTTGCACCTTGTTTCGAGTTTCACCTAGTACAGCAATCTTTCTTGATCGTAACTATCTGAACAACTATAAAGATGGCTGGGGTTCCACAAATTCCTGAATTCAAGCTTGTCCTCGTCGGTGATGGTGGTACTGGAAAGGTACGGCGCGATTGTCCTCCTTGTTCGAACGGCTTTCGCAACGGGATTAATCTGCTTGTTTGTATTCGCACAAAAGTGAGCTAATCGGGGAACGATTTGTTTTACAGACAACTTTCGTCAAACGTCACTTGACAGGTGAATTTGAGAAGAAATATATCGCTACGTTGGGAGTCGAAGTTCAGTAAGCGCTCCTTGCTCTAACTCTATATGGTCTTGCTGATAGATTCTAACTTTCTTCATTCCAGTCCTCTTGGTTTCCAGTAAGTTCCGTCTCTAACTTGTGAACGATGGCCGCCGATACTGACTTTTTTCTGAGTACCAACTTCGGTGAAATCAAGTTCAACGTCTGGGATACGGCTGTAAGTATTTCATATCTTGGCACCCTTGACTTCAAATTTGGCTTGATGCTCACTTACTATGCAGGGCCAAGAGAAATTCGGTGGTCTAAGGGATGGATACTATATTAATGGTCAATGCGGTATCATCATGTTTGACGTCACATCAAGAATCACATACAAGAACGTTCCAAACTGGCACCGTGATCTTGTCCGTGTTTGCGAGAACGTCCCAATTGTTCTCTGCGGGAACAAGGTCGACATCAAGGAGCGAAAAGTGAAAGCAAAGACTATTACGTTTCACAGGGTACTATCACCTTCCAACTGGGTAATAAGCCAAGAGGTTACTGACACTATGCCGCTTGCGAGTAACAGAAAAAGAACCTTCAATACTATGATATTTCAGCAAAGTCCAACTACAATTTCGAGAAGCCATTCTTGTGGTTGGCAAGAAAGTTGGCGGGAAATCCTGCTTTGGAATTTGTTGCCTCCCCAGCTCTGGCGCCACCAGAAGCCGCTGTGGACAGTGAATTGGTCAAACAGTACGCGGCGGAGATGGAGGAGGCAGCCCAAGCACCCTTACCAGATGATGAGGACGCGTATGTTCCATATACCACTTATTGTTCATTCCAATCGCTAACATCGATACAGTGATATCTAAATGCTTTCATCTTCGAACATTTCGTGACGTCGTAAAACAGCTTTGTTCGAGATGGCAATTCATTAGAGAACTTGGAGGATAGGTTGGGAGTTGGAATTTGATAGTTTGTTTCTAATCAACTCTTTATTTTACTGCACCTTGCTGTTTTGGTCCTCTTAATTTTCCTCCTCTACTCCACCTCTATGTGTTTCATCTTAAGAAGGCTTGAATACAACGAATTCTTACTCGGCATACCTTTTCTCCCCGTTCTAAGCCATGTCTTCAAGTAACTTTAACAGAGCTTATTTACGCGTCTGAGATTATAAGGAGTCTCGATGCTCTGAACTGGAGATTTCTTTCGTTCATTAAAATACTTGTTTGGTGGAAAAGATTTACGTTTACGGAACCGTGGCATGTAATAAAAGGAGGGAAAAAAATTAGGCTGGTCATGTATCTAGACGTAATGAAATTCAACAACAGTTGTAAAAAGTTTAGATTCAAAAGGGATGCCATAGTGGCACTCGCGTAACAAGCACAATGTGTACCCTCGTTTCTGGATCCGGAGTACAACACGTGGTGCGTGAATGGCCTTCCTCTTCTGGCTGGACTTTCCCTTGCCACGTTGATGGCAGTGTTTATTCTCCTGTATTCATTGGCCGATTTATGCTGCCCTTGCATTATTATTGCATTTTGCATGTTCATATACAGTTTATGCGCAGAAGTCAAGTTTTGACGTTGCTGAATCGGGATGGGTTGCCAGATTTGGGAGGCCCGTGGCGAAAAGGGCCCGTGGCGAAAAGAAAGATTCTCTGCGGCTAAAGTTGCTATCTTCGAGAGGATTCCACAGGAAATCAAAGTTTGCATGTGCATTCAACCCTCTGATACAAATGAAAGATTGATGTTTTACATTTCAGACAAAGAACTTGGCGGGGAATTAGATACCCAGTAATTTGATTTTGCCGTGGGCTGTGGATTTGCTTGACAATTGGGCTTAAGGGTAGGCATTGGGGCAAAGGGTATGGAGGCGAGGCCGAAGACGAGGAAGGGGATGAGGAAGAGGAAGAGGAAGGGGAAGGTGATAACTGCTACGCCGTCTGAAAGCCAAGTGGCAGGAGATACATCTGAGAAGTATGATGTTGCTGTGTTGGAGAGTAGCCATTCTCCCGGGGCAAAGCTGGAGTTGGGACGGGGAGAAGGAGCAAAGATGTTGACGTTTAGTGGGAAATTGGAAAGATTTGCGTATAAGGAGAAGGGAGACGACGGGAAGAGGTTGCGGGATGAGGAGCGGGAGGACGGTGAAGACAGAGATGGAGATCGGGAGACGTTGGTGGCGGAAAGACTAATTGCGGCTGTGGATATGTCAATGCTGAGGGCAACATCGGAATTGGTATCTACCAGGGCATCTCCTCCGTTGAATAAGAAGCGGAGAATACGGGCCCAAGTACCACGACAATTCCAAACCCGCCAAACCACCCTCCTCCGCAACCATGACGTCTCAAAGGTCACTAAATCTACATCTATCACTACCACCAAAACCTATACCTCCATCCAGACCACAAGCAAAGAAACCCCAAAGCAACCTTCTCGCTTCCCCGACCCATTACCTCTCCCAACAAAAATTCCCCCGAAGCTCTCCATGTCCTTCTCTCCGATCCATGCCCCCTCAAGGATATCATCTCTCTCTCTGTGCGCCCCATCTGCGTCTTCATCGGCACAAACCCGGGCCTTTTGACAGCCTATACCGCGCACACGTACGCCTCGCCCACAAACTGCTTTTGGAAGCTCCTTCATGAGTCTGGGCTGACGCCGACTCCCGATGGGCGCCCGCTGCACCCATCCCAGGATAGACAGCTGCCGAGGCGCTATCTGCTGGGAAACACGAACATCGTGGAACGCGCGACGAGGAGCCAGGAACAGCTGAGCAGGGAGGAGCTGGCAGCCGGAGCGGGGAGGACGGTGGAGAGGGTTGCAAGGTGGAGGCCAGAGGCGGTGTGTGTGGTTGGGAGAGGGGTGTGGGAGGGGTTTGTGGGGTGGGTGAGGAGGGAGGGAAAGGAGGGGAGGAATGGGGGGGTGAAGGGGAGGGTGCAAGGGGGGAAAGGCTTTACGTGGGGGTGGCAAGGAGGGGAGGGGGAAGGGGAAGTGAGGATTATAGGGGATGGTGCGGTGGCGGAGGAGATGGATGGATGGAAGGGCGCAAGGGTGTATGTGGTCCCGAGTACATCGGGGCTAGTGACGATGGGATATGCGAGAAAACTGGAGCTCTGGCGGCCATTGGGGGAGTGGGTGAGCAGAAGGAGGACAGAGAGGGGATTTGTATGTGAGTGAGGATTTGATGCGACCCTATTTATATTGTGATTTGTATCTATATCGTTCTGTTATTTATTATCTCGTGCTTTGGTTGGTTTTTTTTTTTTTTTTTTTTTTTCCCTTTTTTTTTTTTTTCTTGTTACCTGGGTTGAGTATATTATGCGATACACCCTTTGTTCCAGCCAGCTACTTTTGAATATATATATATATATTAGGTCAAATTGAAAAGCTATAATACAATATAGGAATTCTATTTTTACTTTTTATATTCGGTAATGTAATATATATATATATATATGTATATATCCTTGGGAATCCTGGTAATCGAAACTCTAACTTCATCATCTAACGTAAAAAGGAAGAGAAGTTTTTTTTATTTTTATTTGGAATTACGAGATCTATTAGGACTTCTTTTTTTTGGTGGGGGAAGTCGAGGGAGAGGAGAGGGAGTGGGGAAGAGTCTGGGCACGAGAACAGAGTAGGGGAAAAAAAGTTCAGGTAATGTAACTAGTTGGTTGCCTTACCTATCTAATAATTAGGTTTGTGGACGAGTGGCTGGATGTGAGGGCTTGCATTTTTTTTTTTTTTTTGGATTTGTGCGTTCAGGGTAACGCGCGTTTTATACAAACGTGAGCTGCGCGGAAAATATAAAAGCGCACAACAAAAACACAGGTCGAGGTTGTGCCAATGATCTAAAATAACGGGAAAGAAAAAAAAAATTAAAAAAAAGAGAAATAAATAAATAATACGAGAGGGGGAAGAGAGAAGTGTGTGTGTGTGTGTGTGTGTGTTGGGGGGGAGGGCAAATAACCCAAGCACATATACATATGAGAGGAGTAAGTATTTGAAGGGAAAAAAAAAAAAAAAAAAAAAAATTCCATGTTCTTTTTCCTGAACCCTTCACGCCTCTCATAAACAAAAAAGCATTTTTCTTACCCAGGCAAAAAAGGTTTTTGTTACATATATATTTGATAAGCAGCTAAAACAAACATATTAACTACAACAACTACATACAAAAAAGGCTATATATACTACAATCCCCTCTTTCCGTTTTCCTTCCCCACCCATCACCCAGTTTACCCTCCCCCGCTCTAGCAATTCCCCTGCTTACTTCAGAGCATTAAAAAAAAAGCATGTGCTCTACTTAGCTTTCCTCCTTTCCTTCCTCCTCTATCTATTCCCCCATCCCCCAGCGCCCCCAACAACCATACCCAGGGTTTAACCAAAGCAAAATCAATTAAACACATCCGTGATACTAAATAAAAAAGAGACGATACAAACAGCACAATCAATCCATCATGAGATCGGATGGCAAGCGCAAAGAACTCAACGCATAAGCAATATAAGCACAATACCTAAAATCCCAAAGTTAACGTTGCAATGTATTAAAAGAATGGTCCAAATCGAAAAAAGATAAAAAATAAAAAAACGCCAGAAACACCGAAAAAAGGGCAAAAGCGAGAGGTTTTGGAGAAGAAAGAAGAAGAAAAAGAAGTGAAGGGAAACTGGAAAAATGAAATGTCTTTCACGATCCATATGTCTTCTAATGAAAAAACATAAGAAAATAACATAAATTAAAAAAATAATAGCCAATACAAGAAAATAACGTACAAACCCCAACTCGAAGGCAAAAGAAAAGCAAGCGGTTGGTATAAAAAGCAAACGAATAATATAATGCGTAATAAAAGGTGAAATAAAAAACGAAACGAAACGAGAAATAAGAAACAGCAAAACACCAGAGCAGGGCTGAAAAACACCAACAAAAATTTCTTTGTGCATCCTGATAGGTCCTGTACCATCTCGTCGCTAATGCAAAAAGGGAAGCAAATTGAAAAAGGGGCAATGAAAATTTGAAAGCAATGATTATGATAAACATTAGAAACGAAACCTAGACCTCAATGGATTCAAATGAATGCGAATGCATGACGAAGAAAATGGATGAAAGGAAAAAATGACTTCCCCGCCCAATTCTCCTCAATTCTCGATCAATCATCGTCATCAATTGTGATCACCTCAATCTCCTTCTGTACCTCCTTCGTTCCCTGTTTGGTAATTCTAATCTCTTCCTTCACTTTCCATGTCCCGTCCTTCGAGATTATTACCTCCTTCACATCATCCTCATCATCCTCTTCCGCTCCAGCCTGGGAGAATTGGCTTTCACCATCTTCTTCACCGTCTCCACCACCTCCTTCACAAATCCGTCCTGCACCAACTGCTGCGGCCTCGCGTCCCCACCACAGATTGGGCACTTCCAAGCATCCGGAACGGGCGGTTCTTTTTCCTTCTTGCGCGGCCTAGAAGTAAGATAGTTATCGAAATCAAAACACTCCGTATGTAGACACCCCTTTCCCCGCACAGGAATGTTCATCAGTTTCATGGTAAACGGGCACACGATCGACAGCGTCAGGTCGTCCGATTGCACGATAATCTCATCGTCCTGGCTCGGCTTCAGACGTGACAATATCACCGCCTTTGCTGTCTCGGTGTCAATTGTATTCTCCTGAACCATTGCCAAGATTGCATTGTACGTGCGTGCCTCCAGAATTTCAATCCGCAGTAAATACGAGTGCAGCTGAATAGGCTTATCCTTCTCAGGAAGCATCGCTACTTTCAGCTGGTTCTTTCCGGGCCTAATAGCGTTACTAATGTCCGTAATCAAATCAGACCCGTAGATATGCTTCTTCCTCAACATCACAGGCTTCTGATTCAACTGTATGTATGCATGCGGAGGCCATGTTGTCTCTCGTAAAACCCAATTACTGTCGATGTTGATATCACCCTTTTCCTTCACCGCCTGTACACATCTCATTCGGAAAATGAGCGACCTATCAGAAACCGTCCGTTTTGCACGTCCCTGAAGAGATTGATGCGGAATCCACCTAGAAAGCCTTGCTACTACCTCCGGGGAGATATCGAATTCTCGTGAAACACAAGGCAGCACATCAGGCAGCGCACAGTCTCTCACTGCGAAGTCCACAATGGAAATGTAATGATCCGTATGTTCTTTCGATTTGGGCACTTGCGGTGATGACGGGACAGTACCAGTCGTGGTAGTACTACTTATCGATAAAGTTCGCTGCGCAATGTTGGGCCTCCGGTCTACAGCCACTGTCGGCTGATTGGCCACAGCCCCCTGATTCAACAATTGGTTGCGTACCTGAGCCGCCGTCGGATTTGGTACAGTGGTGTTTATGAGGTTCCGCATGTTGCCGAGATCAGTAGGTGTTGTCACGACTAATTTCGAGGGCAGACTAACGGTTGTCTGCATGAAATTTCCCGGAAGTCGGGGAGTTTGCACGGTGCTTGCCAGGTGAGACTGAGCGAGTACAGGCGGCTGATGCCCAGTTGCGGGCATAGTGGAAGCCCGGTTCAGCTGTGATTGAGTCCCCAGTTGTATTTGTTGTAACTGCATTGGCTGTGCATTTTCTGGACCCAACTGTCGTGTCGGGATGGTGCCCATGGAACTACGCCTTTGCGGGTCCTGCGGAAGTACAGCTGTCGCTTGACGTGGCTGCTGCGGCCTAATATTCAATTGACCCTGTCGCATTTGTGGCACTGGGAATTGATGTAAAAGATGCGAGGTAGGGTGCACATCGGGGTGTAAAGTCAGTAATGGAAATCGACTTCGAAGTGCATTATCATTGGCTATAATCTGTAAAACCTGCGCATTTTGCTGATTTGCTGTCAATGGATTTGGTGACGCTACATACCCCCTGTTCCTTAGGAGCTCGTATTGTTGAATAACAAATTGCTTTTCAAGTTCCTTAGCTGAGGGTGTCTCCATACCGCCATCGAGTGCGAGCCGAATCTTGCGCCATATTACTCTCTGCAGTACAGGGGAGCATTGGAATGGTGGCACCAGTAAAATCTCTGCAGATGGTGATGTACCTCTGCGCAGACAATCCTGGTATATAGATGGATAAGTGTAGGAACCTTGTTGAAGAAATGGCCAAAGATCAAGCACAAGAGCTGAAAACCATGGTTGTGGAATCAGAGGCACAATCTGTTCAGGAAAATTAGAGAAAAAGTTCAAGAATTCCACAGATACGCTGCGATTGGGTGGCAGGAGCTCGCCCAAGAGTTCGAAACCTGGAAGGAATTCAGGTGGTATTATCTTCGTTTCTTCTAGGAAACCCCTATCGGCGGATAAACAATATAGCTGGTGTAATACAAGAAATCTCAAGTCATTTTCGCTCAATGCTTGAAGGAGAAAATCTATCCGGATCCTTTCAGCCGCCTGAAGAGTCTGGTAACCTCCTACAGTAGTCCAATAATCAGCTAATCTATATATTGGCGGCTGCTGAAGCTGCTGAAGCCGCTGTTGCTGTGATTGCTGTTGCTGCTGTTGCTGCTGTTGCTGCTGTTGCTGCTGTTGCTGCTGTTGCTGCTGAAGCTGCTGAAGCTGCTGAAGCTGCTGTTGCCGCTGAAGCTGCTTTTGTTGCTGAAGCTGCTTTTGTTGCTGAAGCTGCTTTTGTTGCTGAAGCTGCTTTTGTTGCTGAAGCTGCTTTTGTTGCTGAAGCTGCTGCTGTTGCTGAAGCTGCTGCTGTTGTTGAAGGTGCTGCTGAAGCTGCTGAAGGTATTGTTGCTGGTGCTGCTGATGCTGCTGATGCTGCTGATGCTGCTGCTGCTGACGTCGATATGTGAAATTAGAAACCGGACCGTTGGAGGGGACGGTTTGAGGTTGCGGGAATGTTCGAGCATTGGATCCGACTGTAACCGGCTGCTGTCTTGACTGCGAGTGCTGCTGGGATACTGTATTGACCTGGGGAGATTGAGCTTGCTGATTTAATTGAACCTGTTGTGGTGGTTCAGCCTGTTGCTGCGTTGGGGGTTGCCGCTGGATCGATTGTTGTATTGGCTTGATTTGTCGAGCATCTATAGAAATTTCCTGGTTATCATGGGCACGAACTAGTTGTTGAGCGGGCGCAGTGCCTTGTGGTACGCTATTTGAGAGATTGGATGAAGCGCCGCTGACGCTTTGCCGATGAATGGGTCTATTCGGCAAGCCAGGACTAGTTACTGGTGTTAAAGGTGTCGACTGCGTCACTTGGACTCCGGTTGAAATTGTAGGGACTCCATCTATCCTTCGCCTCTTCCTGTTATTTTCATTTTGATTGTGATCTGACTCTCGTTCAAATGTATCTGTTCCTTGTGTAACGGTTTGCACGCTAGGTCTTCGTTCAGTCTGCAAACTTGGACTTGAACTCTCCTCCTGGTTACGAGGGGTCTCTTTGACATTCACATTTCTTGTCTCTGAGCTGGGTGACGTATGTCCGGAGGTTACATTTTCCACTTCAGGAAGGTGCGCGGCAGCGGGAGATGGTCGTCCCTCGCTTGGCTCAGGTGAGGGAAGTATGGTTACGTCCGGATCTCCACTACCATCATTATTAGATGTAGTTGTATCTTTATATGTAGTTGTGTCTTTGGAGCTGCGTTGCTGGGCCGATAAAGCCCCCGCAACGTTTCTCAGATCCGGGGAAATGGGTGTTATTGGCGCATTTGGTTGTGTTGGCGTGGAGACAATCTGTTTAGCGGGCCGCTTTCGCGAGAGCATTGGACGGTGAATGATCGGTACAGACCCCGAAGGCATCATCCACGGACGCTGTTTGCTGCCGACAAAGGCATTGAGTGTGTTGTTGGTTGAGGCGATTTCCCGGCTGTTCATGATGTATATAGGGTTAGTCATGATATATGTGTGACGGGGTGGTTGCATGGAGAAAGGTTGGAATCGAAACTGGATAGAATCCCACATACGTTTTAGCATCAGCAACAGTCATGGCGCTCTTGGTGGCATCCTTGCCTCCTTTCTTCTTGCTAGTAGGGGGTTTAGCCGGCAAAGCTCGTTGAGGGCCATTGGCTGGATGCATGGCTGGGAAGTACTATGATGGAGGGGGGCTTAGGCCTTTACTCGAGGTCCTACTCAAATGGAGAAACCTAGCTGAATAGCGTGTTCAGGCCGATAAGACTGCCTTTTTTTTTTTGTATTTCTCTTATTTCTTATTTATTTTTGATTTTCTTTCCTTTGATTTTTTTTTTTTTTTTTCTTCTTTTTCCTTTTCTTTTTCTTTTTCTTTTTTTCTTCCTTTTTTTTTTTTTTTTTTTTTTTTTTCTTTTTCTTTTTCTTTTTTTTTTTTCTTTTATTTTATTTTTTTATTTTTTGTGACTCTGTTCGCCCTATGTGAACTCTGGCGGGAGACGTGGGTTCAAGCACGTCTGACCTGGCCTCTGCTGTCAGGGCCAGCTATATAAGCAAGCGTGTCTTCCCAGCGCAGATTCGGGCACGGTGGAACAAGATGTTGAGGGGCAGATTCGAGCGGGGGTGGTTGCAGAATTGCGTCGTTGGCGGCAGTTGTGGACGCTGCGTGGTAGGAAGGGCGTGGCAATGGTGGCCGGCGATAGGACACGGGCAGGAGGAGGGCTACTGTGCGGGCGCCATCAGGGGCTGATTGGAGAGTGGGTACGAGGGCGTGGAGAGGGGGACTGGGAGGGGAGGTTTGTCTGCACGCAGCATCGAGGCCCGTCCGAATTGCGCGAGCTGGGGCAGTAGATGGAGGAGGAGAGGGGGCGAGGGGCGAGGAGTGAGGGGCGAGGGGCGAGGAGTGAGGGGCGAGGGGCGAGGGGCGAGGGGGCGAGGGGGCGGGGCGAGGAGAGGGAGAGGGGAGGGGAGGGGGAGGGGGAGGGGGAGGGGGAGGGAGGGGGGAGGGGGAGGGGCGAGAGGGGAGTGCAGCGCTGTCCAGGCCTAGTCTGGACTGCTCCACACAATGGGCCATTGTAGTAGTGCTCTGACTTACTCAGGCCAGCAGCCTCTGTGCCCTTCCAGAATCCTACAAACAAGCTACTTAGATTGAGAAAAACTGCACAGTACAGACCATGTGACCACTCAGCTCTCCAGGAGGCTGGTTTCAGTCATAGAGATGTCATTCAATTAGCAAGACTTAAGCTTTCAGCCCATAAATACTAGCACTTAGCCTTCCAGCCTGTAGTGGAAGAAAACTTAAACTCTGTTGCCATCAGTAGGTTCTATTATATACTCTATACTCAATTTCTGTGGCCACTTATTCAATTACCAATAAGCAGTCTTCAAACCACTTCACCATGTGAGATGATAAGTGCCCGCCTCTCGAAATGCCGCCATGTTGTGTCAGTTTTTTCCCGCTCGTTATCAGATAAGACGAGAGAAAAAAGCACTCGCTGCGTAATGTAGTCAGGTTGCATCTCGCAGTGGTCCAATCTCGTCTCCACCGACCACGAGAAAAAGTGGGGGTTAGGTCACGAAATGCTTGCAGCGAAAAAAAAAAAAAATTGGGGGTGGGCGGGGATGGGTTTATATACGCGTGCTTGAACGGACACGAAAAAAAAGAAAAAGAAAAAGAAAAACTCAAATGCCGCACGCTGAGGTGGCAAAACTCAATTGCGTCAAGAAAAGTTCAGACAAAGAAAAACTTTAACCTAGTTACGAAAAAGGAACCCAGCAGAAAAAAAAAAAAAAGTCAATGTAGAATTGAGCTGGAATGAGGAAATTAATCTCCCGGCCATCCAGATTGTTCTCCTCGTATTTGCTTTGTTTCAGTGGCATTGACGATCACATCGTATCTGTGTATTTCTCAGTCCGGGTCCGGGTAATACGGTCCCAATCTTGTTCCGACTATCCCGGCAGAGTGTGAGCACAGTCCGCAGGTTTATTTGAGCTAACCGGTATAGAAGTAGCTCACATGTGATATACTGTATTTAGCTAAGATCACTTAGGGATCAGCAGTGCATTGTGAGAAAAGTGACTAACAGGAAATCAAGCAATCATTGATGAGTCTAATAAAGGCCTATTGACCCAGTGGTTCGAGACCTTTTTTCCCTCGTTTGAACGGTTACTTATAAGGTTAAAAGAGTAGAGGTTCTTGCGCACACCGTAGGGTAAAAACGGAGTAAGTGTATGGAAGTACTGCGGATACGGGATATAAACGACTATTCAGGTCTTGTAACCAGCGACAATATTCAACGTTATGCGCGTCAAATATGTGATCATGTTAGTCTGCTTGGCGATACCTCAGGTAAATAACTCGTTGTTATATATCTAGCTCGGACCGAGAAGCGTCATGCATCTCACAGTCCTGGAACGAGATACTATTAATAGATGCTTAATTCTGCACTCATGATTCCGGTAAATTATCATGATATATATCACGCCCACGTCTTTGGGCCGGTCCGGTGCAATCATGGGTACGGGAACAGCCTGTACCACTTCAATATGAGATCACTATATCCAGAGAATTGCGATCGATTGGGGTATCATGAGAGCGAGGACCCTCAGTGCACGTGGCCATCGGGGGATTTTTGCGCAAGACGAGTGTTTAGAAATAAAGATGGACTGGTCCTGTATTTTATTGCTGGAGCAATACAAAACATCTGCCATCAAGCAGCGGCTTAGGCCGGCCAGCGGTGTCTCGCTTTGTTTGAAATGGCGTTCGAGTTGGAGGTTCCGGCCACCGCATCTTACACGTGGAGCGATCCGACCGTCAGCGAGATAGCATTACCGTTTCAGGGGCCCATCGGATGCAGTAAGTGATGTATGATACCTATGGAGTACCTTATGCCACAATGGCTGAAGGCCCATAGGTTTATTACATCACGCTGCATACTGGGGGCAGCACATCAGTTGAAC